>JANAVB010000194.1:18432613-18482613 GCA_029216955.1 Iris pallida
TGTCCTAACTGGACCTGTTGAAAATATTACAGAGGATGAGGATGAGGCCTGCGTAGACACCTACTATGGAACAGCTATAGATGACTCTTGTGACCCAGATTTCCAGTTGGATCCCTAGCTATAGAGACTGAGGCTCCCTAGTCTAGGTTTTTACTATTCTATCATTTGAGATCTGGATTGTATATATTCTTTCATATTCAGTATTAGAGACTTGTATTGAGCTGGATGTTCTGATTTGTTATGTCAGTAGACACTTAGACTCTCTGATTGTATTCTGTGGATCTTTTTATTTCAGTATTACTTATCTATCTTCTATCTTCATTCTGCCTTAGATGTGATTGAGAACTGTATATTGTTATGTCACCTCCATTCGGAGTGTATATACTGTGCAGGTACCTTTATACTGTTAGATGTTTGACCTAGGACAGCGTTCTACCGCCGACACTGCGGCGTAGGCTGGGCGTTGATACGTTCTCGTACCCTTACAGTGGATGCGGGTCGTGACACTTAGACACCTCATTTGTGACTTTCGTGGGTGAAGTGTCTCTAATATTATCAAGCAATGAAGAGAGTCTTTGAATCTCGACTTCATAACTTTTGATCTTCTCCTTGGCTTGTTTATATTTACCAATGACTTTCTTGTGGTCTTTGAGTAAATCATTGAATGCATCGCCAAGTACATCAAAAGTAAAATCGTCGAGAGTTTCGCTTGTTACCTTATCGGATGTGCCATTAGGCATATATTGGCGATGTCTTGAGAAGAGTCCTTTTCTTCCTCAGAGTCACTAGCTTCGCTTTCATGCCAAATGCTAGTGTTGGCATATTTCTTTGAGGAAGACTTCTTGTATGGTTTCTCATATCGGTTGCTCTTCTTTGCGAATGGACAATCTTTTCGGACGTGTCCAGTTTTCTTGCAGCCATAGCATATTGTCTCTTTTTCGTCATCTTCTTGTGGTTCCTTCTTTCTTTGGTTGAGACGAAGGAATTTCTTGAAGTTTCGGACAAGGAGAGCTTGATCATCACCTTCCGAGTTGTCGTCGTCCGTCTCTTCGGGATCAGCCTTTCGTCGGTGAGCTTTAAGAGCAATCTCTTTCGCCTTAGGAGCAGGTTCCTCGAAGTCTTTGAGGTCAAGCTCATGAGCCATCAGCTTTTCCATCAAAATCTCCATAGACATAGTTGTGAGATCATTTCCTTCTATAATGGCTGTCACCTTAGGGTTCCAAATCTTTGGCAGCCCCCTAAGAATCTTGCGGATCTTCTCGTGATCTGTATATTGTTTGCCGAGAGAAGACAAGGGGGTGATGATGTCGAGGAATCTTGTAATCATTTGTGTGATCATCTCATTTGGCTTCATCTTGAAAGCCTCATATTCTTGAGTGAGACGACTTATTTTTGACTCCTTGACTTGGGTGGTTCCTTCATGCGTCACTTCTAGAAGTCTCCATACTTCATGAGAGGTGGTGCATGTTGAGACCCTGTTAAACTCATTCCTGTCTATAGCACAAAATAAAGCATTAATAGCCCTAGCGTCTAGACTCGCCTGTTTTTTCTCCTCGTCAGAATATTTTTCATGTGGTTTCTCAATAAGATCACCATTGACAACTATCCTGGCGGGCTTTTTGTAACCATCGATAACAATGGTCCACAGGTCGAAGTCTAGCGACTTAAGATAAAAGCTCATCCTTGTTTTCTAATAGGTGTAGTTTGTTCCATCAAATATGGGAGGCCTATGAGTGGACTGCCCTTCACCGTGATTAGAAATCATGGATTGTGTGGTTGCCATGGATCAGCTCTAGGATGTTAGTCCTTGTTGAGAGAACAGAGCTCTGATACCAATTGAGGAACAAATAGGCAACTCTAGAGGGGGGATGAATAGAGTTTATGACAATAATGTCTAATTAAAAAATTATACTCTATCATAAATAGTAAATAATCAGAGTAAATACGGAAATAGTAAATAGCAAGAAAGCATACGCAAACACAGCCAATTTTAACCTGGTTTCCCTCGTGGAGGACTAGTCCAGGCCTGAGAACTCTAGCTCAGGATTAAATCCACTATTTGTGAAATAGTAGTTACACCCTGTGCCTTTTCTTTAGAAGAGCACGTCAACTTCTTACAGAGATCGCAGTGGAAATGCTTAGAATTTTTCAAGCGACTTCTTGAACTCTTGCACAAAACTCCTAACTGAAAAGTATTGAGCACTTTGAGGCTTAGGGAGCTTGTGGCTAGTAGATGAGAAGGGTATGACTTGTATAAGGCTTTTGAGAGAAGAGAAGAGAAGAGAAGATTGGATGATTAAAAATGGGAGAATTCATGGCCTATTTATAGGATACCAAGTAGGCAGAATTTGGCCAGAATTCTGGGTCAAATATTCAAAAATTTGGCCGTTGGACAACTTGCATCCAGCCAACCCTAAAAATCTGGGTCTTAGATTTTAGGAGGCAGAGTTCGGCCCGAACTCTGTATGGAGGCAGAGTTCGGCCCAAACTCTGTCTCCAGAGCACAGAATTGGTCCAATGGGTAAATAGGCTATTTGGATTTTGGTGGAGCTTTTGGTTTGAAGTATAAGTATAGGGTAAGTCTCAAATAGCTCAATACGACTCAGTGTACATATGTCTAGACTCAATAAAAGTATAAAAATACAGACTCAAAACATTGAAGCATAGCAGGTGCGAGCTGTCATCCGTTTTGTACTGAGTTCAGTCTTCATGTGTCGTATTCAAATATTACAAGTATCATGTTGTCAATTGTATCAATATTTGGTTGACTGTGATTTTGTGTCAACATCTAAGTCCACTATAGTCAGTCACTCATATCTGTCCTATAAGCTTAACCCAATAAATCCCTAGGAAAAATATACTCATCACAATCACACATAATAACATATTATAGTTACACTACAGAATCTGTTAACAAGGTTTGGATATCCAATCATCAAAAATAGAAGGTAAAAAGGGCCTAAGACTGGGTCTAGCAATCCATATCAATATTCAGACAAGGTAAGGGTCAAGCAAGACAGGAAAGATTGTCGAAATATTTCCAAGAATAGTACGAGGCCAAACGAAATGCATAGGACGTAGTCGAAGTAAAACTCAAGAACTATATACCTCCATAATTATGTCACATGAAGTTACTATCACGCTAGTGTGCATCTGGCTGCGATTAACTTCCTTGTTCTATAATACGACGGATGGCTGCAGTGCACAGCTGCCACGCCAGATAATATAGGTTCATGAACTTAACTTGGCCAAATTCGTGAAATATTTCCAAACAATTTTTGCAAAATAAAGGAGAAGATGTTAGTCAAAATGCTTAGGGAGTGGTCCAAGTAGAATTCGAAAAACATATTTAACCATGATGCCGTTATCCGAAGTCATACCTCGCCAGTATTTCTCTGGATGGAAACTCCCGATTCCGTAATACAAGGACAAACATACTTTTCGAACCTTTCCTGAATCAACCCATGAGGCACTTTCAACAATTATCGGAAAAGACAAGAAGAATTACCTAAGAGGTTAGCGACGAAGAGTTTAGTCAAATCATAGAAAAGATGAAACACAAAACAATCATGTTGAGAAAATCTTACTTGTGGCTATAGATAGACAGAGTTAACCAAGACGAGGAAGAATGATGATAAGAATTTGTTCTTGCTCATCCGGTCATAACAAAGTGATCCGATTTAAGATATAATCTGGTAACCATATACGTCTTCCTGAAATTATATTGCCAGACTTTTCGCACGTCAGTAAGCATAGCTACAATAAACGATAGAGTCCATAACTAAGGTATACACCCTAAAATCATGTCATCTGGAATTCTTACCACGTCAACCGGTATGGCTGCAAGAAAATCCAAATTCCATAACTAGGATAAGCATATCTAAAATCAAGCTCTATGTCCTTGTCATGCTAGCTTGTATGGCTGCAATAAATTCTAAACTCCATAAATAAAGCAGACATTTACCTTATCAGGATATACCTTAATTCAATCCACAAAATTTATTTTGATGCAAGATCAAAGTCAACAACGAACATCAGAAATCAAAATCAACAACAAATCAAGGTAGTGTAAATGGAGGCAAGCGGGAACAGATTCAAGAATTTTCGAAATAAGATTCTCAGAAGTTATCCCTGGAATCTATCAAGAGTTCGTAACTGTGATTGAGCAACTCCTATCATAACCTAGAACTTATATCCTAATAGCAGGCTCGTAGCAGCGCTCTAAGTCAAGCACCACTACAAAATCGTACTAGTTGCGACTCTGACCTGCATGGGCCACCACATAGAACATAGAATTATAGTATCGAGGTGTGCATCGTATGCACAACTCGAAGAATAAAGAACAATTATGTCAAAGTATGCGTACGTGCACGAGAATCATAAACAATTGCTTCCTTGCGAAGAAAACAGTTGTGGCATGAATGTGACGGAACTTTCAGATGTGACATAATGCCTCGAAAATGTTCGGAACCTTCAGGTCGTTCGATTGACGAACATTGAGTTGGGACATGATGCCATTGAGCATTGAAACGAAGTATGCAATGTGAGAACATGGTAAGTTAATATGAGAAATATGAGATAATACGAAGTCTGGGTCACAGACTCAAGACTATGTTTGGTTGTTTGAATAGGACGTGCGTTGCATGGTCGAATGAGCTTGAGAAACGGAGATAATATCCCGTGCACGGGAGTTCCCTCGAATGGGTTTGTGCCGGGCACCAAGGAGGGATGTTAATCTTTGATGGACGTACATCTGTAGGACGACTAGCGATCAGTTATCGATGTAAAAAGCTACAAATGATGGTATGCAACGGTAAGCCTTCGGTTGTTGGGATAGCAACCCACCCCGTGAGGTGCCGAGCTACCCAATTTAAGAAAAAGGAAAAGAGAAACACCTTTAGTCTATTCTGGCGCAGATATGACAACGATCTTCGTATAGTTAAGGAATGATGGGTCAAAAGTGCAAGGTATACACATATCCTGCACAAATAGATCCTGGATCGAAAGTGCAAGGTACACATATATCCTACATACATAGATCATACATAGAAAGCACTTATAACATGACAGAAAAAGATGGTAGGCGTATTCACCTTGCATTGGCACAAGGGCGAGTGCATCGATGTTGGTAGGAAATTAAGAAACAATACGAGAGTGTTATTGGTTGCTTGCTTGATTATAAGAATTATCGATAACATGCATGCTTTACTGCTTTCGAATATGACATAAAACTAATCCTAAGGAGAATATAGAAAGATCACTAAATTGTATGCTTGCATGAATCAATACATTACTAAATATCGGTTTGTTAAGTGGGTCTTTGATCAGTACAGCGAGGACGAAAGTACTAATCTTCCACTAGTTTGCTAGCAGGTTCAGGAAATGTTCTGCTCGCGGCGGAGCTTTGCTTGATCGCGCTGAGGCATGGAATGTCATAGCGTTTGAAGTGTGCAACCGCATTGACGCTCAGACTTGTAATAGGATGATGCAGCAAAGATATAGAAGACATGATGTATGGAATGATAAAATCCTTTGTGGGCAAGAGAGAACCTGAGTGTTGTAGCCAATCGGAAAATTCAGTTGGGCTATTGAAAGCCTTTGTAATCTTAGTTCATTTATCAATAAAGAGACTTGTTTCGTATACTCTGTTTCCTTTCGATGCTAATATCAAATCAAAGATAACCATTTGAGAACTTGTCATCTTGTCTTGTATGAGTGTAGCTCCAGACTCGTATGGCATCACGCCCCAGCGAGGACGATGCTTCGGATAAATCGATACGAGGACGAGCAATTTTTTGGGTCGAGGCATGACAAAATTGGTAACAGAGCTCTAGGCTCAATTTCCTCAGGATGCTTGCTTCGTTTCAATTCCAAAGAGTTGCCACTACCAATCAAATCACTCTTGCCTCTACTCGATGCCGCACTGGATGTTCCATACAATAAGTCTAATACAAGTCGTATAATTTTGCCGCTTGTGTTTTGAAAATTACATGATATTTGCTACGGAAGTCGTGAAAGGTTTGTTGCATTGAGTGCAATGAGCCGTAAAATATTGTTGCTACAAGTGCAACAAGTTACAAGATGTGAAGTGAAATATTGTTGCTGTAAGTGAAACAAGTTATGAAACGTGAATCGAGATGCTTGTTGTTTAATACAACAGTTGATGTAAAAAATATCGATTGCATCGATATAATGAAAGTCGTGGAATGTTGCCGTATCAATTGCAATGAGTTGAATTATGAATGATGCGTTGAAATGAAAATAAAAGTTGATATCGAATGTGTTAAACGGATTCGAACATTGACTTTGAATTTTAAAAATAAATTATTGCATGAGGTGCAACAGATGTGGAAATAAATTATTGCATGAGGTGCAACTGACGAAATTGAATCGTAAGTTGATGAGAAATGAATCATTCGGTTGTGCATCGAACTTGTGTTGGCAAATATACATTGGCTGAATTGTGTCGTATTTTGATTAATTGAAAGTTACAGTTGTGATCAGCATGATCACTGCGGCAATTGTAAGTTGAAATAAACTTTTGGTTTATACCGAGACTATGCGAAGGAAATAGCTTGATTTTCGAGTGGTATATGCCATACCACCTATGCGATAAATGGCTTGATTCTAAGTGGTATATGTTATACCACTTGTGCGATGGATTACATCGACACGTTGTGACGAAATGTTTGTTCGCAACGGATGGAATTGTGCCGAGACTAGATTGAAAATTTGTATGACGATATGTTGATGCAAGTGTTCTTCAATGATCGATTAGAACGATAGGACGAAGACTCGTATTAATGAATGATACTTCGAACGAAAAATTTATAAGTCAGTTGAATGACCGAGACTAACGAAATGATTATGCCTTGAAGCAATAATCTGATCGACGGGATAGAAAACTTGAAGTTATGACAAGTCGCATGAGTTGCGGGCTTGATGAAATCTTAGTCGGTAAGAATTGTGATCGAATCGCACAACTTGCGAGCTTGATGAAAATGTTAGTCAATGCAAATTGTAATCGGATCGCACAACTTGCGACCTCGATAAAAATGTTGGAGGATGCGAATCATAATCGGTTCGCACGATGTGCGACTTCGATGAAGAGTTGGTTAATGCGAGTAGATAGTACCTAAGAGATAGTTGATTACTTTGCGATGAAGCTCATTTGAGTAAGACTGAAACACGCAAAACTTAGAGGACGTGATTGTATAACTCGAGGGCTTGATGTTGGATAATCGGTAACTCAGTTACGCGATCAAAGTATATCGGGATGCGGCGAATCAGAAAACGAGTCAATGCGTCTGGAAAAGTTTGTAGTGAACTTGGATGTATGCAATACGAACTAAGTCGATGTTGAAACAGATTCAAAGTTGACCCTTGTGCTATCAAAATTGATACACAAGAAAACGTAAGCACGATGTGAGGATATGAATAGGACGGGCCAACGATATCGAAATTTTTATAGCAAATACGAGAACGTCAAACTGAGTGATCATAAACTTTATGATTTATTAGGGCGAGACTATAAGTCATCGACGATTGTTTCGATGCGTATAGCATCTCAGTGTCGACCATGGGTAGAAAGACTCGAACTCAATACGAGTAGATGTTTCGTGAATTACAGAATTATCAACGGTAGGGCATGAATTAATCGGAGGATAGTTGCGCCTCAGTTGCGCAGGTAGAAATGATTATGTTCGAATTTGGGTAGAGATCATCGAAACGTGATTTGTCTCCAAAAATAAGATATAGTATGGTTCATAGTAAATGTCCTTCGTTAATGATCCACAATTATCGAGCGTAGCTTCGGGGCAGCTGATCCTAGAAGACTTGACCGTCAAATCAAATAGAATATTACAAACCCGTAAGATGACCCATGCGATGTCATATATGAAAATACATCGGTAACAAATATAATGTTGATGCATGTTGATGATAAGTCTAGACGATTTTTGAGAATCGTGCTATGCACGAGAGTAAGCGATAAGAGAATGACTTACGAGCCATGTCATTAGATTGGGATCCACCTTGCAATTGAGCTTGCATGAATCGAACTTATATTCGATATTGTGAGACAGACAAGTTGGAAGCTTGGCTTGGAATCGAATGTGAGACGCGTCATAGGGACCTTTGCATCAAAGTGATTGTTGCCTTTGAGCATCATCGAATCGAACTTAATTTTGTGTCGGAAAGATTGTGGCCTTTGTGCAATCTCGATTTAAAAGTTGCGTCGGGAGAATTCGAGTACGGTGTCTAAGCAAGTCATCTAACGGGCGTAGCCCTGGATGTTGATACTTTTGCAAGTCAGACAAATTTTTTTTTGTCGAGATGAGTTGTGCGATGAGACTTCGAGAATAGTTGGGCGGCAACTTCGAACGCAAGGCGTTGCGAAGACTTATTGCAATCGGATGCGCGACAGCTTGACGCGACACATAGAATTGATGGTCCCTATGAAACTTACAAAGTAAAAAATGTAATTTTTGAATCATATTGTGTGTCGTGACTCTGTTGGATGATCGCATATGTATCAATATGCATATGCGCTAGAATTGCGAGAACAGTCGCTAGAGACTTAAGTCCGATCAGGAGTGCGAGATGGCAAGTAATTGAGGATAAGAAGATGCAAGTTAGCTTTGTTCCAAAAATCCTACAACTGAGCTTGGCTGAAATGCATATATTGGCGGGATGCCTAAAATATGTGTATGATTCCAAACTAAGTTGTATGATCCAAACGATAGGGAGACAAGATCATGAAACGATCTAGAGAAACACTTGGAATTTAGTGTTGGTTTTGGTTCGAGGATGAACCTTGTTTTGAGTGGTATATTCTGTAATGCCCGCTCCATACGGTACGTTATGCTGAGTCATGACTCGAAGAGTTGCGTTGACCTGATTAATGTATCGATGCGAATCGATATAAGAGTTATGTTATGTCACGCCCCGACCCGGAATCACTCGAATCATCGTCCTCGCAGGGGGCGTGATGCCGCACGAGCCTGGAGTTGCGCTCGTGCAAGGCAAGATGACAAGTTCTCAAATGGTTATCTTTTGATTCGATATTTACAACGATAGAAAAACAGAGTATACGAAACAATTCTCTTTATTGATATTCGAAACTGAGATTACAAAGGCTTTTGATAGCCTAACAATATATGCCAGATTGGCTACAACACTCAGGTTCTCTCTTGCCCACAAAGGATTTTACCGTTCCATACATCATGCCTTCTATATCTCGTCCGCATCAATCCAGTTGCATAGTCCGAGCGTCAAGCGATCGTACGCTTCAATACGCTTCAGCATTTCCAAGCCTCAACGCGTGGCAAGCAACGCTTCGCTGCGAGCCATCCATTCCCTGCACCCTGCATAAAGCTAGTGGGGGATCAGTACGTTCGTCCTCGCATGTACTGAAGCAAAGATCATCTTTCCAAACCAATATTTGTAATATTTATGTTGAATCATGCAACTTAGCTTATGATTTTGCTATGTTCTTCTTAGGGTCAATTTCATGGCATATTCGAAAGCGTAAAGCATGTTATCATAGCAAGCATGTTATCGAATTGAATAGGCAAGCAAGCATTCTCGTATTTGATTCGTGGCTTACCAAGTCGACGCACTCGCCCTTGCGTCCCTTGCACTGACGCAAGGTGAATACGCCCCATTCCTTCCCTGTCATGTTATATGTGCATCTCTAGGCAGGATCTATATGCGGTCATTGGTGCTACGCACCACTAGGGACTTAATCGAAGTTGGCATACGACGCTACCCTTTCAGCCTAGGTTGCAAGCCTTACTGAAGGTCCCGCATGCCTCGGCATGCGATGCTACCCTTTCAGCCTAGGTTGCAAGCCTTACTGAAGGTCCTGCATGCCTCACGCCGAAGCACGATGAATTTTCCCCCCTAGGACGAATCGGTTCCGATGCCCCGGATACCATTTCGAGGAAAACGAGCTTGTGCACAAGCTGTCCATGACCATGCAACGCATCTTATCTTTCATACAACCAAGCAAGTTCGCTTATCACTATTTCAATTGGCACAACGCCCGAATGTTCTCGACGAACGCCCGAATGTTCTCGACGAACGCCCGAAGGCCGCGAACATTTCGAAGGGCACCTTGCCGCATTATCCATCTCGTATTTCCTTCGTTAACTTATGTTTTGTACTTTGTTTCAATATTTAATGGCATTATGCCTCAACTCAATGTTCGCCAACCGAACGACCCGAAGGTCCCGAACACCTTTCGAGACATTATGTCATATCCGACAGTTCCGTCACATTCATGCCACAACTGTATTCCTTCGCAACGAAGCCATATTTTTATTATCTCATGCATGCAAGCATGTTTCGATCGTATTTTCGATGTTCTATGACTTAGCATTCAATGTCCGTGGCTCGCGCGCTAGGGCGCTCGCCTATTGTCTTTCAATGTTCTAGCCGTTCTAACTCGTGCGCGAAGGCACGGTATGGTTCATGCACTAAGGCACTCGCCGAGTACAGTTATCCCATGTTATTGTGGCTTGCGCCCGAGGCGCTCGCCTTAGCGATATCCAATGTTCCGTAGCGACTCGTACATTTGATGCACGTTTTATTTCAATTGTACTAACTTAGTGTTTGACACACACTATGATTATCTCTGATCGGACCACGCCCGTGGCGTCGATCGGTTAACTTAGCATACAATGATATATTTGACTTATCGAATGAAGGAGTAAAAAGAAGTCAATCCTCCCACCTTGAGTCGATATGCCTTCGTCGTTTTGTCGAGCCGATGCGGCTCGAATTCACATCTTCGTTGCACGGTCACTCTCCTGACTTAGCCATTCGAGCACTACGTGCTTATTGAGTTTGTACGTCCGATTTGCCTTAGTGTGCCAACGCTTCCGTCCGTCGCATGGCGATGATTTGCTTTCGCGGACCCCTTACTAAATATTGCTAAAGATCGACCTCTAATATTTTTGCGTCAAAGTATAACCTGCACACGAAACCAACTAAAATCAATACTTGCAACGATTCGGACTTGTGCCTTGGTCGATTCGATTTCTTAGAATCTTCGAGCCGATTCAACGCACTCATCCTTCGGGGCAATGCGGCGGCTCGCATCGATTCACTTGATGCATTCTTCGGGACAAGGCAACTCTTTACATCAACTTAGTTCGATGCATTGCTCGGGACAACTTAACTCTCGTATCGCTTTGTATCGATACATTTCCTTGGGTCAACGTGACTCTTTGAGTCAACGACTCAGCATAATGCACCGTGCGGAGCGGGGCATTACAGAATATACCACTCAAAACAAGGTTCGTCCCGAACCGAAACCAGTACTAAATTACCAAGGGTTTCATTAGATCGTTCCACGATCTTGCCTCACTATCGTTTGGATCGTACAACTTAGTTTAGAATCATACACATATTTTAGGCGTCCCACCAATATATGCATTTCAGCCAAGCTCAGTTGTAAGATATCGGAACAACGCAAACATGTAACTCTTATTATCAATAGCTTGCCATCTCATATTCTCGATCGGACTTGGCTCTGTTACTTGTTCTCGTAATTCTAGCGCACATGCATATTGATACATGCGTGATCGTCCAACAAAATCAAGACACATGATGCGATTCAAAAATTGCATTTCTCACTTTGTATGTTTCATCAGGACTATCAATTCTACGCGTCGCGTCAAGCCGTCGCACATCCGATCACAACGAGTCTCCGCAACGCCGTACGTTCGGCGTCACTATCCAACGATTTCTGATGTTTTACTTCGTATCCTATCTCGACATGGTTCTCTTTTGTTGACTTGCAAAAGCATCAACATTCGGACTACGTCCGCTAGGTGACTTACCTAGACATCGTGCTCAAATTCTTCCGACGCAAGTTTAAATTGACATTGCACAAAGGCCACAATCTATCCGACACAAAGTTTACATCAAGGCGACGGTGCTCAAGACAACGATCGCCTTGATACGAAAGTCTTTACGATACGCCTTACGTTCGATTCCTAGCGAATAGGAATTCACTAGCCAAATTCCCAACTTATCCGTCTCGCAACATCGAATGTAAATTTTGATTCACGCAAGCTCAATTGCAAGGTAAATCCGAATCTAACGACATAACTCGTAAGTCATTTCCTTATCGTTCCCTCTCGTGCATAGCACGATTCTCGCCATCGCCTATCCGAATCACCAAGTTCGCGGGTGAATTTCAAGTTCTATCGTCGACCAACATAACCATTCAAGTATTCATCTGACGAATACTCAAATCTAACTATATCATTCTCAATCGAAAGTTGTTCCAATAATTCTCGATCGCCTAGACTTATCGTCAACATGCACCATATTTGTATTTGTTATCGATGCAATCTCATATGCGATATCTGCATGAGTCCTTACGGTCTGCAGCATTCAATTTGATTTGACGGTCAAGACTTCTAGGGTCAGCTGTCCCGAAGCTACGCTCAATAATTGTGGATTATCACCGAAGGACAGTTTACTACGAACCATGTTATATCTTATTTCGGAGCCAAATCACGTTCCGACGATTCTATGCGACTATCCAATTTTTCTGAACAAAACCATTTCTATCGGCGCAAGTTAAGCGCAACTATCCTCCGAGTAAGGTCATGCACTCCGTCGATTATTCTGCTATTCACGACGCGTCTACTCGTATTGAGTTCGAGTCTATCTTATTTCGCGGTCAACACACGAGATGCTATACGCATCGAGCAATCGTTGATGACTTATAGTCTCGCCCTGATCAATCACAAAATTTACGATCAACCAAGTCCGTTCATTCTCGTATCGTTACTTACAAGATTTCATAGCGCGAGGCACACTCTATTTTGTATTCTCACATCATTTACGTTTCTTTACGTATCGATCTCGATACGCCGTATCCATTTCGATAATGTAAGGGTCAACTTTGAATCCGTTTCAACGTCAACTTAACTCGCATCGCATACATCTAAGTTCGCAACGAACTTTTCCATACGCATCGACTCGTTCTCCGATTTGCCGCATCCCGCTATACTTCGATCGCGTAACTGAGTTACCGATTATCTAACATCGAACCCTCAAGTCATACGATCTCGCCCTCTAAGTTTTGTGTGTTCCCAGTCGTACTCAAATAAGTTTTGCCGCAACGTAACCAACTATTTCTTAGGCACGATTACCCGCGTCAACCAACTTCCTTAACGAAATCGCACATCGTGCGATTCGATTACAATTCGCATCGCCCAACATTCTTTATCGAAATTGCAAGTCGTACGATTCGATTCGCCTAGCCAAACATTTCTATCGAGATCGTAAGTCGTACGATTCGATTCGCCTCGCCCAACATTTCAATCGGGATCGCAAGTCGTGCGGTTCGATTTCAACGTTTCGAGTTTCTTATTCCGTCGATCCGATTGTTGCCTCGAGGCATAATCGTTTTGCTAGTTCCCGTCATTCGACCGACACATAAATTTTTCAATCGATGTATCGTCCAATATTACAAGTCACACCTTACCGTTCTAACCGATCATCGAAGAACACTTGCATCAACATGTCGTCGTACAAATTTTCAATCGAGTCTCGGTGCTATCCCGTCCGTTGCGGACAAATCCTCCGCAATTCTCACAATGCGTCGATGCAATTTATCGCACCAGTGGTATTACATATACCACTCGGAATCGAGCCATTCATTGCATCGGTGGTATGCCATATACCACCCAGAAATTAAGTTACTTCCGTCGCAACGTACTCCTTACGAACCAATGATCTCTTCCGACTCACGATTTTCGCAGTGATCGTGCTTGATCACAACCGTAACTTTGATTAGTCAAAATCCGACACAACTCGACGAATGTTTTTATTTGCCAACACAAGCTCGGTGCGCAATCGAACCGATTTCGTTTCTCGATTTATAACTTTTGTTTTCTTTCGTTGCATCTTGTGCAAAATTCATTCTCGATATCCGTTGCACTTCGTGCAGCGATTACTTTGATACGTGTTGCACCACGTGCAATAATTTTACTTTCGACATGCGTTGCACCACGTGCAATAATTTTACTTTCAATACGCATTGCACATCGTGCAACATTTCACTTCCGACATTCAAAGTCAATGCTCAAATCCGTTCAACACATTCGATATTGACTTATCGCTTTTCATCGTAAACGTACATTCGAAATCGATATGTGAATCCGTTCGACACATTCAATATCAACTTTCATTTTCTTTTTAACGCATCGTTTACAATCAACGCGTGGCAATTGCTGCAGCAACATTCCACGACTTTCATTGTATCGATGCAACCAACATTTCTCGTATCATTCGTTGTAACCAACGAATATCTCGAATTACAATTCACGACGTGTTCCATCCGCGGCAACAAATCCTTGAATTCACATCTCGCAACTCGTTGCACTTACAGCAACAAATCTTTTTCGACTTTTCTAACAAACACCATGTAATTTCCAAACAACACGCGGCAAAATTACATGATTCGTATTAGACTTATTGTATGGAACATCCAGTGCGGCATCGAGTAGAGTCAAGAGTGATTTCGATTGGTGGTGGGCAACGTTTAGAACTGAAATGAAGTAAACATCCAGAGGAAATTGAGCCTAGAGCTCTGATACCAATTTGTCACGCCCCGACCCGGAATCACCCGAATCATCGTCCTCGCAGGGGGCGTGATGCCGCACGAGCCTGGAGTTGCGCTCGTGCAAGGCAAGATGACAAGTTCTCAAATGGTTATCTTTTGATTCAATATTTACAACGATAGGAAAACAGAGTATACGAAACAATTCTCTTTATTGATATTCGAAACTGAGATTACAAAGGCTTTCGATAGCCTAACAATATATGCCAGATTGGCTATAACACTCAGGTTCTCTCTTGTCCACAAAGGATTTCACCGTTCCATACATCATGCCTTCTATATCTCGTCCGCATCAATCCAGTTGCATAGTCCGAGCGTCAAACGATCGCACGCTTCAATACGCTTCAGCATTTCCAAGCCTCAATGCGTGGCAAGCAACGCTTCGCTGCGAGCCATCCATTTCCTGCACCCTGCATGAAGCTGGTGGGGGATCAGTACGTTCGTCCTCGCATGTACTGAAGCAAAGATCATCTTTCCAAACCGACATTTGTAATATTTATGTTGAATCATGCAACTTAGCTTATGATCTTGCTATGTTCTCCTTAGGGTCAATTTCATGGCATATTCGAAAGCGTAAAGCATGTTATCATAGCAAGCATGTTATCGAATTGAATAGGCAAGCAAGCATTCTCGTATTTGATTCGTGGCTTACCAAGTCGACGTACTCGTCCTTGCGTCCCTTGCACTGACGCAAGGTGAATACGCCCCATTCCTTCCCTGTCATGTTATATGTGCATCTCTAGGCAGGATCTATATGCGGTCATTGGTGCTACACACCACTAGGGACTTAATCGAAGTTGGCATGCGACGCTACCCTTTCAGCCTAGGTTGCAAGCCTTACTGAAGGTCCCGTATGCCTCGGCATGCGACGCTACCCTTTCAGCCAAGGTTGCAAGCCTTACTGATGGTCCCGCATGCCTCGCGCCAAAGCACGATGAATTTTTCCCCCTAAGACGAATCGGTTCCGATGCCCCGGATACCGTTTCGAGGAAAACGAGCTTGTGCACAAGCTGTCCATGACCATACAACGCATCTTATCTTTTATACAACCAAGCAAGTTCGCTTATCACTATTTCAATTGGCACAACGCCCGAATGTTCTCGACGAACGCCCGAATGTTCTCGACGAACGCCCGAAGGCCGCGAACATTTCGAAGGGCACCATGCCACATTATCCATCTCATATTTCCTTCGTTAACTTACATTTTGTACTTCGTTTCAATGTTCAATGGCATTATGCCTCAACTCAATATTCGCCAACCGAACGACCCGAAGGTCCCGAACACCTTTCGAGACATTATGTCATATCCGACAGTTCCGTCACATTCATGCCACAACTTTATTCCTTCGCAACGAAGCCATCGTTTTATTATCTCGTGCATGCAAGCACGTTTCGATCGTATTTTCGATGTTCTATGACTTAGCATTCAATGTCCGTGGCTCGCGCGCTAGGACGCTCGCCTATTGTCTTTCAATATTCTAGCCATTCTAACTCGTATGCGAAGGTACGGTATGGTTCGTGCACTAAGGCACTCGCCGAGTACAGTTATCCCATGTTATTGCGGCTTGCGCCCAAGGCGCTCGCCTTAGCGATATCCAATGTTCCTTAGCAACTCGTGCATTTGATTTACGTTTCATTTCAATTGTACTAACTTAGTGTTTGACACACACTATGATTATCTCCGATCGGACCACGCCCGTGGCGTCGATAGGTTAACTTAGCATACAATGATATATTTGACTTATCGAATAAAGGAGTAAAAAGAAGTCAATCCTCCCACCTTGAGTCGATATGCCTTCGTCGTTTTGCCGAGCCGATGCGGCTCGAATTCATATCTTCATTGCACGGTCACTCTCCTGACTTAGCCATTCGAGCACTACGTGCTTATTGAGTTTGTACGTCCGATTTGCCTTAGCGTGCCAACGCTTCCGTCCGTCGCAAGGCGACGATTTGCTTTCGCGGACCCCTTACTAAATATTGCCAAAGATTGACCTCTAATATTTTTGCGTCAAAGTATAACCTGCACACGAAACCAACTAAAATCAATACTTGCAACGATTCGAACTTGTGCCTTGGTCTATTCGATTTCTTAGAATCTTCGAGCCGATTCAACGCACTTATCCTTCGGGGCAACGCGGCGGTTTGCATCGATTCACTCGATGCATTCTTCGGGACAAGGCAACTCTTTGCATCAACTTAGTTCGATGCGTTGCTCGGGACAACTTAACTCTTGTATCACTTTGCATCGATACATTTCCTTGGATCAACGCGACTCTTCGAGTCAACGACTCAGCATAATGCACCGTGCGGAGCGGGGCATTACACGTTGTCCCGAGAAGTGCATCGAGACAGATCGATGAAAAAAGTTACGTTGACCCGAGGAACGCATCGAGTAAGATTGATGCAAACGTTAAGTTGGTCCGAGAGAAAGTATTGAGTCGGTTCGTAGATTCTAAGAAATCGAATCGACGTAAGGCATTTGTCCGATTCGGACATGTATTGATTTTTAGTTGATTTTGTGTGCAGACTATACGTTTACGCTGAAATATAAAAGGTCGGCATTTTGCCTTATTCAGAAAAGTGTCCACAAAACCAAATCGTCGCCTTGCCGCAGACTGAAGCATAGGTACGGTAGGCCAAATCGCTTGGATAATTCAACGTAATATGAAGTATTCGAATGGCCAAGTCAGAAGAATTGGTCGTGCAACAAAGTTATCAAATCGAGCTGCATCAGCTCGGCAAAACGACTAGGCATATCGGCTCAAGGTGGGGGGACTTTGACTTGTCTTTCCTACTCCTTCATGCCTAAGTAATATATATCATTGTATGCTAAGTTGACCTATCGAGATCACGGGCGTGGCTTGATCGAAAGATGTACATAGTGCGTGTCAAACACTAGATAGAACAATTGAAATGAAACGTACATCAAATGTACGAGTCGCTATGGAATATTGAATATCACAAAGGCGAGCGCCACGATGCGCAAGCCATAAGACAGGAATAACTGTATCGACAAGTGCCTCAGCGCACGAGTCATTCCGTGCCCCCGTGCACGAGTTAGTATGCTAGAACATTGAAAGACTATATCGACGCGAGTGTCTCAGTGCACGAGCTATAGAACGTTGAATACCCTATCGAGACGTGCCTCAGTTGCACGAGTCGAAGGGAAAGAACATACACTGAACACTAAGGCATAAAATATAGAATTATGGTATCGAAGCATGCCTCGCATGCATGACTCGAAGAATAGAGAACAATCATGTAAAAGCGTGTATACGTGCACGAGAATCATAAATGATGGCTTCGTTGCGAAGAGAACAGTTATGGCATGAATATGAAGGAACTGTCGGATGTGACATGATGCCTCAAAAATGTTCGGGACCTTCCGGTCGTTCGGTTGGCGAACATTGAGTTGGGGCATGATGCCATTGAACATTGAAACGAAGTATGGAATGTGAGAATATGGCAAGTTAATATAAGAAATACGTGATGAGACACAGTTTCGGTTGCGGACTCAAGATTATGTTTGGTTGTTTGAATAGGACGTGTGTTGCATGGTCGAATGGGCTTGAGAAAGGGAGATAATATCTCGTGCACGGGAGTTCCCTCGAACGGGTTTGCGCCGGGGCACCGGGACCGTTCGGCCTAGCTGGGATGTTAATCTTTGATGGACGCACATATGTAAGACGACTAACGACCGGTTATCGATGTGAAAAGCCACAAATGATGGTTTGCAATGGTAAGCCTTCGGTTGTTGGGATAGCAACCCACCCCATGAGGTGCCGGGCTAGGGTTTGGGAGTGAGGGTGGCGGCTAGGGTTTGGGCTCTGATACCATGTAGAATATTAGGAGTAATGAATATGTTTATTGATAATCTCTTGGCTATATTTAGCCTTAAAATCCTCCATCTTATATAAAATCCCTTAATACATTCTAATATGCCAACAATGAGTCTGCTTTATGCTTCAATGACTATAAATATAGTCTTTATTGTGCATAAAGGCATACAAGTGGTATGGTGGTCTGTAGAGTAACAATATGATTTTTTTTGATTGTTTGGTGTGTTATAAATAGGAGTGAGTGCCTCATTCTCACTTCTTGAGCCTTAAATTGCTACCTACCTACGCTAAACTTCTGCGAAACAAAAGAGCTTTCTGCCATATACTTGTGATAGAGTGAATTTCGAGTTGTAATTGAGATCTTCACTTGTAAGAATATCACTCATCTTTATTGTAAGAGGTTGAAGTCGACAAGTCTTCACATCAAAGCTCATGTTTGAAGTCAGTAAGCATTCGCATCAAAGCTTGTGTGTAGAAGTTGTCACGTTCTTTGGATCAGAACTTGTGTTGTAACGTGGATTAAAGCCGGAGAGAGTTTTGGGGGTAGATTGCCTCACAGAGGATACCGAGATAGTGAGTGTTTGCTTCCTTGATTTATCCCCCTCTCTCGGGTTGCCTACAAAGATATATGAAGGACTTTTAACAGAAGCAATGGATTTCTAGCTACGACAAGTTTTGATTAGCTGATCAAATTGTTCGGGTAATTGTTTGAGAGTTTGTATCTTGTATTTTTGTCTCTTTGTTCTTTTAGAAGTTCTCTCTAGCTTGTACTTGGATCTTTGTTTCATTAACTATAGTTAATGAAACCCTCGACAATTTTCCCACCATTAGTCAAAAAATGGAAGTTCCATTTTCTATTAAGACTAATGAAATTAATCTGATGCAGACTCAAGGAGAGTCCTATACTACTACAAATTCGTTTCCTTACTTGTAAATATCAGAATATATATCTATAGATTTGAACAATGCATTTGAATAAGGAAACTCTTGATTTATATGGATGTGAGAATCTTGATCAGAATATATATATATATATAAAATATATATATTTTATATATATATATATATATATATATATATATATATATATATATATATATATAAAATATATATATATATATATATATATATATATATATATATATATATGCTTGTAGATATATTAATAGGGTTTATTTATAGATATGTTAATATATTCTCAGGTTTATTAAATTAATGAGTTTGAAATTGGATTTCCCAAATTTAAACGCTGATATTGAGATGGAATGAAAATATATAATCTCCGTCATATGGGTATAGGAAATAATTTGCTGATTTTGACTCGGTAATACTACTTATATGTAGTATTAAACGAACCATAAATTTGACTCGGTATAGAAAAAAAGATTTGTTTTTCTTTTTCACGAAAAATTTCAATAACCTATATCAAGAATTTAAATTTAACCATTATTTAAATAACCATTGACATAAAATTTACATCCTAAACTAATCTTATTGTGATGCATATTTTAAAACTAACCAAATATGGAATATAATTACAACTAAGATATGATACTTTCATTAATTTTGTATAAAAGATATATATTTATATATCCTCCCTTTGGCTTTTGTCCTTCAATTGATTTGTAGATGCAACAAACAGAGGCGGATACAACAAGAGAGGAAGAGCATGATGACAAGCAAATCCGAACTTTTTGTTCTTCCGGATGACGTTCTCGTCTCGCGGATCTTTGTAAGGCTTCCGGCGAGATCCGTACTTGTTGTTCGATTGGTGTGTAAGTCTTGGTTTATGTTGACAATGAGCCCATGTTTCATCCTGAGTCATGCCCGTTGAGCCCGCAGAAGTATCGTGTTCAAAGAGGAGTCCACTTTTTACCATGCGAGTCTCAATGAGAGCAGCGCCGCAGAGAGAAGAGTGGTAGAGGATGAGACTATGGTAGAGAGCAAGACTCTAGATCTTCCAAGTAAGCTGCTAAAGTATGTCGGCGGCAGAATTTCTAATATTTGGTTATTGGCTTCCTGCGATGGGCTGCTATGCTTTGGAAGTCGTAGTCACTTTCCTAGTTACATTGTTTGCAACCCAGTAACCAAGGGCTGGCTTCAGGTTCCTCAGAACTCGCTTAATGGGCGCGATGGGTACAAATTCTTCTTTATTGTTGGCTTCTACTTCCACTCTTCAACAGGAGAGTATAGATTGTTGCAACAGTACTCTAAGACAGGCAGTGGACACGGACACATTCGATACGCAGTGTTCAGTATCGGAGATCAATCAAATAGATCTTGGAGGCCTATTAATGCCTCTTTTGATGTCTCCATGAATCCTCGTGGGTCATATATCCCTTTGATGCATGGAAGTCTTCATTTTCTTTCTTACACATGCAATTCGACACGAACACCAAAAAATTCAGAAAAGTGTCCCTTTCTCCTCGACTGTGTCTACAAGGTTACGATAATAATCTGATAGAGATGAGAGGGTGTTTGGGTTTGTGCCAAACATACGGAAATCCTTGTCCGAAAGAGATGGACATATGGTGTTTAAAAGACTACACCAAAGAGGAGGAATGGGTCAAGCAGTACACAGTTCCATTACTGGACATGAGTGATTCCTTATGGCACACTCCTATGCCGTGCACTCCTATGGCCATTTGGGAGGATGGGAAGGAGCTTCTGCTAAAATTTGTTCTCGGTCGTTGTTTTGTTTTCTATAACTTGGAGTCTAAGACTTTAATCGAGATGAAAGAGATCGGCAAGTTAACTTCCCTAGGGAATTGGGTGCCTCACGTAGAAAGCCTCGTATCTTGTAATTCTTCTTTGAAGAAGTAATGTGGTGTCTCCGTTGACTTCTAATTCTGGCTCCATGTATCTCAAAGTTACAGCTTAGGGAACTTCATTTTGATGTAATTTGAACACTATTTTCTCTTTTAATCTTGTGTGCTTTATAGTGTTTTTGAGATAGAAACTTCATGGAATGTGATCTTTAAAGCACGCACAATGATCTCTTTGCATTCAAATTTCACTCAAGGCATGCCCTTCCGAGTTCCGATTCAAATAGTGATGCATTATTGTGTTTTACTGCTCAAGGAACCATACTCTTGCAGCAGAGATTAATGGCAAATGTATATTCATGGTCAACCAATAGCCTGTTCTTGTAGTATAAAAGACCATTTTCTCCAAACTGTATTTTTTACTGTCTAATTGTCCAGATTCCAATTCAGCTAATTTAGACTGATCATAATAGGTTTGAACTGTTGCAACCAATTAGCAGTAACCATAATATTGGTAACAATGCAATTTCATCACCCATCTATACTTAGCATCTGAATAGATTTTATGCTCCAATATGTATTTTAGTGACTTGTGATCTGTCCTTATCAAGAATACTCTTCCCCGTAGGTATTGGCTCCATTTTTTGACTGCTAAGAGGATAGCTAGCATTTTCTTTTCATATGTAGACAGAATTTGTAACCTCCCCTTAAGAGCCTGTTTGGAGGGGGGGATGGGAGGAAGGAAAAAGTTGAGGGAAAGTGAGAGAAAAATTAGGGGAAAATTAAAAGTGATGGTGTTTGGAAAGGAGGACGAAAAATGGGGGAGGGAAATTTGAGGGAAAAAAGTAGGTGGGTCACACTAAAATTTTTCTCCCAAAAGAGGGAGAAAAATGGAGAGAGATGAGAGAAATTTGAGTGAATTTACTCCACCACCCCACATAAAGGTAATAATTAATTATCATTTGAGAATGCCAAAGACTAAATTGTAATTGTATCTCTATCCCTAAATAAAAAAAAAAATTAAACTTTTTCTTCCCCCTACTTTTTGTCCATCCAAATAAAAGAAGAAAAAAAAATTTACCTTCATTTTACCCTCCTCCATTATTCTCTCTCAAATTTTTCTTTCCCTCCCCACAAAAGTTCCCAAACACAGTGTAAGAGCCTGGCTTGGAAAAGCAATGGGTCTTCCTTCCTGCATAAAAACTACTCCAATACCAACAACAAAAGTATCACATTCAATGACAAATTTCTTCCGAAAATCAGGCATTTCGAGTACAAGAGGCTGCGTGAGGGCTTCTTTCAAAAAATACTAGGACGAACTTCCTGAGAAATTCCTTAAAGAATTTGATAGTGTTTTGATTTAGTTAACCTGTAATCTATACACCTTCTCTAGCTACCATGTGATTTCTTTACTAGGATTACAGGTGATGAATATGAGCTATTACTGTGCCTAATAATTCCAGTGTCTAACATTTCTTGGACTTTCTTCTCATTCTCATTTTTTATGGATATAGGGGGTGTCATCAAATAACTCTGTTGAAGTCCACCAAAGGATTTTTCATCAATTCTTAGTCTAATTTCCACCATAGACAGAGGAATGCATGCAACTCATTTATGTGATACTTGGATGAACTCGAGTTATAAAGGCATACAAAATCATACATCTCATCTTAATGGAGGTAGAGTACTCTATGCTCCGAGTCCATTTAACATTAGGCCACCAATATCGTGCCACACTTTTAGTGAAGTTTAATGAACTCCGGTTTCAAAAGGAACATACCTTCAGGACTTTATCGTTTGCAATGGAGTTGTAGTGATTTCTACAAGACACTCCCAACAAGAAGTCGAGAAATCTTCGGTGAAGTTGATAGCACTGAAAATTAGGATGCATTAATCTGTTATGGGTCTAATTTCTAATTCTCGCATACAGTACAGTTTCGAGTACAGTTTCTATGGTGAAATTTAAGCTAAACGAAGAAGCCAATAAATTTTCTTACATTTTGATGAATCACGATAGATAGTTAACATGTAAGTAGTTCACGACGTTTTAATTGCCACTATATCTGACCTTAGAGTTTTGCCATATGAAGTATATAGTATTGGTTGTCATCAATTTGCATGGATGAACTCCCAAATTTATAAAGTATACTGATATCTCTAGATTTCAAGAGTTGTAATCATTTTTTGGACTTATCAATAATTAGCCTTCGGGCTGAGTTTGTAGGCCTTCGAGCTAATTACCAAGGGAGAATAATAAATTATCTTCCAATTTTTTTAAGATATCTTGATATATAGATATGTTTATAATCTCTATGTTTATTAAATTAATGAATTGAAATTGGATTTTTCAAATTTAAACACTGATATTGGGATGGGTTGAAATATATAATCTGATCATATGGGTTTAGTAAACAAATTTGCTGAATTTGATGATGTGTATACACAGTCTCAGTCTATACACATTTGTGCACTCCTTTGGCCATTTGGGATGATGGGAAGGAGCTCCTGCTAAAATGTGATCATACTGGTTTGCGCTCTATAACTTGGAGTCCAAGACTTTCAGGAAGACAGTGATCGATAACTTGAGGCACTATCCTAGGATTTGGGCGCCTTACATAGAAAGTCTTATATCTTGTAATCCTTTGAAGAACATGAGATATCTCTGTTAACTTATAATTCCGGCCCAAGTATCTCAAGTTGCTCTGAGTTGTTGCATCTTAAGAGGTGGAGTTTTAGTTACCACGGTCTAATCGAAACTTCATTTTGGTTTAATTGGAACTCTTGTTTTTAAATCTTGTGTGCTTCATTACGTTTTTTAGATGGAAACTTAAAGGAATGTGATGTTTAAAGCATGCACAGTGCATTGAAATTTCACTCAAGGCATGCTCTTCCGAGTTTCAATTCAAATAGTGATGCGTTAATATTGTGTTTCTTTTCTTAAGGAAGCATATTCATGCAGCAGATATTGATGGCATTGGGTCTGAATAATATTCTTACTTTTCACAGTGGTGTAATATGTACTTGTAATAGAGATGGCTGCAATGGATCAAATAATACACAATTTTAGTAAATAACTTAAGGACATCTATGTATAATTAAGAGCATATCTGGAAAAGGTGCACTCCGTTGGCTATTTTGGGATGATGGGAAGGAGGTTCTCCTAAGATTTGACTCACTTCGAGCTTGAGACATTCAGGAAGAAAATGATCAACAAGAGGCAAATTTCTGAGGTTTTAATTGGGTGCATCTCATCACATAGAAAGCAAAGTTTAATAGTCTTCTTCCAAATAGCTTTTGTTATATTGGAAGTCTTGTATCTTGTAATTCCTTGCAACAAGTGATACTGAGGTATCTATATCTGTTATCTTACACATTAGTAGTCTTCTTCCAAATAACTTTTGTTATAGAATTAATTCAAGACTTCAATATTGTTTGCAAAGGACCTCTAGTGATCAATGTTCTACAAGAAATTCCCAAAGAAATTTGTGATGAGCTTCTATGTGATTGTTTGGCTCTCTATATTAAAGAATTTTTTTCAACAAACATTGATTGTTATTGGATAATAGACGAGTTCTATTCTATGAAGCCTCGTCGTGTACAACATCGATAGGTATGTCATGTGTGAACGTTTTGAAAGTTATTATTGTTTTACTTGTTTTCTAGCATATTTGGACTCAATATATAATTATTATATTTATGTCTAAATAGATATTAAACTTTATTGTGGTCCACCCAATTTTAAATCCTGGATCCGCCTTGTTAGTAACCTCCTAGCTCTCTCAATATTTTCTTAGGAGAAACTACAATATATATACAATCTATCAATAGTCTACAGGGGAAACTACAATATATATATGCCATCTACTGTGGCGGCAATAGACTGGACTACGGAGTTAAGAAGCCAGATGTAGATTACCATATGAGTGGATTCCACTCGTCGTGTCCTGCCGAGCCCTGGTCCGGCTCTGTCTTCTCGTCCGTCATGAACCCCTCCAGGTTCTTTCCTGCGAGGATTCTTCTCACATGCCGTGATCAACTCAAATAGGTGGCTGGTCCATCTAGCTTCAGATCGATGGAGGGAAGCTCCAACTTCGACGATGTTCGTGTCATGCTCTCACCAGCCGACATCTTCATCAACTTCATCAACGTTGCGACAGAATCCAGCTTCTTGATAATCCCCTCCATCAACGCTCCTCCGCTCTGATCATGTCATGCCTGCTCCACGAATCACGCTCGTCCTTGTCGTCCGTTCCTAGATCCGAACATGTCTGTTTTCATCAGATCTAGGCGTCGGTGTCCTCTTTCAGAATGATCTGAACAATGGCAACAAAAGCACCATTGTGTGCAACAAGGGGGTGGACAGCGCGCACACGGGGGGAGCGGTCGACGCTCGTGCCACCGTGGCAGCAACAGCGGCAGCAGTCGTAGCAGTAGCATCCGCGGCAACAGCAGCCGCGCGGAAAGGGAAGACTGCTTCGACCGCGGAGGAAAGGGAGGGCTGCTTCGGGTTAGGGTTTTGGTAGCGGGGAGAGAGTGGGAGGAGGGAAAAGATTAGAGTTTGGTGACGGCTGGGGTTTGTGGAAAGGTGGCTCTGATACCATGTTGTAATTGATTGATGAGATGATTTCATTGATAGTCTCATAGGCTTTATATAGCCTTTACGTAATGGAATATCCAATGGAATATCCTGTGCTATATTCTGGCATCTCAAATATGTCCTCAAGATATTCCTATACTAAATATAACATATTCCCATACTAAATATAATATATTTCTATACTTAATATACCAACAGAAATGTACTAATATAAAATGCTATATCGAAACTTCCGCTGTGGGTGTTTTTATTTAGGATATGTCCCTTCTCAATCTCAACCTCCTCCACATCCCGGAGCACAAAGCTAACTTAGGAACATTGCCGAGGTTCTTCTTATTTGCTCACGAAATGGCTCTCCTTCTATATATCTTCTTGTAGGATAAATGGTGAAGTTGGGCCGACCCTTCAAAATGGATTCTTGTTCACCTCTGTTGAAGTCCACCAAAGGGTTTTCATCAATTCTCAGTCTCGCTAGACTATTTACATAGTAGGCAAACATTTTAAGGATCAATTCCAAATGGGTGTCTAGAAGCTAATTTTCAACATTTTGCGTTCCCATGAACTGTACAAACCCCAAGAAGAGCACCTTAGACGTTAGCATATGGTACGATTGGCATATTTTTCATGATCTCACAATAGCCTTCTCAACCTGTCCATGAGGGGTAAGGACACATCGAGATAGGGGAACATGCAACTAATTTATGTGATACTTGGATGAACTCGAGTTATAAAGGCATACAGAATCATATATCTCATTTCAATGGAGGTAAGAGTGCTCTATGCTCTATGAGTCCATCAAACATTAGCCCACCAATATCGTACCACAATTTCAGTAAAGTTTAATGAACTCAGGTCACAAAAGGAGCATACCTTCAGAGCAAC
The DNA here is from genome assembly GCA_029216955.1 of Iris pallida. NCBI lineage: Eukaryota > Viridiplantae > Streptophyta > Magnoliopsida > Asparagales > Iridaceae > Iris > Iris pallida. The sequence goes on from JANAVB010000194.1 coordinate 18,459,341, forward strand.
TACCAGTAGTCTCCACAAGAGCAACTCCCTCCTTTAAAATAGTGAGACCGGTTAGAATATCTCACAATGATGATCTCTCTTTATGTAATCCTTGAAATAAAATTTGGTAGCATTGTGACAGTCTCCACAAACCCGCAAAGGGAGGTACTCCATGAGATAGTTATAAGTCTTTGAAGAAGCGAGGCAAATTTCAGAGATTTGGGTGCCTAGAAAGCCTTGTATCTTATAATTCTTTCAAGGAGTGATAATGAGGTATCTAGGTCTCTTAACTTAATCTTACACATTAATAGTATTCTTCCAAATAACTTCTGTTATAGAATTAATTCAAGACTTTATTGTTTGCAATGAAGTTCTAGTGATTAATGTTCTACAAGAAACCCAAAAGAAGTCTACGAACCTTTGAAGCTGACAGTAGTACTAAAAATTAGGATGCATTAATCAAATATATTGTCTAGTGCGCATGATGCACAGTGCAAGTGGGAGTTGGTCATGGGTACACTTTATAATTCTCTCATATAATAGCTTTATTAAAGCTCGAAGTATGTCAAGAAGCTCAAAGTATCTCAAGTTGATCGGAGTACAGTTTCAATGGTGAAATTTTAGCTACAACAAAGTCCACGAACCTTCTTACATTTTTATGAATGTGCATGTATATAGTATTTCAACATGTTTTAATTGCCAATATATCTAACCTTCAACTTTTTCTATATGTTACCTTTGTCTTGATACCATCTCCCTCTGTAATGAAGTATGGAATTGGTTATCATCGATTTGCACCAAATCTAATACAGAAATTCTATATTTGAACAATGCATTTGAATAAGGAAACTGTAGATTTGTATGGATGTGAGAATCCTTATCAGAATATATATCTATAAATATAGACATGCATATATCTATAGATATGGACATGCTAGATTCACAGGGTTTATATATAGATGTATGTTTATATTCTCAGGTTTACTAATGAGTTGAAATTGGCTTTCATCAATTTAAACATTGATATTGAGATGGATTGAATATATATAATCTGATCATACAAGTTTAGAAAACTAATTTGCTGATTTTGACTCTGTACAACTACTTCAAAATATCAATACAATCTTTTTTTTTTGGATATTGTTTCTTAGAGTAAACGAATCATGAAATTGACTCGGCATAAGAAATATTTAAGTAACCTAAATCACGAATTTAAATTTAACTCAAATTTAACCATTCATTATTTAAATAAATATGTAATATAAAATTTACATCCTATTCTCATCTTAATACGATGCATACTTTAAAACGAATCATGCTAAAGACAATTCAAATATGTTCTAATTAATAAAATTAAATGATCATACGCAATCTAGTGAATTTTGATCTAAATTAAATATAATTTACATCAATTAAATCTTAAAGTTACAACTATATTTAATCTAATCATAATCCATTATCTATGTGAAATATGATTACAACTATAGATAAGATACTTTCATTAGTTTTGTATAAAAGATACGCATATCCTCCCTTTGCTTTCTATACTTTAATTGATTGATTGATTTCTCCCAACCATTGACAAATACAAAAAAGAGTATTATGAAGAGAGTCAAAAAATCAATCAAACCCGAAAGACCGGCAAAGAGACAGAGCAATGGCATTAGTAGTATTTTTGACAAAGCAAAGAGACATAGACAGAGCAATTGCATTAGTAGTATTCCTGACGATGTCCTCGTCTCGTGGATCTTCGTACGGCTTCCTGCGAGATCCATTCCTGTTGTTCGATTGGTGTGTAAATCTTGGTACTCATTGACAAAGAGTCCATGTTTCATCCTCAGCCATGCAGGTCAAGCCTGTTGGGTTTTGGTCTTTTACAAAGTGAATTTTAGTCCCACATCGGCTAGACCAATGGACTTGTATCTCTATATATTAGCTTTGCTTCTTTAGAGATGCACATGTGGTGTAGAGGTGCAGAAGGGTGTGCCATGTAGGATTATTTTTCTAATGGAAAAAAGACTAAATCAACAATTGAAAGCATTCATGCTTTTTGCTCTTGGAAAATTTATTTCCATGGGAGCTAAGTCCCGTAGGGGCTTAGCGACTCGGACTCGGACTCATAAGGCATTTTGTTGGTGCACTTTGCACTTAGCACGTCAGCATCATCGCTAGGCGCATAGTGCGCTTTAGTTGCGCTCGTTGCGCTGCCCAGTTGCGGCGCTCAGGCTGCGCTTGGGTGCGCTGGGTTGCGCTGGGTTGCACGGGTTGCTCGGGTTGTGCGGGCGCGCTGGTTGCGCTGCGTGCGCAATGCGTGCAGTGCGCGCAGTGTGCACAGTTCAGAGCATGCTCTGTCGTGCAGAGTGCAATGAGCGCAAGGTGCACGCAGTTGGCGCAACTTGCAGCAGAACGTGCGTTTGCACGTTCTGGGCGGTTGCTACATGTTCGGGGTAGTTTTTACCATATCCCTAACTTTATGGCAAACGAGCAGTTGCTGCAGGGCCTATATAAGGCATCCTCCTCTCTCTCTCAAGGGTAGTGATATACAAGAAAGGGAAGCCACCACAGAAAGTTTACGAAGTATTTTTTAACACAAGTAAACAGAGAATTCAGAAGTGTTTTTTAACACAGTTCTGATCGAAATTTGCTTGCGAATTCCAGCAGCCTTCGAGAGAGAGGAAAGGTACCGCACCAGCGTTGCTCTTGCACGGGAGTTCGTGTCCATCCGAGGAGTCATAAGAGCACGAGTGTTCCAAGTTCTCCGACGAACTTGCTGGTTCCTGGAAGCTGTTCGTGTAAGGCGAATAAAACTTTGAGCAACGGTGATTATTCACCCCAGCAGGAGTTCTTCCATCTTTCGCCAGTCACCTTCTTTATTGCTGCCAGTAATTCTGATTGTATCTTCTTTTTAGAAGTACTACGATCGATTGCTGTAGATTATGAAATCTTTTTAGATTCTCGTAATACTATAACGAGATCTTTTTAGATCTTCGTTATACTCACGCAACCTTTCTAGAAGTGTTGCGTTGGAACATTGTTTTTATAATTGTTTTATTTTCTCAGTTTTCCATCAAAAAATTATGTCCCGCCAATAACAATCTCAAAGCTTTATTGCTACGATGGAAAACTTTAATACTTCACTCCTTAATACTGACTTTTGTAAGTTAGAAAAGTTTGATGGAGAGCATTATCAAGTCTGGAAGAGGAAGGTTTTTCTCACTCTTCAACTCAGAGACGTTGATCATGTACTTCTTGAAGAGGAACCTACTGTTCCAGATACTGGATCTGCTGCCGCAATCACTGCGGCTACTAAACTTCAGGCCAAGTGGAGAAGGAAGAATAGCATTTGCAGGCTGCTTATCCTGAATGCTATGGAGGATTCCCTAGCAGAGTGCTACAGTAAGAAGACTATTGCCAGAGACATATGGGAGTCTCTGGAGAAACTGTACGAAGAAGACAAGAATAGGAGCAAGATATTTGTGGTTGAAAAATATCACAAATGGCTCTTTGGGAACGAGAAGTCCATGTTGCCGCAGGTAAAAGAATTTTTGAAGCTGCGACAGAAGCTGGAAGACGAGGCGATGCCCCTCCCCGACAAGTTTGTTGTTGGAGAGATTGTCTCAAAGCTCCCTGCTGGGTGGAGCAAGTTCTATGCAAACATGCATAGGAAGAAGCTGGAGATCACCCTTGAAGATCTCCTGCAGAAAATCTATGTTGAGGACCAGATGCGGGCTCAACTGAAGGTGGACGCACTGTCCAAGCAATTGGCTAATGCCAATCTGGTTCATACCAAGGAACCAAGGGAAAAGCAGGCGGCTTTCCACAGCAAGAAGAAGGATCCTAACAATCTAAACGTGAAGGGGACTTCCTTCAAGCGAAAGAAGGCAAAGTCTCAGATGCCTTGTTTCAAGTGTGGCAAGAAGGGCCACTTCAAAAATGAATGCAAAGCAAAGACCAAGCAATCAGAGCAATGAGAGCCTAGTAAGGTATCTATGATTACTGACATTGTTGCTATGATTACGCAGGTTGATGCGGTACGGACTGACTGTGGCTGGTGGGTAGACACTGGAGCCTCCTGCCATGTCTGCTCCAGTAAGGAGTGGTTCACCACCTACACACCTACTTCTGAAGTGGTTATGATGGCGAACCAGGCACAAGCTGAAGTGCTCGAGATCGGGACGGTGGTGTTGAAGCTGACTTCGGGGAAGTCTCTAACGCTTCAAGGCGTGAATCACGTACCTGCTATCGCCAAGAACTTGATCTCAGGAGGCCTACTATGCAACGTAGGCCTCAATCAATGCTGGCCAGATGGTGATGTCTATCAAGGGAACATATTTCGAAAAAGCTTTTTATACCGATCGAAGGAATGTTCAAAATTTAGCTTGTAAATCAGTCTAATGTAAACAATATAATTAATGCAATTACTCCTTCTGCTTATACTCTTGAGTTGTGGCATAATAGGCTAGGACATGTTCATTGTAAACGAATAAACAGGATGTCTAGTCTAGGACTTATCTCCAAATATGGGGGTAAAGTAGAGAAATATGAAGTTTGTGCTCAAACAAAGATCACAAGGAAACCCTTTCCTCGGGTTAATCGAAGTACAGATCTTCTGGAGTTGGTACACTCCGATATCTGTGACTTCAAACAGTTCTCTACAAAGGACGGGATGAAGTATTTCATAACCTTCATCGATGACTTCTCAAAGTATGCGTTCGTCTACTTGCTGAAGGCTAAAGATGAAGCATTCGAGAAGTTCAAGGAGTTCGGAGCCGAAGCTGAGCGGCAGACTAGACAACAACTCAAAAGAATAAGAAGTAATCGAGGTGGGGAGTACAGGTCTCATGAATTCGCATCGTTCTGCAAAGAACATAGAATTGTCAATGAGACTACGGCTCCGTACTCTCCTCAATCAAACGGAGTAGCAGAGAGGAAGAACAGAACGTTAACAGAAATGATTAACTCAATGTTGTTGACTGTTGGCCTTCCTAAGTGCTACTGGAGAGAAGCTGCATTGACGGCCACTTTTATTCTACATATAGTGCCTCATGCAACTTCTGACATTACTCCTCATGAACTCTGGTTCAAGGTCAGACCTAACTTGAATGTCATTCGAGTGTGGGGGTGTCTGGCATATGTCAAGCTTCCAGATCTGAAGATTCAGAAGCTTGGGACAAGGACTACTAAGACGATCTTCTTGGGGTATGCCGAGAAGAGTGATGCTCGGAGATTTCTTGATATTGAGTCAAATCATATCATTGAATCTCGCAATACAAAATATTTTGAAGACAAATTTGCAAGGCACAAGAATATTGTTCTTGCGGATGTACCGGAGAACAATGAGGGTGCGCAGGAAACTGAAGTCTTCAATGAAGATGTGGTCCAAGAAGATGTTGTTGAAACAACGATTGAACTAGAACAAGCTGAGCCGTCAGCTAAGCGTGTGAGGAGGCCGAAGGACTTCGGAAGTGACTTTGTCAGCTATCATGTGGAAGAAGATCCGCTTACCTATGATGAGGCGATAAAGACCAGAGATGCGGTTTTCTGGAAGGAAGCGATTGACAATAAAATTGATTCCATCACCTCAAATAACACTTGGGTGTTGGTTGATCTTCCTGAAGGAGCGAAATCTATCGGATGTAAATGGATCTTCAAGAAGAAGATGAAAGCAGACGAAACTATTGATAAGTTCAAGGCTAGGTTAGTAGCCAAGGGGTTTTCTCAGAAGCAGGGGATTGACTACTTTGACACGTATGCTCCAGTAGCCCGGATGACCACCATCAGATTGTTGATTGCTCTCGCAGCAATATATAAGATGGTGATACATCAGATGGATATGAAAACGGCTTTCCTAAATGTGAGCTGACCGAAGAGATATACATGCAATAGCCAGAGGGATTTGTCGTCAAGGGTCTTGAAGACAAAGTCTGCAAGTTGATGAAATCTCTGTACGGTCTTAAACAGGCTCCCAAGATGTGGCATGAGAAATTTGACAAAGTTATAAGGTCAAATGGCTACATGGTCAGCGAGACGGACAAGTGTGTTTACACGAAGTTCGCTGATAGAAGAGGTGTGATCGTTTGTCTGTACATGGACGACATGCTTATCCTAGGTACGGATATGGGTTGTGTCACTGAGACAAAGAAGTTCATCTCGAGCAAGTTCAGTATTAAGGACTTGGGGAAAGCTGATATGATCTTAGGGATCAAGATCATCCGGACAGACACTGGACTAGCGCTGTCACAGTCTCATTATATTGAGAAAATGATCACTCGTTATGGGTATCAGGATCTTCCAGGGATCGATACGCCGTACAGGTGTGATCTGAAGCTGAAGCCTAATTCAGGGGAAAGTGTCAGGCAGCTGGAGTATGCAAGCATAATCGAAAGTTTGATGTATGCTACTACTGCCACAAGGCCTGACATAGCTTTCGCTGTGGGAATGCTGAGTCATTTCACGAGCAACCCAGGTGCTGAATACTGGAAAACTGTAAAACGGGTTATGAGATATCTCAAGAAGACTCAGACATATGCATTGTACTACAGCGAAGATCCGCCGGTAGTGGAAGGCTTCAGTGATGCCAGCTGGTGCTCAGAGGTGGAGAGAGAGAGGTCCACAGGTGGATTCATTTTTACAATGGGTGGAGCTGCTATATCGTGGAAGTCGAAGAAGCAGACTATGCTCTCGCGGTCATCCATGGAATCTGAGTTCTTTGCACTTGATACCGCAGCCGAGGAAGCAGAATGGCTTCGGGAGCTCATGTATGATCTTCCAGTGGTTGGGGCGCAAATACCGGCGATACCGATATACTACGACAACCAGGCGACTGCGGCAGTGACATCAAATGACCTCTTCAACGGGAAGAAGAGGACTGTGCGATTGAAGCACAGGGCAGTACACGATCTCATCAAGAGGGGTGTTATTGCAGTGATTGATGTTCGGAGTCAGGAGAACCTGGCGGATCCGTTCACCAAGGGCCTCAAGCGCCAGCTGGTCGATGACACAGCTTGTAAAATGGGTTTGAAGGCATTCTGATATTGTATTATTGTATTCCTACCATAAAGTTTTATGCTAATAGTTCAAAGAGAAATCTACTAGGCATCTAGCTTTTGGTTCAAGGGAGGACCACTAATCGGAAGAATATCAGGAACGGTGGGTACATGTTCTATTGGGCATGGAGAGGTTACGGACCTACAACTACTGTTGTCTAATGTTGTTTTCTGTGAAAAATAGATCCTGTGGAAAGGTTGGCTTAATTGCCTTAATGAGTTCTCAGGCAGAGTGAATGCCTGGTGTGCTTTACAGGAAGTACGGTAGAGCAGCACTACAAGAAGTGAAACTCCATGCTACAGTGGGGTGACTCTACGATGAGGTTCCTATATGTGGGGTGCTGCCCAGGAATAGGATAAAGCCTCGGCTTTGCTAGCCAAGTCACAGCGGCGTAGCACCGCAAATAGGCAGTTAGCCTAATGCTGTATGTTAAAATAAAGAGGGGTGTAGTCAGCACTACAAAAAGGAGGAGTTCCTCATGTTACAGTGGCACGACACCACTATGAGGTACCCGGTTAGGGATAAAGCCTCGGCCTTGCAAGCCATGTCGTTGCGGCGTAACACCGCAAGGGAGCCTAAGGCTTCATGCTGGGTAGTTTGGCACTACAAAGAGGCAGTTGCCTCATGCTACAGTAGTATGACACTACAAAGGTTTTCAGATATGGGGTGATTCCCAAGGAGGGGTAATGCCTTGCCTTTAAGCCATGTCATAGCGACGTAGCACCGCAAGGGAAGCGCAAAGCACTTCATGCCATGTCTCTTTATAATGGACTCACCTATAGTGTATGGACAAAGAGATATCAGGCCGTCTCTTGAAGGTAAACTTGTAGACGCCCAAAATTATACACTGAAACCAGGCTGGCACAGGGCCTTTAATGTGTAGCCAGAAGCACATGTAACTACATTATGTGAGTGGAAAGAATTTCAGCTATGATGCAAAATTCAAGGCTTAGTCCATTCTTGTATTATAGTCTGTTGTTTGAACCATGCGGGAAGATTCAAGTCGTAAGTGACATCTCACCTAATGTATGATGGTCAGTTACTGTGGGGAACACTTATCCTCATATATAGAGATATGTGGGGGATTGTTGGGTTTTAGCCTTTTACAAAGTGAATTTTAGTTCCACATCGGCTAGACCAAAGGACTTGTATCTCTATATATTAGCTTTGCTTCTTTAGAGATGCACATGTGGTGTGGAGGTACACATGGGTGTGCCATGTGGGGTTATTTTACTAATGGGAAAAAGACTAAATCAACAATTGAAAGTATTCATGCTTTTTGCTCTTGGAAAATTTATTTCCATGGGAGCTAAGTCCTGTAGGGGCATAGCGACTCGGCCTCGGACTCGGACTCAGGCTCATGGGCTCATGAGGCATAATGTGGCATTTTGTTGGCACACTTCGCACTTAGCACGTCAGCATCGTCGCTAGGCGCATAGTGCGCTTTAGTTTTGCTTGTTGCGCGAGCCACTTGCGCTGCCACGTTGCGCAAGCCCAGTTGCGCTGCCTAGTTGCGCAAGCCAAGTTGCGCTGCCCAGTTGCGCTGCCCAGCTGCACAAGCCCAGTTGTGCTGCCCAGGTGCGCGCCCAGGTTGCGTCCAGGTTGTGCTTGGGTGCGCTGGGTTGCACTGGGTTGTGCAGGTTACTCGGGTTACGCGGGAGCGCTGGTTGCGCTACGTGCGCTGTATACGCAATGCGTGCAGTGTGCGCAGTTCAGAGCGCGCTCTGTCGCACAGAGTACAAGGAGCGCAGGGTGCGCGCAGTTGGCTCAACTTGCAGCAGAACGTGCGTTTGCACGTTCTGGGCGGTTGCTACATGTTCGGGGTAGTTTTTACCATGTCCCTAACTTTGTGGCAACAGAGCAGTTGTTGCAGGGCCTATATAAGGCATCCTCCTCTCTCTCTCAAGGGTAGTGATATACAAGAAAGAGAAGCCACCACATAAAGTTTACGAAGTATTTTTTAACACAAGTAAACAGAGAATTCAGAAGTGTTTTTTTAACACAGTTCTGATCGGAATTTGCTTGAAAATTCCAGTAGCCTTCGAGAGAGAGGAAAGGCGCCGCACCAGCGTTGCTCTTGCACGGGAGTTCGTGTCCATCCGAGGAGTCAGAAGAGCAGGAGTGTTCCAAGTTCTCCGACGAACTTGCTGGTTCCTGGAAGCTGTTCGTGTAAGGCGAATAAAGCTTTGAGCAACGGTGATTATTCACCCCAGCAGGAGTTTTTCCATCTTTTGCTAGTCACCTTCTTCATTGCTGCCAGTAATTCTGATTGTATCTTCTTTTTAGAAGTACTACGATCGATTGTCGTGGATTACGAAATTTTTTTAGATTCTCGTAATACTATAACGAGATCTTTTTAGATCTTCGTTATACTCACGCAACCTTCCTAGAAGTGTTGCATTGGAACATTGTTTTTATAATTGTTTCATTTTCTCAGTTTTCCATCGAAAAATTGTGTCCCGGCAATAACAAAGCCCGCAAAAGAATCGTGTTGGAGTCCATTGATTCCAAAGATAAGTCCGCTTTTTACAATGTTAGTCTCGGCGATTTGTACGTCAGCCTTAACGAGAGCGCCAAAAGAAGCCAAAGGAGAGCAATGGTAGAGATAGAGGCTCTAAATCTTCCAATGAAGCTGATGGAGTATGCTGGCAGAATTTCTAAGCTTAGCTTGTCAGCTTCCTGCGATGGGCTGTTGTGCTTTGATTTTTCGAGGCATCGTAATAGGAGGCCTGGTTACATTGTCTGTAACCCATTGACCAAGGAGTGGCTTAATGTTCCTCAAAATTTGGGTAAAGATGCGGACGACGACTTAATTATTGCCTTCTACTTCCACGCTTCAACAGGAGAGTATAGATTGCTGCGACGGTATGAAACTGACGACGACACAGATTATGATTATGATTATGAAAACATAGTATACAATGTTGGATATGAAGTGTGCAGTGTCGGCCGCAGATCAAATCGAGGAGCTTGGAGACTTGTGAATGGCCCTTCTGGTATGCGTCTCCGGCAATTACATATCTCTGTGTTACATGGGAATGTTTATTTTCTATCCGAAGACGATTGGGATTGTGTAGTAGCTTTTGATATGAATGACGAGAAATTCAGAAAGATGTCCCTCCCTCCACTGCATCCACAAGATAACAACCTCAATGAACTTCTGGTAGATTTGGGAGGAAGTTTGTTTCTGATAGAGGTTGGAGGAAGTTTAGGTTTGTGCCAGACTTATTCGGATCCTCGTTGGAGCGAGATGGACATATGGTGTTTAAAAGACTACACCAAAGAGGAATGGGTCAAACAGTACACGGTTTCAAGGGGACTTGAGTAGTTCAGTTGATAGACATCCCAAATGGTACACTCCTTTGGCCATTTGCGAGGATGGGAAGGAGCTTCTGCTAAAATATGATGGTTGTTTTTCTCTCTATAACTTCGAGTCGAGGACTTTCAAGAAGAGAAGAGCCAACAAGTTGAGGGAATATACTTGGGTGCCTCACATTGAAAGCCTTGTATCTTGTAATCCTAATTCTTTGAGGAAGTGATAATGAGCCTATTACAGCTTAGGCAGTATTGATGTTTTTAGCTGTGACGACAGGCTAACATGAACTTCATCTTGATTTAATTTGAGCTCGCTCTTTTTCTCTCTTAATTTGGATTCTTTTTTCTTCTCTTTTCTAGTACTGAAGCATGGTACAATACTCTTGCTTCTACTGTTGTTGTTGTGAAAATCGCTTCTACTGTTGTTTAGTTCACATGGTTATCATTTATTTGTTCACTTAAATGTCTGATTTTCTTTTAAACCAGTACGTGCGGGCTCAGTTAAATTGTGCATCTCCCCGCACATGATTTTTAGCTGGTCGTTAATCATTTCGGACTCTTCTTGCAGATCTTGTCCGTACTGACTTTTTTCATCATCGTCCCACACACATACCTCGTGCACTCCGCGCACTCCAGAGCTCCACGAGATAGCCGACATCTTTCGACGCCCGCAACTCAATGCCTCGCTTTCATAATAAAAGTAAAAAAACAAACAAACATGCCTTATAGGCCTCCTACCAACTTGAAGGGAAGTTGGTTTTAATTTGGTTTCGATTTCGGTTTGTAAGATTTTTTTTCTTCTTCTTATAGTTACCATAAGATTATATAGTTATCATAAGGTTATATTAGATCACCTCATATTAACTTAAATTTAAATCTTGTTAGCTTCTAAAGAATAGGTTAGCTGATTAGGTTGAATTTGAAATCTTTGGATTCAAGGAGTTCACCGTACTCGATTTAAATTTGATTAAATTTTAAATTATACACCATAAATATATCCATCATATCTCGACATCAATTTGGTGTGAAGACTTCCAATGTAGTAACATATCTCTCTCTAAGGATTTAAATGAGATTGCAGATCCCTCATATATGGCATTGGGTTTGAATAATATTCTTCCTTTTTACTGTGGTGTAATATGTACTTATAATAGAGATGGCTGCAATGGATCAATTAGTACACAATTTTACTAAACAACATAAGGACATATATGTATAACTATTGATCATTTATTCGTGTGATCATCCATGGGCTTCAATTTGGCTTCTCGGTGCTCTTGTTGCGAGAACCCGGAGATGAAGACTATTGATCATTTATTCGTTTCTAGCGAGACGGCGTCTAGTACTTGGCGGCATTTTGCGGATACTTTCCATCTCTCCACCTCTCCCTCGAGTGTCGACCAACTCGCTCAAATATGGCTTAACAATGTTTCTTTGTCCAATCCTTCGGGTATTAGCAGGAATATTATTTTCGGAAACATGCTTTCGGAAATTTGGAAGCAAAGGAATGAAATCATCTACGGCAAAGGAAAGAGGAGCAGTAACTTCGTCATCAGTCGTGTGACGTCCATTCTTCAACTCTCTCGTGCTGCCTTTAACTTTTCGACTGGGGAGGACGCGGACAACTCGTCTTCCAGGGGGGATCAGATCACTCGCTCTGCCGACCGACTTACCGTGAATAATGTTGTCCCCTCTGATGGTCAGCACTGTGTGGAAGCTGCTACCGTCTCGGCCGATCAGCGGCAAGTGGGTGCTGCCTTCCTCAGCTTCTCTCGGGCGAACAACCTTCAGTTTGTGGGCGCTGCTGCTGCTGCTGGGTGCAGCGTATCTCATTGTCACCTGGACGCTGCTGCTGTTGCCCAGAGCAGCGGTTATCAGCAGGTGGGCGCTGATTCAGCTGCCCATACCAGCATCTTTCAGCAACATGGGGGTGCTGCTGTTGATGCCCAACACAGCGCCTATCATCGTCAAGAGGGAACTGCTGCCGCCGTCCAGCAACGCATCTCCCGGGCGGCCCAAATCAGCGGGATTCCGGCTCACATCAGCGATCCTTGGATGGCCCCGGCGTCCGGCCTGAAGCTTAACATCGCCGGTCGCGTCGGTGATCCCCCATGCACGGCCGGTAGCAGGATTATTCGCGACGCGAACGGCAACTTCATTGGCGCTCTCTATTTCTACTTGGACGAGATTGCTATCGTCATTCCGAAATTGGAAGTTCTTCTTTATGCGGCCACTTGTTGCAGGGAGAAGAACTGGGTGATCAACGAGGTTGAAACGTCCTCTCAACGCCTAATTAACATCATGTTAAAGAAGCTCCTCCCTGGGCACTCGTCTACAAACTCCGGAAAATTCGGGCTTGTCTCACTCCTATACCGGTGTTCCAGTCGGTCTCCTCCCGAGCTAATAGGATGGCAAAAGCTCTAGCTTCCTTGGCTATCGCCACGAAGGAAGGTCAGATCTTCTTCCACGCCTCCGAGCTCCCGGCGACGGTCCAGTCCGCTATCTTCGCTGATGCTCACATTTCCTAGGCTTCGGGCGGCTCCTTCTTGTAAATATCCATATACTGGACGGTTGGGTTGGCCCCAACGTCACTTGTTGTTGCATTTTGGTACCTTTGTTTTGGAGGGTGGGTGAGGGTGGCCCACTTCATTTTGCTTGGTAGTTTTAGCTAGCTACCATGGTTATTTTGTGCTCCTCTTGGAGTTAGTTGCTGTTTAGCTTGGGTGGGTGCATGTGTGGCCCCACATTCTTTTTGTTTGGTAGCCGTGTCTTGCTACCATTGAAATTTTGTGCTCCTCCTAGAACTAGTTGCTGTTTTGTTTAGGGTGGGTGCGTGTGTAATCCCACACTCTCCCTTTATTGGCCGCTTCGCCTGTTGGAGCTTCCTAGCTTCCTTTGTCTTTTCAATAAAATATTTTCTTTTCAATATATATATATATATATATATATATATATATATATATATATAAAACAAGAAAAAGAATGGAGATACAAAATTATAATATTTTATAATTAAAAATAAGGGATATATATACATTTTTAAACAAAATATCTCAATTTTCCTCGTTACTCTTCAGGGTTAAAAAAATGGACAAAGGAGGACAAAATAAACCCTCACTTAACCCTCTATAGCTCTCACTCCTAAACTTCCACCCTCAAACCAAGTATAGTTTTATTTCTCCCTCACTTAACTTTTCCTTGCTTAACTCTCTTAACCCTCAATCCAAGCAGACCCATAGAGATGGCTGCAATGGATCAAACAGTACACAATTTTAGTAAATTAACATAAGAACATCGATGTACAATTAAGAGCTTCTCCTAAGATTTGAGTACTCCGTTTTTGTTTTGTGCTCTATATATAACTGTGTGTCTATAAGACTTTCAAGAAACAAAAGATCAACAAGTTAAGGAAAATTTCGGAGGTCTTGGGTGCATCACACTGGAAGCCTTGTATCTTGTAATTCTTTCAAGAAGTGATAATGAGGTATCACATCTGTTGACTTAATCTTGCACACTAATAGGCTCCTTCCAAAGAACTTTGTTATAGGAGTCCATTTTTTTCATCCACCAAAACTAGGTGGGATGTTCACCCTCAAGTGAATAAATGACACGTGAAAATTTTGTTAGTCCCGGGGCTTGATCAAAGATGGAAAAACAGATGCAATCGAGATCTGAGATGTCCCACAAAACTTTGCAGAAAGCAAACTCAAGATCTACAATGGTATAAAAAATCAAATAGCCAAATTACAATCTGAAGGAGGGAAAAAGAGAAGAGAAGATCTCTCGTTCTTCCTTGCAAACGTGTTGCAATTGGGACAGAACGAGTTACAATAAAACTAGAGAGAGATGAGAAGAAGAACAATGCTGGGGTGTCAAAACACCGTTGCTCAAAGCAAGATTCGCCCCACACGATCTGCTTCCAGGAACCAGCAAGTTGAAGAACTTGTGGAACGCTCGAAGTCACCTCTGTTCTGACTCCTCGGATGGACTTGCAATGGCGGCAGCAGCTCTCTCTCTCTTTCTCCTTTTCTGACTTGTATTTTCGTAGTGATCCACAAAGGAGGCCAGAAGAGAGTATATATAGAGAGAGAGTGGAAACCCTAGCCGCCTCTTCAGTTATGGAAAGATTGAATCAAATCACAAAAAGATAGCAACGAATTAATTCTAATCCCACAAAGATAGGAACTGAATTAATTCAAATCCCACAAAGATAGTAACGAAATTAATTCAAATCCCACAAAGATAGGATCTGAATTAATCGCATTGATTCACCCTTTCCATAACCGATTTGAAATCTGCACAGGCATGGACCGCATGTGCCGCATGAGCCGCATGGTCCGCATGGACCGCATGAGCCGCATGAGCCGCATGAACCGCATGGACCGCATGGCCGCATGAGCCCGCATATGAGCCGCATGCCGCATAAGACCGCATGGCCGCATAAAGACCGCATGACTGCTGACGTGCTAAGTGCGCCAACAAAATGCCACATTACGCCTCATAAGCCCGAGTCCGAGTCCGAGTCGCTAAGCCCCTTTGGGGCTTAGCTCCAAGTGGAATTAATCCAAGAGAATGACAAAAGCATAATGCTTAATCCTTGGAGCCTTATTCTTACCTCCTAGTAAAATCACCCACATGGTTCCCTCCTTAGGGTCACCACCCCATGTGCATCTCTCAACAACACACCCAAGTATATATGTTGAGATAACTCATGGTGCTTTTCCAATGTGGGACTAAAATTTTACAAGGCATGTTGAGAGCAAGCTCTCTCCATGTAAATAAAGCACCAACAAATTTTATCCCCCACAAATCACTTTGCAAGTGGTTTTGTTCACCCAACAAAATGATTTTGTGCCACGTGTCATTTATTCACTGGAGGGTGAACATTCCACCTAGTTTTGATGGGTGAACAAAAATGGACTCTATGTTATAGAATTAATTCAAGACTTTGTTGTTTGCAATGGAGTTCTAGTGCCTAATGAATCCTAATTTTCGGTGCTATCAACTTCACCAAACATTTCTAGAACAAATTTTAGCTGCAGCAAAGTACACAAAAGTTTCTTACATTTTCATGAATGTGCATGTAGATATAAAGTATTTCCACAGGTGGTGATCTCTCGAGTTGCATCAATCATGAGAGCTAACATGTAGGTCATTCACGATGTTTTAATTGTCATTATGTCTGAACAAGGAAACTCTAGATTTTTTAGTTGCATCAATCAATATGTTGATATATAGATATGTTTATATTCTCATGTTTATTAAATTATTAAGTTGAAATTGGATTTCCCAAACTTAAACACTGATATTATTTTTTTGGATTTTGTTTCTTAGAGTGTGTATACTGTTTGATCCTTTGCAGCCATCTCTATAAGTACATATTACACCACAGTGAAAAGGAAGGATATCATTCAGACCCGACCAAATGCCAGCACTCTCTGCTGCAAGAATATGCTTCTTTAACACAATAATGCATCACTATTTGAATCCTTAGAGAGAGATATGTTACTATATTGGAAGTCTTTCACACCAAAATGTTGTGGAGATGATGGATATATTAATAGTGTATAATTTAAAATTTAATGAAATTTAAATCGTGTACGGTGAACTACTTGAACCTAAATTAAAGATTTCAATTCAATCTAATCAGATTTAAAATTTAAGTTAATATAAGGTGATCTAATTATAATCTTATGGTAATTAGAAGAAGAAGAAGAAACAAATCTTACAAAAAGTCGAACCGAAATCGAATCCAAATTAATTATTTTTATTATGAACTGATCAGACGTTTTAGTGAACAAATAAATGATAACCATGTGAACTAAACAACAGTAGAAGCGATTTTCACAACAACAACAACAACAATAGAAGCAAGTGTATTGTACCATGCTTCAGCACTATAAGAAAAGAGAAGAAAAAAGAGTTCAAATTAAGAGAAAAAAAGAGAGTTCAAATTAAATCAAGACGAAGTTCATGTTAGCCTGTCGTCGCAGCTAAAAACTTCAGTACTGGCTAGGCCGTAGAACTACAAGATATAAGGCTTTCAATGTGAGGCACCCAAGTATATTCCCTCGATCTGGTTCTTGTCTTCTTGAAAGTCCTCGACTCGAAGTTATAGAGAGCAAAACAACCATCATAGTTTAGCAGAAGCTCCTTTCCGCCCTCGCAAATGGCCAAAGGAGTGCACCATTTGGGATGTCTGTCGACTGAACTACTCAAGTCCCCTACCGAAATCGTATACTGCTTGACCCACTCCTCTTTGGCGTAGTCTTTCAAACACCATATGTCCATCTCGCTCCAACGAGGATCCGAGTAAGTCTGGCACAAGCCCAAACACCCTCCCACCTCTATCAGGAACAAACTTCCTCCCAAATCTACCAGAAGTTCATCAATGGGGTGGTGATCTTGTGGATGCAGGGTGGGGAGGGACATCTTTCTGAATTTTTCGTTATTCATATCGAACGCTACTACGCAATCCCAATCGTCTTCGGATAGAAAATAAACATTCCCATGGAGCGCAGAGATGCGTGATTGCCGGAGACGCATACCAGAAAGGCCATTCATAGGTCTCCAAGCTCCTCTATTCGATCCGCGGCCGATACTGAACACTTCATATCCAACATTGTATACTATGTTTTCATAATCATAATCTGTGTTGCCGTCAGTTTCATACCGTCGCAGCAATCTATACTCGCCTGTTGAAGCGTGGAAGTAGAAGGCAATAAGTAAGTCGTCCTCGCCATCATTACTCAACTTCCGAGGAACATTAAGCCACTCCTTGGTCACTGGGTTGCATACAATGTAGCCAGCCCTCCTATTGCGATGCCCCTCAAAATCAAAGCACAACAGCCCATCGCAGGAAGCTGACAAGCTAAGCTCGAAAATTCCGCCAACATGCTCCAGCAGCTTACTTGGAAGATCTAGAGTCTCGCTCCCTACCACTCCTCTCCTTGCGGCCCTCTCGCTGAGACTCACACGGTACAGATAGGAGTACTCCTTGAACACGATATTTGTGTGGGCTCGACGGATATGACTGAGGATGAAACATGGGCTCGTCGTCAACTGAAACCAAGACTTACACACCAATCGAACGGCAAGTATAGATCTCGCCGGAAGCCTTAAGAAGATCAGCGAGACGAGGACGTCGTCGGGAATACTACTATTGTCATTGCTGTGTCTCTTTGCTGGTCTTTCACAGTTGCTTGTCATCTCCTCTGATTTTCTGACTCTCTTCATCTCTTTCGTCTCTGTTGTATCGATCAATCAATTGAAGAGTGGTAGGCAAGGGGAGGATAAATATATCTTTTATATATAAAAAAAGAACTAATTAAGGAAACTATTGTAATTATATTCCGTATATATAATTAGATTAAATATAGTTGTAATTTTAAATTTGATTAGATCAAATTATATTAATTTAGATCGAAACTAGATTACATTTGATCATCTGATTTTGCTAATTAGATCATATTTGAATTACTTTTAGTTTGACTAGTTTTAAAATATGCATCCCGTTATGATTACACTGGGATGTAAATGTTATGTTCCGTGTTTATTTAAATAATGGTTAAATTTTAAATTCATGATTTAGGTTGTTGAAATCTTCGGAGTATTTCAACAACAAAAAAAAAAACTTCGGAGTAATTAAATAATTTTTTTTACCGAGTCAAATATTTGATTATACCGAGTCAAATTCAGCTTATATATTTTATTTACATGATTTAGGTTAGTTTACTAAACCCATATGATCAGATTATATTTTTTCAATGCAGCTCAATCTCAGTGTTTAAAGTATATATATGTTATATATTTCTTTTTTATATCTATATATGTTTTGATCTGGATTCTCACATCCATGCAAATCTAGAGTTTCCTTATTCAAATGGCTGTAATGTTATTGCTCAAATCTAGAATTTCACTGTCTCGTTTATGTTTGGGAATTCATCCATGGGAGATTGTTGGTGCTTTTTTGTCCCACACGGGAAAACTACCGTGGTGTATATTACAATATAATAGCTTTGTTTGTTGGAGTATGCACATGGGGTGAGGTTGCCCATGTAGGTTGATTTTCCTAGAGAGTTAAGTGTAAGTCACAAGGAACAATCCATTGTTTTGTGACTTCTCTTTGGGAATCCTTAGGAGCTAAGCTCGTAGGGGCTTAGCGGCTCAGACTAGGACTCGAGCTCGGGTTAAGGACGCAAAGTGGTACTTTGATGGCACTTTGCTTAGCACATCAGTATCGTTGCATGGCGCTCGTGCGCTCCTTTTTTTGTGTGAGTTGCATGCACAGTTGCTTGCTCGGGCACTATGCGTCTTGGCGTCTATGCGTCAAGGTGCCAAGGCGGACATGCGTGTAGGCTACCAGATGCATAAGCGTCATGCGCTATGCGGCAGGTCTCTATGCATATAGGAGCTATGAGTCCAGGTGCTATGCGTCAAGGCTCTATGCGTCCAGGGGCTATGCGCCTTTGTTGCGAGTGGCTGCTTTCGGCGTTGTGTATCTTGTCTGTCGTCACTGTTTTCTGCGTGCAGACTGATGTGACAGTCCGTACTTTAGGGTATGTGCATGCAACTCTGTTAGGGCATAGGACTCTGTGACCCGAATTTTGTAGAATTTGGTTGGTCAAGCGCTTACGCGCACATGAGCCCCGCGCGCATAGGTGTTGAGCTGCTCTATAAATAAAGCCCCACCCCGCTCGTTTGAGGTGTGGAAGATAGAGAAAATGGGAAGACCACAATCCACTCCAGGGAGTCTATGCGCCTACAGCTGCAAGCATATGCGCCTACCCCAGGGACCTATGCACCTCGGTAAACATCAGCTCAAATGAGTTCCATGTCTCTCCGAGAGTGACCAGGAACGTTAAGGAGTTTTTTTTTTTGAACTTGTTGGTGCTTGGGAGCAGATCGTCTATGGAGCGAATCTTGCTTTGAGCAACGATGTCCTGTTCACCCCATAAATGAGTTGATTTCTGTTCTTATCTTGTTGTTTTTCGTTCTATTTCATTGTAGCATCTGCGAACGTAAAGAAAAGCATGTTTTTTGTTTATTTATTCTTCTTCATCCTTCTATGATGTGACTGTTCTATCTCAATTGCAACTGCGTTTGCAAGGAAGAACGGATTTTATTCTATGTGTGCTTTGTAACCTGGTTTTGCCGGATTCGTGAAGTTGCAACCTTATAGACATATAACAGTTGCGAGAAAAGGTGGATTAGATATTCGTTTATGTTAAACTGTTGACAGTCCGATATGAATTAATGTCTTGAATCTTGGTTTCTTTACAGCTCTATTCGTTGATCACTTCAACACCAAGAGGCTCCATTTAGTATTGATGACTTTATGTCAGCAAGGTTTTTGACATTAACAATGTGTTTTTGACATTACAATCATGTATGTTGCATCGAGTATCACTCTCAAGTTTTGGATGAGGCAAAGGCAGCTTTTGGTGAAAGATGAACAAATTCTGAAAAATAAAAAATGGTCATTTGATTTATCAGATTAATTAGCACTGAGATGTTGCAGTCAATTTTTTTTAAGGTTGGAGTATTTGAGTATACTAACTCAATAACACTACAATTAAGAAAAAGGATCTATATACGCTATAGAGATTTTTCAGTGATTACATCCAAAGCTAACAAGGTAGATAGACACAAGAACAAAATAACATACTTGAACCAGAATTATAAGTTGACACGAGATACCTCATGTACTCTTTGCAAGATACAAGGGTTTCTTTGTGAGGCACTCAATTCTGCAGATAAGTTAACTTGCCGATCTTTTCCGTCTCGGAAGTCTCATTAGACTCCAAGTTAATGAGAACAAAACGACCACCGTAAGCACATTTTAGCGGAAGCTCCTTCCTATCATCCCAAATGGCCAGAGGAATGCACAATATGGAATTACTTATGTCCGCTATAATAAAACTGTGTACTGTTTGACCCATTCCTCTTTGGTGTAGTCTTTTAAACACCATATGTCCATCTCCTTCGAATCTTTGTTTATTTGCCACAAACCCAAACTTCCTCTCCCATCTCTATCAAATTATTATCGTTGTAACCTTGTAGATGCAGTTAGGGAAGGAGGGACATTTTTCTGAATTTCTCGGTATTCGTATTGAATGCTAATATATAATCACAATCACCTTCATAAGTTATGTGAGAGAATTATAAATTGCACTGCACATCATGCACATACTAGACAATGCAACCTAATTTCAGTACTATCAACTTCAAATATTTCTAGACTTTTTTTTTGGGGTGTCTTGTAGAAGATTAATCACAAGAATTCCCTTGCAGACAAGAAAGTATTGAATTAATTCTGCAACAAAAGTTATTTGGAAAAAGACAATTAATGTGTAAGATTAAGTTAACAGATCTAGATACCTCATTATCACTTCTTCACAGAATTACAAGAAAAAATGTTTTCTATGTAAGGCACCCAAATCTCCGAAATTTGCCTCACTTCTTTAAAGAGTTAAAGTACCTCATGGAGAACTCCGATCCAGATTTCCAAGAACTTACGGATTTGTGGGAAGTGTCACAATGCTACCAAACTTATTTCAAGGATTACAGAAAGAGAGATCATCGTGAAAGATTTTAACCACTTTCACCATTTTAAAGGAGGAAGAGCACCCTGAAGGTATGTTCCTTTTGTGAACCGAGTTCATTAAACTTCACTGAACTTGTGGTACGATATTGGTGGCCTAATGTTAGATGGACTCAAAGAGCATATAGCACTCTTACCTCCATTGAGATGAGATACATGATTATATATGCCTTTATAACTCGAGTTCATCCAAGTATCACATAAATGAGCTGCATGTTCCGCTGCTTGATGTTTGCTTACTCTAGATGACATTGAGAAGGCTATTGTGAGATCATGAAAAATATGCCAGTCCCTACCAAATGCTAACGTATGGGGTTTGTCCAGTTCATGGAAACGCAGAAATTAGACTCCAGACACCCATTTGGAATTGATCCTTAAAATGTTTGTCTACTATGTTAATAGTCTAGCGGGACTGAGAATTGATGAAAACCCTTTGGTGGACTTCAATAGTTGTGAACAAAAACTCATTTAAAAGGTACCCAACTTCACCATCGATGCAACTATAAGAATATATATACAAACATGAAGAGCCTCAGCTATGTTCCTGAGTCAGCTTAATTTGTGCTCCAGGATCGATGCGGAGGAGATTGAGAAATGACATATCATGAATACTCATACCCACAGTGAAAGGTTTGATATAGCATTTGATATTAGTACATTGCCTAGAACAATCCATATTTTCACGATTTTACCAAATTTATATCAAGGATTACACAGAGATAGATCATAAGAGGTTCATCTTCCATTGGGATGGCATTTATGAAGGTTTGTTCCTTTTGTAAACTAAGTTCATTAAAGTTCTACATATATGAGATTGTCTCTCTCGTCAAACTTTGCTTTCTCTTCACCCTTAATAGAACTTACTCTTTCTGCTGTAGACTATCGATAGATTGTATATATAATGTAGTTTCTCCTAACAAAATATTGAGAGAGCTAGGAGGTTACTAACAAGGCGGATCCAGGATTTAAAATTGGGTGGACTACAATAAAATTTAATATCTATTTAGACTTAAATATAATAATTATATATTGAGTCCAAATATGCTAGAAAACAAGTAAACAATAATCACTTTCAAATGTTCACATATGACTTACATATTGATGTTGTACCCGACGAGGCTTCATAGAATAGAACTCGTCTATTATCCAGTCACAATCAATGTTTGTGGAATAAAAAATTGTTTAATTTAGAGAGCCAAACAATCACATAGAAGCTCATCCCACATTTCTCTGGGAATTTCTTGTAGAACATTAATCATTAGAAGGCCATTGCAAACAAAAAAGTCTTGAATTAATTCTATAACAAAAGTTATTTGAAAGAAGACTATTAATGCGTTAGATAAAAGATCTAGATACCTCAGTATCACTTGTTTTAAGGAATTACAAGATACAAGACTTTCTATGTGATGCGATGCACCCAATTAAAACCACAGAAATTTGCCTCTTGTTGATCATTTTCTTCCTGAAAGTCTCAGACTCGAAGTGAGTCAAATACTAGGAGAACCTCCTTCCCATCATCCCGAATGACCAAAGGAGTGCACCTTTTCCAACATATAATACTCTTAATTATACATAAATGTCCTTATGCTATTTACTAAAATTGTGTACTATTTGATCCGTTGCAGCCATCTCTATTATAAGTACACATTATGCCACAGTGAAAAGTAAGAATATTATTCAGACCCAATGCCATCAATCTATGCTGCATGAATATGCTTACTTAAGAAATGAAACACAATATTAATGAATCACTATTTGAATTGAAACTCAGAAGGGCATGCCTTGAATTGAAACACAATATTAATGCTTTGAAGATCACATTCCATGAAGTTTCTTTCTCAAAAACATTATGAAGCACACAAGACTTAAAAAAGAAAAAAGTTCAAATTAAACCAAAATGAAGTTCCTGTTAGCCCGGGGCAACTAAAACTCCACCTATTAAGATGTAACAACTCAGAGCAACTTAAGATACTTGGACCAGAATTATAAGTTAACAGAGATACCTCATGTTCTTCAAAGAATTACAAGATACAAGACTTTCTATGTAAGGCGCCCAAATCTGAGGATAGTGCCTCAAGTTGTCGATCCTTGTCTTCCTGAAAGTCTTGGACTCCAAGTTGTAGAGCGCAAAACCACTGTCATCACATTTTAATAGAAGCTCCTTCCCATCATCCCAAATAGCCAAATGAGTGCAGAAATGTCCATAGGCTGAGACTGTGTACTGTTTGACCCATTCCTCCTCTTTGGTGTAGTCTTTCAAACACCATATGTTTATTTCGCTCGAATTTGCATTTGGTTGCCACAAACCCAAGCTTTCTCCCATCTCTAT
>JANAVB010000194.1:18487613-18816500 GCA_029216955.1 Iris pallida
TCAAATAATGATGACAACATTATATTATGGCATTTACGATTAGGCCATCCTAGTTTTCGCTATTTAAAACACTTGTTTCCTAAGTTATTTCATAATAAAGATTTGTCTTTGTTTAAATGTGAGGCATGTGAATTTGCAAAACATAATCGTTCTCATTTTCCAATACAGCCTTATAAACCATCAAAAACTTTTTATGTTATTCACAGTGATGTTTGGGGCCCTAATCGTACAAGTATACTTTCTCACAAAAAATGGTTTATCACATTTATAGATGACCATTCAAGAGTATGTTGAGTGTACTTGTTAAAGGGAAAATTCGATATTTGTCAAGCTGTAAAGGATTTTTTTAAAATGGTGCAAACTCAATTTCAGACCACTATTCAAGTCTTTAGAAGTGACAATGACAGGGAATACTTTAAAACAATTTTGAGTGATTTTTTTCTTCAAAATGGAATTGTACATCAAAGTTCATGTCCTAATACTCCTCAACAAAATGGATTTGCAGAAAGAAAAAATAGACCCTCATTGGAGGTGTCTAGAGCTTTACTCTTCTCAAATAAAGTACCAAATTATTTGTGGGGTGAAGCAATTATAACTGCTGCATATTTAATTAACAGAATGCCCTATAAAGTTCTCAATTTTCAAACTCCAATTCATATTTTCAAAGAATGTTTTCCTTTTACTCGTGTTTCAACTGATTTGACATTAAAAAATTTTGGTTGCACAACATTTGTTCATGAACATAAGAATATTAGTAAACTCGAACCACGTGCTATAAAATGTATTTTTGTAGGGTACTCTCCAACCCAGAAGGGATATAAATGCTTTGATCCAAAAAATAAGAAAATGTTTGTCACTATGGATATCACATTCTTTGAAAACAAACATTTTTTGGTGATACTTATCTTCAGGGAGGAACTTAAAGGAAGACTCATTTGAAACTAAGAACATAAGTTTTTTAAATAACTTGTCCTTGCCTATATCATAAAATTCTAAGACTTGTAATTCTGCACCAACAGAAAATAGCCATGATTCATTATCTGAACCTACTCCTACTATGAGTAAGGAACTCGATGAATCAGAGCCTACACTTTTTCATGAAAAAAACAGTGAGAATTTTGAAGATGATTATAATGATGAACTAATTGAAATGCCGCAAAATGAATTGTCATCTAAAGAGGACAGGTTAGAAGTAGGAAACAAGGCTTGGAAAGAAAATGTGTTTGTAAGAAAGAACCATAAAGAAGAGGATGTGTCCACATCTCAACACTGTCATGAATCTGAATCGGAGAATAATCAACCTACTCAGAAAAGAAAAAGTATGTCTATCTCTGTTTCTGAGAGTCGTATCAGGTATCCTGATATAGATGATCTCATAGCTGTTAGAAAACCTGTTAGATCTTGTCCTAAATATCATGTCCGATTTTATATCATATTCAAACTTGTCTTCATCTTTTTCTGCCTTCACCTCCCAATTTTCTAGTATAGAGATTCCAAAGAATGTACATGATGTCCTAGAAGTTCCAAAGTAGAGGAAAGTTGTATTTGAGGAGATGAAAGCTCTTGAAAAGAACAAAACTTGGAGCGTCATGACACTACCAGTTGGTAAGAAGACCGTGGGATGTAAGTGGGTGTTTACTGTGAAGTACAATTCAGATGGGTCAGTTGAAAGATATAAGGCTCGCTTGGTGGCTAAGGGTTTCACTCAAACCTATGGCATAGATTACTCAGAGACATTTGCTCTTGTTGCAAAATATACTATCAAAATACTTTTATCTCTTGCGGCTAACCTGGATTGGCCTCTACATCAGTTGGATGTTAAAAATGCCTTCCTCAATGGTGATCTAGAAGAAGAAATATACATGGATAGTCCTCCTGGTTTTGAAGAAAAATTCGGATCAAAGGTATGCAAGTTGAAGAAGTCTTTTTATGGCTTGAAGCAATCTCCTAAAGCCTGGTTTGAAAGGTTTACTCAGTCTATGAAGAACCAAGGGTACACTCAAGGACAAGCTGATCACACTTTATTCACCAAATTCTTCTCTGGCTGGAAATTTGTTGCCTTGATTGTTTATATAGATGATATTGTCCTCACTGGGGATGATACAGTTGAAATAAAAAGAGTGAAAGAGAGACTTGCTACAGACTTTGAAATCAAGGACTTAGGATCCTTGAAATACTTTCTTGGTATGGAGGTTACTCGATCAAAGAAAGGAATTGTGGTTTCACAACAAAAATACATTCTCGATCTATTGCGAGAAACAGGAATGAGTAGTTGTCGACTAGCCGACACCCCCATGGATTCTAATGCAAAACTTTGGGGAGAAGAAAATGTTCCTGTTGACACCGGAAGATACCAGTGGTTGGTGGGTAAGCTAATTTACTTGTCTCACACTAGACCTGACATTACCTTCTCAGTCAGTATAGTGAGTCAGTTTATGCATTCTCCTTATGAGGAACATCTTGAGACAGTTTACAGAATACTGAGATACTTGAAGGCCTATCCCGGAAAGGGTTTATTTTTTAAGAAGACTAGTGAAAGAAATGTGTCTATCTTCACTGATGCAGACTGGACAGGTTCAGTCACAGACAGAAGATCAACCTCTAGATATTGTACTTATGTATGGGATAATCTTGTGAGATGGAGAAGTAAAAAAATAAGAAGTTGTAGCAAGAAGCAGTACAGAAGCCGAGTTTAGAGCTATGGCTCAGGGTATTTGTAAAGGACTATGGATTCAAAGAGTCATGGAAGAACTTAAGATGAAAATTGAGCTCCCATTGAAGTTTTATTTTGACAGTAAAGCTGCCATAAGCATAGCCCACAACCCGGTTCAGCATGATAGAACCAAACATATTGAGATTGACCGCCACTTCATAAAAGAAAAATTAGAAGCTGGAATCATATGTCTACCATTTGTGACCTCTAGTCAGCAAACTGCGGACATCTTAACCAAAAGCTTGGCAAGACCCGTCTTTGAGCATTTGATAAGCAAGTTGGACATGTTAGATATCTATGCACCAACTTGAGGGGGGGGGTGGGGGGGGGGGGGGGGGGGGGTTGGAGAATCCCTTGAATCTCTCTCCTCTTAGTATTAGTTATTATTAGAGAAGATTTGCTATTATTAGAGAGATGTTTCTATCTTCATTTAGTTTTCTTTCCATAAAGTTCTCCTTTATTCAAGGATGAATATTGATTGTAATAAAGTTCTCCTTGATTCAAGGATGGACATTAATTGTATTTCTTCTATTTAAACCAGTCTTGGGGCTGAAGAATAAACAATGAAGCATTCACCACTTGTCTTCTAACATATATATATATATATATATATATATATATATATATATATATATATATATATTTATATATATATATATATATATATATATATATTATATATATATATATATTTATATATATATATATATATATATATATATATATATATATATTATATATATATATATATATATATATATAGAGAGAGAGAGAGAGAGAGAGAGAGAGAGAGAGAGAGAGAGAGAGAGAGAGAGAGAGAGCTTCTCCATATACTTCATATGGCAAAACTCTATATATAAAAAAAAATATATATATATATATATATATATATATATATATATATATATATATATATATATATATATATATATAGAGAGAGAGAGAGAGAGAGAGAGAGAGAGAGGAGAGAGAGAGAGAGAGCTTCTCCATATACTTCATATGGCAAAACTCTAAGGTCAGACATAATGGCAAATAAAACGTCGTGAACTACTTACATGTTAACTATCTATCGTGATTCATCAAAATGTAAGAAAAAATTTTGGCTTGTTCGTTGAGCTTAAATAGTTGTCGTGATTCATCAAAATGTAAGAAAATTTATTGGCTTCCTCGTTGATGATAATTAGTGAAACAAAGATCAATTGTTGTTTAGCTTAAATTTCATTATCAAAACTGTACTCAAATGTAAAATGGACTCGGAGCATAGAGTTCTCTTACCTCGATTGAGATGAGATATATGATTTTGTATGCCTTTATGACTCGAGTTCATCCAAGTATCACATAAATGAGTTGCATGTTCCCGTGTCTATGGTGGAAATTATCTTCGAGACACCCGTTTGGAATTGGTCCTTAAAATGTTTCATGTCTACTGTGTTAATAGTCTAGCAAGACTGAGAATATTGATGAAAAATCCTTTGGTGGACTTTAACAGAGGTGAACAATAATCCATTTTAAAGGGACCCAACTTCATCTTCGATACAACTACGAAGAAGATATATAGAGAAGGAGTGATACAAACCCAGATTAGTGACTGTGAGACGGTATATCAATGTACAGAGTATATGCAGTATTCATATTAGTGTATCATTGTGTGTCAGTCAGGACATAGCAGCTCACTGGTGTAATATGTTAGTATCATCTAGTTATCAATTCACTCAGTTGCGAATTCCTTTCCGCAATATAGAGTATCAACCCTTCCTATTCAGGGTCAAGGTTGGGGATAACCAAATCCGAGGCTTAAAATTCCTGACTTTGATGGTGGAATGGATGTGGAAGAGTGGTTGTTGAGAGTAAATCACAACTTCAATTACTATAACATTCCTGAGTGGGATAGAGGTTAAAAGTGTGGTCAGTATAGGCACAACAGATGTTCTTAATTGGGAAGGTTTCTGCCAGTCTATAAGGACAGTTTGGTCCTTCACAATTCACTAACCATGTCATTGAACTTAAACTTCTGAAACAGTTTCAGAAGATCCTCAAGGCCTAATCATTTCCCACAGTAATGAAGTTAGTAGAAGGCAGGGTTGCAGAATTAGTCACTCCAAAGCCAAGCCAACTACTATCTCTCCTTGTGAGATTGTGAAAAGAAAACAAAATCTTGGACTTTACTTCCTTTGTTATGAGAAAAGGTTCAAAGGACATAGGTGCAAGGAGAAGAATTTTTTTAGTGTTAACTTGAACATTAAGAAACAGACTCAAGAAGAAGAAGAGGAGGATCTTGAAATTCACACCACAGAACCATTATAAGGGTGTTTTGCTATATCATTACAGGCTTTATCTGGTACTTCACGCCAATCTACCATGAAGCAAAAAAAGGAACCTTCCCTATTCCATTCATTGAAGAGTTATTTGATGAACTTAAGGGCAGGATATCATCAAGTTAGGATGGTTGAGGAGGATGTGGACCCATGAGGGCCACTATAAGATCCTAGTCATGCCCTTTGGCCTTACAAATGTCCATTCTACCTTCCAGGCAATGATGAATGTAATTTTTAAGGAATTCCTTAGGAAGTTTGTTCTAGTATTTTTTAGTGAACAGGTAGAGCACTTGAATCATCTAGAAAAAGTACTGCAACTGCAGATTGTAACTCCTTATTGTAAGGAGTAGACATCTCCCCTTATTGTAACTCCTCCAGTTGACCTATACTCTGTTGCACAGATTGTAGTTAGCAACATAGTAAATTAGCACAAATTATCATAGCATCATCAAAGAAAAGTACAACTTGGCAAGGGGGTTGAATGCAGTAGATAAAGAAAAAAAAATCAAAGCAGTTAGTCAGTAGCCAACACCTAAAACCATCAGGGAACTAAGGGGGTTCTTGGGAATGACCGGGTATTATAGAAGATTTATCAAGGGTTATGGCACCATAGCTGTACCCTTGACTGATCTTTTGAAGAAAAATGCATTCCTGTGGTCTGCAAAAAGCACATGATGCATTTAACAATTTGAAAGAAGCCCTCACACAACCTCTTGTACTCGAAATACCTGATTTTCAGAAGAAATTTGTCATTGAATGTGACACTTTTGGAGTTGGTATTGGAGCAGTCTTGATGCAGGAAGGAAGACCCATTGATTTTCCAAGCCATGCTCTTTAGGGGAGGTCACAAATTATGCTAGCTATCCTCTTAGCAGTCAAAAAATAGAGCCAATACCTATGGGGAAGAGTATTCTTGATAAGGATTGATCACAAGTCACTAAAATACATGTTGGAGCAGAAAATTTATTCACATGCTAAGTTCTATGGCCCTTATTATGTTTACTGCTAATTGGTTGCAACAGTTCAAAATCCGTCTGACATGATGACGAAGCCTCTACCAAAAGAGAAGTATGACTTCTGCCGTAGGAAGGCAGGTATAACTATTGTTTGAAAATTTTCTCCTTATTAGGATGGAGGGGGAGATTGATGGGAACGGGGTCCTTCCCCATGATAAAAAATATGGATTTGATCCATGGAAATCGGTCACTCATGGTTGGGTTTGGCCAAGTACTTAGCCATTTTTCTGGGTGCAGTATTTTGTGACAAGATTCAGTTTTGGGAGGCTGTTTTGGATATGTTGCAGTCATTTCTTGGCTCGGTCTTCAATACGAAATTTTTTAAGAAAAGTTTCATCTTTCATTCAAGCTTTGAACCAGAACATTTGAAGGTGTATTGAAGACGTTATGACTATCTGAAGTAGCCTATCTATTCATATTCTGCACGCATTCAGCTTGCATGCAATATTAATGTATTGCCTTTCTCCATGCATTGGGGGGAATGGAAGAACGAATCTTGGGAGATGGAAGGGCTGACCTTTGGACTTTTCCATGCAATGAATGTGGTGTACCCAAGAGGCATATCCTCCCTATAAATAGAGGGGAGATGGTGAAGGTTGAAACACACAAGTAGAAGAACAATACAACTTGTAATCCTCACACTTGTAATCCACTCAAAGTGTGTTTGTGAGAGAGATAGTGATCCTCAAGTTTAGTTGTACCAACTTGAGAGAATGCCCTTGTAATTTTTCATTTGATTATAGTGAAAACGGCGGAGAAGGGACGGGCGGAGGACGTAGGCTCACATTGAGTCGAACCTCGGTAAATCTTGTGTGTGCAATCTTTTAGTTTTCTCTTCTCTTCCAATTTCTATTTTTTTATTCTCATCTCATCACAAAGACGGGAAAGGTCTTGTTTTTCCCAACAGTTGTATCAATCTACAGTTGTATCAATCTACAGTTGTAATTATATTCCGTATAGAGAATGGATTATCATTTGATTAAATATAGTTGTAATTTTAAATTTGATTAGTTTAAACTATATTTAGTTTTGATCCAAAATAGATTGTGTTTGATCATTTGGTTTTGCTAATTAGATCATATTTAAATTATTTTTAATTCGACTAGTTTAATACTACCCACACACTCTATGAAACTATCCTATCTATAGTTGTAATTATATTTCATATAGATAATGGATTGTAATTAGATTAAATATAGTTGTAATTTTAAATTTGATTAGTTTAAATTATATTTAATTTAGATCGACACTAGATTACGTTTGATCGTTTGATTTTGCTAATTTTTTTACCGAGTCAAATTTAGCAGTTTATACCGAGTCAAATTTATTATTCGTTTAATATATAGAGATTTTAAGCAGTTTAAACCGAGTCAAATTCAGCAAATTAGTTTAGTAAACCCATGTGATCAGATTATATATTCAACCCATCCCAATATCAGTGTTTAAATTTGATAAATCCAATTTCAATTCATTAATTTAATAAACATACGAGAATATAAACATATCTATACATCAAGATATCTATAAAAAAATTAGAAGAAGGTAAATATTACTATCTCTTGGTAATTATCCTGAAGGCCTACAAACTCAGCCCGAAGGCTAATTATTGATAATTCCGAAAAATGATTACAACCCTTGAAATCTAGAACTATCAGTATACTTCAAATTTGGGAGTTCATCCATGCAAATCTATGACAACCAATTACATATACTTCATATGGCAAAACTCTAAGGTCAGACATAATAGCAATTAAAACGTCGTGAACTACTTACATGTTGTCGTGATTCATCAAAATGTAAAAAAATTTATTGGCTTCCTCGTTGGTGATAATTAGTGAAACAAAGATCAAATGTTGTTTAGCTTAAATTTCATTATCGAAACTGTACTCAAATGTTAAATGGACTCGGAGCATAGAGTACTCTTACCTCCATTGAGATGAGATATATGATTTTGTGTATGCCTTTATAACTCGAGTTCATCCAAGTATCACATAAATGAGTTGCATATTTCGTATCTGCGGTAGAAATTAGCTTCCAGACACCTGTTTGGAATTGATCCTTAAAATGTTTCACGTCTACTGCAGTATTCATATTAGTGTATCATTGTGTGTCAGTCAGGACATAGCAGCTCACTGGTGTAATCTGTTAGTATCAGCCAGTTATCAGTTCCAGTTAGCAATGTATCAGTTTTTAGTCATTTCCAGACTTCCAAATCATTAGCGCAGGGGAGTATCAGAAAAGTATCAGTTCAGATCCAGCTCATCTCAGGGCAATGCAGAGACTTGGGTACTAAGTTATCTACAGACTTCTCCCGACGCCACTCCAACTCAGGGATCCTGCACTCCTTGTGGACGTAGTTATTCACCACCTGCAGTAACTACACCAAACAACTCACATATAGCCCCTAGTATTGAGTATCAACCCTTCCTATTCAGGGTCATGGTTGTGGATTTTACCAAATCCGAGGCTTAAAATGGATGTGGAAGAGTGGTTCTTGAGAGTAAATCACTACTTCAATTACTATAACAGTCTACTGGTTTGATTGGCTGATAAAAGTCAAAGGTGGTGTTCTTTAATTGGGAAGGTTTCTGCCATGCTACATAAGGACAGAGTTTGGTCCTTCACAATTCACTAACCGTCGTTGAACTTAACGTTCTGAAAGAAGAAGGATCTGTCCAAGGCTATGATGCACAATCTCAGAAGCTGACAAAGAGGGTTCATGGCATTAGTGAATCCTGCTTGATAAGTGATCAGTATATTTGTGGACTTAAGGAGGAAGTTAGATTAGGTGCTCAGAATTCCCACAGTAATGTGAGATTATGAAAAGAAAAGAAAAAAAAATCTTGGACTTTACTTCCTTTATAGCGAGAAAAGGTTCAAAGGACATAGGTGCAAGGAGAAGAAATTTTTTGTGTTAACTTGAACATTATAAGAAATAGACTCTCAAGAAGAAGAGGAGGAGGATCTTGAAATTCACACCACAGAACCTTTATGAGGGTCTTTTGCTGTGTCACCGTGTCAGGGAGTGGTTATCAGTTACCAAGGAATGAAGATTGTTGTTGATCTATTACAATTGCCTATCGCTGGATGTCAATTACCCTGGAGTTGGCATTGGAGCCGTCTTGATGCGGGAAGGAAGACCCATTGCTTTTATACTACAAGAACAGGCTATTGGTTGACCATGAATCTACATTTGCGAACAATATGATCAAATAACAATACTTAGGAAGGTATGTCATTGGAAGGGTATGAAGAATAGTGTGCAATCTTATATCAAAAATTGGTGATACATGCCAGAGATATGTTTGACCCATTCCTCTTTGGCGTAGTCTTTCAAACACCATACGTCCATCTCGCTCCAACGAGGATCAGAATAGGTTCGGCACAAACCCAAACTCCCTCCCACCTCTATCAGAAACAAACTTCCTCCCGAATCTACCAGAAGTTCATTGAGGTGGTGATGTTGTGGATGCAGCTGAGGAGGGAGGGACATCTTTCTGAATTTCTCGCTATTTGTATCGAATGCTATGTCACGCCCCGCTCCCGTAGGAGCGATCGTCCTCGCTAAGGCGTGATGCCGCACGGGCCTAGGTTGCGCCCGTGCAAGGCCAAGTCCAGAAACGGTCGATTTGAGCTAGGCCACAGAGTCGCACAGAGTGTCCCCATTGCAGCAGAAAGTAAATGAACACAAGTAGAAGCGAATTCGAACTCTTTATTGATATTCAAGAAATTTACAAGCGGCGCTAGGCCGATATTACAAGTCGCTCAAACTCTCTCTGAAACATAAAAGGGCGTGCCAAGTGGCTTACAACATGGAATGATTCATGGCGATGTTCCGATACATTATGTCACGCCCCGCTCCCGTAGGAGCGATCGTTCTCGCTAAGGCGTGATGCCGCACGAGCCTAGATTGCGCTCGTGCAAGGCGGGTTCCATAACGGCCGATTTCAGCGGCTGCGACGGGGTCGTCGCACAGAAGTACCGTGCAGAGACATTGAATAATAGCAGCGGAATTTAGTAAGCAAACACAAGTCATTGTAAAACACTCTTTTATTGATATTGAAACAAAGGTTACAATGGGCGCAAGGCCAAGATTACAATTCTCTCAAGCTCACTCAAGCTCACATTACAAGTCACTCAGCTCTCTCTCATCTCTCAATACAAGTCTTGACTCCAGCGGAAGCTTCGGAAGGTGACGTCCATACATTATGTCCTGTATAAGCCTTTTCTTCATGCGCCCGTGCGCTTCGAATCGCCAAGGAACTCCGTGCCTCGACGCATCCAAGCGAGCTCCGCGCCACGAGCTTCTACCTGTGCCTGCACATGTAAACTATGTGGGTGTCAGTACTCAACTGTACTGGTGGAATGAGCTCCTCGCCCACCCATACAAATCCAATACGTTTGATTTACTTTGTGCAACATAGACTTCTTATCGATTGTCTTTCTAGTCTTACCTTAGGATCAGTTTTATGACTGACGCGTTGCTCATTTTGTGTCTTTAGACTATCCCGTGCTCGCAACATCAATGTTAACTCAACAACGTTAACCTATCAAGTCGTGTTTGCCTTACGGCCCAAATCAGAGACGCAACTACGCGGTAGTACCCAATTTTCTTATGACCGTGCTACAAATCTCTTGTGCCGTGCCTCACAACTATGGGCGACTCAACCATATCGCCGCCTCGCGGCCCTTTTGCTACTAACTCATCAACTGACCCAATCAAGACTTGTGGGTTAAGTGTCACTCGACCAACTTTGCCTTGCGGCCTTTCCTGACTTAGACTCAGGACTACTCACATCCAAACTATGCAACTTATATGCCGACAACATAAGACTCGACGCCACATCTCGTGTCGAAGCACGTCGCCTATGTTGATGCCACATCTTAGGGCCAAACATTGTATTCCAACTATACACACATTCAACAACTCAACTCAATCCAAAGACACACACGTGGATTTGCCGCCATGCCGACTCATCTATATGATTTGGTCACTGACTCCCAGAGCCATCCTGGACTCCTTCAGCTTGTTAGACGGCCGCCTTTTCCAGGTGGGTAGCTAGTCCCTCTGGCAAGCCTCTGCGCTAACTTGTGCGGTCATCCAGCACGTGCTAATGATGCTTCTCAAGAACCGGTCCCCTTCCGTCGGGCTACCGTTCGAGGAAACTCTACCTTGTCGACAAGTTGTCCATGACCATGCAAGACTCGACTCAACTGACGTCTCACACAATCATTCCACCTCTAGTGTTATCATCTCTTTCAGGGCCAAGTTCAATACGTCTCACCTCTGAGATCTTGCCTCGACGACCCGTAGTCGCGAGCATTCTTCTTTCTTGCCCTATCATTTTACTCAACTCAAGAACAACTATTTGCAACACTTTCCAAACTCAATGAATCAACCGTGGCCCGTGCCTTAAAACTCTAGGACCGTGCCATCGTGTCTCAAACCGACTTCCGATCTACGCGACGCTATCGTCCAAGTCATACTTTATATGACGGGCCTTGGGATCGTGGGACTATTTAACTTGACAACCGCAGAAAGAGCGGGACAGCACTAGAAATGACTTAGGTCGATCGGCGTAACTTTGCCTAATTTGATCGAGCCTATAACTTAACTCAAGGGACGAGCAAAGGCTATGCCAAGCCTTGCATTATGGAAACGTGCATGCTTTGTCGAGCATTTACGCGGGCGACGCCTATGACTTAGGCCAACTCAAGTGTCGGGACAATTCGACGGGACCGTGCATGCTTTAACAAGCATTCACGCAGGCGATGCCTAAGACTTAGGCAATTTCATAACTTTGTGTCGAAGACCAACTTTTCTTCTCCTAAGCCACGGGACGAAGGACCGAGTGTCATTTTCAAAGCACGCCGTGCACCAACTCTAAGCCGACCGTGGGACGTTTTTCCATGTTCTAACTCATTTTGACCCGTCGGGATTATTCCCTTAGCTATGTGGATTCATCTCTTTTATTATTAAGCCTACTTATGCAAGTTGAAAACACGATTTATTATGTGAAGGCAAAGATGAGGCGAGTTCACCGAAACTACTCCACCTGAGCGAGCGGTCGCCTCGACCGAGCAATGTCTCCGAGTAGCCGTTGCAAGGCTAAGCCGAACGCCGTCGACGTTTTGATTCCTCCGATTTACTGAGCGGGACGGGGCACTACATCATACACCACTCAGAAAAAGTTTCGTCCTCGAAACTAACTGAGTACTTTCTTATTTACTTATCTCTTTACTCGATATTCAAGAACTCTCGCACACACTACGCCTATGCGTTTCCTCAATCCGAGCCACGCTCGCACTATCCTCAATCCTTTCTTCAAAACGCACGATCTCAAAATCCTCGACACTTTTCCGTTCCTCAAGTCTCACTTGATTCAACGTATCACTTAGTATGGATCGTGCACATATCTTAGGCGTCCCCAAAATACATGCATTTCAACCAAGCCTCGTTGTAGAGAATCCACCATCACCACTCGAGTCGGATCGTGCACATATTCGGGCGTCCATGATATACGTGCATGTCAACCGAGATTCGCGAGTGGTGCCTCCGTAACTTCTATCGCTTCGCGCTCGGACGTCTGCCTAACCGCTAGGCTATGTCTTTTGGCTAAGGTTATTCGTCAGCATTGGAATCATAGTTCCCAAACAATAATATCAACACTGACCCCATCCTAAGGTAAAACCAAGTTGATAGTACGGGTTTTCTACCCAAGCTCGTATCACTCCGATTTCTATACATCGAGCATCGATTCCCTACGCATATCCCAACATTCGTCGTACGGGGTCTGAGTCATTCAGCAAAGCCATCCTACTTCAACTTACGTACAACCAAATTTTACGACGTATCAATATCGCTCATTCAACAAACCATCTTGCATAGACTATCTCTTCGAACACGTTCGACATAATCCGCCTATCAATCCTTCCAAGTTAAGCACGCTAAGACACGATTCATCTCTAAACCATAATTCACATTTCATATTCCCTAAGTCATTCATCCCAATTCACGTATTCGATCACGAGGTCATCTGACTTAACAATACGTTGCGCCCCGATCTCACGCGAGTCAGATTATCCACGGTGGGCACGAATCACCATGCACGCTCCCGCGAGATAATCATTCTCATCGGGACGTAACCCTTGTTTTGTGTCTAGACTAATTCGTTCTCGATGTGCGGATTGGACTTACTCCATCCTCAAGTTTTATTCATTCGTCAATCGCAACTCCTACAAATCTTCGAGTTCACCTTTGCATCAAGCCAACCAGTCGAGACAATCAAAGTTGTCGCGTCCTGATTTTCTGAGTTCGATCATTCCCGCGACATGAATCACCATGTCAACGCTCACGCGGAACGATCGCCCCCAATCCGACGCAACGCATGTGCGAGGCTAGAGTTGCACTCGCGCAAGACAAGATCGTCGACGTTGTGGTTATCCGCGTAACCATCAAAACACAATCATTTTCATCCAACATTCATCTCAATCAAAATCTAAAGCACAGCATCCAATCGAACAATAACACTTGTACGGTCGTCTTTTGCCGAGTTAGAGTACCCCCGAGTTATCGCATAGCGATCTTTGATACGCCTCAATACCATCGACGATATGCGTAACCTGACGATCTTACTTTGCAACCAAATTTCGAGCCGTGCGAATGATGCTATCGTCCGACTGGATAATCTCCTCGACATTCAAAATCAAGTTTAATCATTATCCCTCGAATCATTCACAATATCGATTTTCCTCAAACCAAATTCATGTATCATTCATCTGTTTATCTTAAGTCATTGACCAACGTATTTCCTCAATTCGTATCATTCCTTTATCAATCGATCGACATCCATGAGGCTATCGTATACACCACTCAGGGATGAAGTCATTTAACAAATCCTCAACTTATTATTCGAATCAAAATCTACTCCTTCAAACTTTTCGTTCGAACCATTCTTCAATTTCCAAGCATGCTCATCTATATCGCACCGACGATATCGCCGTTTGATAGCACCCCTATCGATAGTCATCCCATTTACTCAATCAAGTCTAACTTATTCTCGTTCGACACAATTCAAATCCCGCACTCGACTTTTCTAGGGTCGACGCAACTTCGGTGTATATGTCCAGCCCGACTTAGCCAATCGCGCTTACGCGAACCATCTTTTTGTTTCTTGTCAAAAACTATTTTTCTATATTTTGTAAAATAGTTAGACTTATTGTATGGACATCCCGTGGGACATTTGAGAGAGAGCGCACCAACGATATCGACTTTGCGAAAGCAACAGAGTTTGCGGAACAACGAGTTAAAGAATTCAATCGATAGTCCAAGGACGTAAAGCCGTGCTCTGATACCATTATGTCACGCCCCGCTTTCGTAGGAGCGATCGTCCTTGCTAAGGCGTGATGCCGCACGAGCCTAGATTACACTCGTGCAAGGTGGGTTCCATAACGGCCGATTTCAGCGGCTGCGACGGGGTCGTCGTACAGAAGTTCCGTGCAGAGACATTGAATAATAGCAGCGGAATTTAGTATGCAAACACAAGTCATTGCAAAACACTCTTTTATTGATATTGAAACAAAGGTTACAATGGGCGCAAGGCCAAGATTACAATTCTCTCAAGCTCACTCAAGCTCACATTACAAGTCACTCAGCTCTCTCTCATCTCTCAATACAAGTCTTGACTCCAGCGGAAGCTTCGGAAGGCGACGTCCATATATTATGTCCTGTATAAGTCTTTTCTCCATGCGGCCGCGCGCTTCGAATCGCCAAGGAACTTTGTGCCTCGACGCATCCAAGCGAGCTCCGTGCCACGAGCTTCTACCTGTGCCTGCACATGTAAACTATGTGGATGTCAGTACTCAACTGTACTGGTGGAATGAGCTCCTCGCCCACCCATACAAACCCAACACGTTTGATTTACTTTGTGCAACATAGACTTCTTATCGATTGTCTTTCTAGTCTTGCCTTAGGATCAGTTTTATGACCGACGCCTTGCTCATTTTGTGTCTTTAGACCATCCCGTACTCGCAACATCAATGTTAACTCAACAACATTAACCTATCAAGTCGTGTTTGCCTTACGGCCCAAATCAGAGACGCAACTACGCGGTAGTACCCAATTTCGTTATGACCATGCTACAAATCTCTTGTGTCGTGCCTCGCAACTATGGGCGACTCAACCATATCGTCGCCTCGCGGCCCTTTTGCTACTAACTCATCAACTGACCCAATCAAGACTTGTGGGTTAAGTGTTACTCGACCAACTTTGCCTTGCGGCCTTTTTTGACTTAGACTCAGGACTACTCACATCCAAACTATGCAACATATATGCCGACAACATAAGACTCGACGCCACATCTCATGCCGAAGCACGTCGCCTATGTTGATGCCACATCTTAGGGCCAAACATTGTATTCCAACTATACACACATTCAACAACTCAACTCAATCCAAAGGCACACACGCAGATTTGCCGCCATGCCGACTCATCTATATGATTTGGTCACTGACTCCCAGAGCCATCCTGGACTCCTTCAGCTTGTTAGGCGGCCGCCCTTGTCAGGTGGGTAGCTAGCCCCGCTGGCAAGCCTCTGCGCTAACTTGTGCGGTCATACAGAACGTGCTAATGATGCTTCTCAAGAACCGGTCCCCTTCCGTCGGGCTACCGTTCGAGGAAACTCTACCTTGTCGACAAGTTGTCCATGACCATGCAAGACTCGACTCAACTGACGTCTCACACAATCATTCCACCTATAGTGTTATCATCTCTTTCAGGGCCAAGTTCAATACGTCTCACCTCTGAGATCTTGCCTCGACGACCCGTAGTCGCGAGCATTCTTCTTTCTTGCCCTATCATTTTACTCAACTCAAGAACAACTATTTGCAATACTTTACAAACTCAATGAATCAACCGTGGCCCGTGCCTTAAAACTCTAGGACCGTGCCATCGTGTCTCAAACCGACTTCCGATCTACGCGACGCTATCACCCAAGTCATACTTTATATGACGGGCCTTGGGATCGTGGGACTATTTAACTTGACAACCGCAGAAAGAGCGGGACAGCACTAGAAATGACTTAGGTCGATCGGCGTAACTTTGCCTAACTTGATCGAGCCTATAACTTAACTCAAGGGACGAGCAAAGGCTATGCCAAGCTTGTATTATGGAAACGTGCATGCTTTGTCGAGCATTTACGCGGGCGACGCCTATGACTTAGGCCAACTTAAGTGTCAGAACAATTCGACGGGACCGTGCATGCTTTAACAAGCATTCACGCAGGCGACGCCTAAGACTTAGGCAATTTCATAACTTTGTGTCGAAGACCAACTTTTCTTCTCCCAAGCCACGGGACGAAGGACCGAGTGTCATTTTCAAAGCACGCCGTGCACTAACTCTAAGCCGACCGTGGGACATTTTTTCATGTTCTAACTCATTTTGACCCGTCGGGATTATTCCCTTAGCTATGTGGATTCATCTCTTTTATTATTAAGCCTACTTGTGCAAGTTGAAAACACGATTTATTATGTGAAAGCAAAGATGAGGCGAGTTCACCGAAACTACCCCACCTGAGCGAGCGGTCGCCTCGACCGAGCAATGTCTCCGAGTAGCCGTTGCAAGGCTAAGCCGAACGTCGTCGACGTTTTGATTCCTCCGATTGACTGAGCGGAACGGGGCACTACATCATCGTCCTCGCTAAGGCGTGATGCCGCACGAGCCTAGATTGCGCTCGTGCAAGGCGTCATGCCTTTGCGAGGACGATCGCTCCTACGGAAGTGGGGCGTGACACATTATGTCCTGTATAGGGTGCTTCAGCTCCTTGCAACGTTCTAAGGCCCCAGAGTTGGCTCCGCGCCTTAACACATTCAATGGAAGCTCCGCACCCGCCGGCGTCTTCTGTATCCTGCAAGCAGACTGTGGGGTTATCAGTACATTGTTATGCACTGGTGGGGAGGCTAGCTCGCCCACAATGCTATCATTACCAAACACGTTCCATTTACTTTTGTGCACCATCTATAATTGATTGTCTTTCAAATCTTGCCTTAGGATCAGTTTCATGGCATATTTCGTAACCTATCTCGTATTGCCGAATTCAAGTATCGCATGAAAAATACATGCACGACTTATCCATACTTACCGTCCGGCCTTCCCTGTCCAAGGTAAACCAAGTTAGTCAATAATTAACATGAAGTAACTTGACGTGATTCATATAAACATTCAATGTTACGGGCGTGTCCATGTCTCGGGTTCTAGCACGTCGTAGGCATGTTCTAGCACATCGTAGGCATGTTTCATAGTGTTATATTTCAAGCATGTTCAGAGTGTTACGTTTCGAGCATGTTCAGGATATTACATTCAAGCATGTTCAAGAGTGTTACATATCGAGCATGTTCAGCATGTTACATTTCAAGCATGTTTTCAGGAGGTACTTCATTTGGTTAACTTAGACTACTTGTTTCAATACAAAGACTTGCACGTGGATTGCTACCAGCATAGTCCACTTAATCTACATGCATGGGTCGCTGGCTTTACAAGCCATTTTGGACATATCACGTGGGCATTCTCACCTATCGAAGCGTGATGGCTGGTACACCTTGATAGTCTCTTGAAATGCCTGGCCTTTCGTCTCTTTGAGTGGCCGAACCCCCACTCAAAGTAGCCCGTAAGCCCCATGTCTGATTCCGCCAAGGCCGACCATGGTATTCCCCCCCAACGCCCATGCCGCAGAATCCTTCCTCATGACGGCCACGGTATTCCCCTCCATCGTCCGTGCCGTTTGTCCACGACCATTTCGTATTTTACTTGTCATTTAACATGAAGGCTGACTTTGAGCCATAATGCGTTATCGACCAGGTTGGCGTCCGTGCAGCGCGGGTAGCGAGCCCCGTTGTACGTGCCCGTCATACCTGTCGCTAACGTCTTACATGTCTTATCTTGTATTCACTCTTTCATTTCTTTCTTTCTTTCACTTGTTCGTTTGTTCATCGTTTCATTCACGTATTCATTTATTTCATTCATTCATTCACGCATTACGCAACTCCCAGGACGGGAGTCGCCTTGGCGACCCATCGGTCCCATAGTCTTTTAATGTTGCTATACTCTACTCGGAACGGCTATGTTGATAGTCTTTCCGTTTCATTGTTGTAAACCATTCATTGTTTCATTGTTGAACGTATAAGGGACTTGAACGTAAGCTTGTGCCTTAGCACGAGCGTAGAGCGCCGTACGAGAGTTTTTATATTTGTCGAGTTCTTTTCCATGTTCTAAACAAGCATGCAAGATGGGATTATTCCCTTAGCTAGGTGCGTTGAGCCATTTATTAGCATGCACGGTGTTATCGCCTAACGATTCTAGCAAGTGTGCCGCATTATTATGTGTCTAGGCTAAGCAAAGACAGGTTCATCGGAGCCACCCACCTTAGCGATGTTCGCATCGGCCGAGCGATACTCCGAGCGCGCCTTTGAAAGTCTAAGTCTAGATTCATCTTGACGGGTCAATATAAGCCTTGCATTGATTCTTCATCAGGTCGATGCCAACTCTTCGGGTCGATGGCTCGTTCGAGTTGTTGCACTTGCCGTTTGAATCGGTGTTCCGCTAGGGCAGAGCGGGTCGTTACATAATACACCACTCAAAATAAGTCTTGTCCTCGAGACTTCTGAGTACAGGTCATCCTACCATTCCTTAACTCGTGTCGTTGTGTTTCTTAGACAATTTTATTGTTTGATGGCATCGAACCAAACTTGATATCTTTCTAAGTTCCGTGTCGCACGCGTTGGGTCGATTTTATTGAATAGCCTTTCATTCATTTTAGAGTTGATGGTACTTATTCAATTCAAGTATTTCTTCGTCTTGGTTGCTATTTCTCCGTGTCATGGGACTAAAAATGGTCGTACGAGGCACGTTGTAATTTATCAAGTACGCGGATCGTGGATTGAGGCAAACTCACTTTCGTTTATCTCGGTCATTGAGATGACCCGATTCGCTTCTCAAGCATTCGTGTCAACAAAATCAGTATGATTTCTTCTTAGCGGGGTCGGCCAAGTTTAAGTAACTTTCGTCCTTATTCAAGACTAAGTATTGCACTATCATCGAGTATATCTTCCTATCAATGGTTCAATTCGTTATACCAACTTTTACTTGCACGATATCGATTCTATATCATTCACTTATTTAGGGCCAATCTCATTGTCGTTCACACATACTCTGCTCACACGTTTCTTGGATTCCGAGCCACGCTCGTACTAGTATCGATCTTTTACTTAACGCAATTTCAAGATCTTCGACACTCTTCCATTCCTCAAGTCTTGCTTGAACTCAATATATCACTTGGCTGGATCGTGCACGCATTCCAAGCATCCCCAAAATACATGCATTCAGCCAAGCCGCATGATCTAGAAATTTGTCATTCTCACTCAAGTCGCATCGTGCACATACTCAAGCGTCCCTGAAATATATGCATGTCAGCTCAATCTCGTGAGGGGTATTCCTATATTCGTGATTTATATTATCCATCCATGCCAATCCTCAAGATCAATCTTTTGATTGATAACTCATGAAACAGGACGTCTCGCCTAACCGCTAGGCCATCTTTTCGAGGCTAAGTCAATGTCAGGATTGGAATCATAGTTTCCCAACAATAATGCCAACACTGACCCCAATCCTAGGGTCAAACCAAAGTCAGTAGTACGGGGTTTTCTACCCAAGCTCGCGTCACTCAGATTTCTAAACATCGAGTACGATCACCTATCCGCATCAATACATTCGTTGCGTGTATTCGAATCCATTCAAATCACCCAATTAACATACTTTACATATCCATTCTAACCAATTCATGTATTCGATCATGAGTTTATCTAGCTTTGACAATATATTGTGCCCTAATATCACGTGAGTCTGATTATCCTCGGTGGTTCATGAATCACCATGCAACGCACCCGCGGAATAATCATTCTCATCGGGGCGTAACTCTTGTTTGAGTCCAGACTAATTTATTCTCGATACGCGGATTGGACCTACGCAATCCTCAAACTTAATCATCAAGCACACCGAATCATTCTCAAGTCACCTACGTATCAAACCACAAGTCGAAGCACACAAATTGCCACACCATGCTAGTTCAATC
This sequence comes from Iris pallida, assembly GCA_029216955.1. Taxonomy (NCBI): domain Eukaryota; kingdom Viridiplantae; phylum Streptophyta; class Magnoliopsida; order Asparagales; family Iridaceae; genus Iris; species Iris pallida. The sequence goes on from JANAVB010000194.1 coordinate 18,507,781, forward strand.
ACCTCGCTGTATGAATCACCATACCAGCGCTCACGCGGAGTGATCGTCCTAATCGGCGCGACGCATGTGCGAGGCTGGAGTTGCGCTCGTATAAGACAAGAATGTCGACGTTGGGGTTATCGTCGAAGCCATCCAAACATTTCATTTTCATCCAAGCCGAGATCTCTACTCGATAGTCCGACCGTCATTTATTTAACCAGAAAATCCTCGAGCCACGTCTATATTTTCCTCGACATATTTCAATATCCCGAGTATAGCATCCATCGAAACAATGACATTTGCACGATCGTCATTCGTCGAGTCAGAGTACCCCCGAGTTATCGCATATCGATCTTTGATACGCCTCAATATCATCGACGATATGCATAACCTGACGATCTTCCTTTGCAACCAATTTCGAGTCGTACGACTGATGTTATTGTCCGAACTGGATATACCACCATTCTTCGATATTCAAGATCAAGTTTCGTCGCTCTCCCTCAAGCTCATTTCAAGATTGTTGTTCAACTCAAGTCACAGTTCATTTGAATCAATCCGAAATCATACGCGCGATCCTCTAAGTTTCCTCGATCAAGACCATTCATCTTCATTCATCGTTTCGAGTCATTTTCTAACTCACATTGCTCATTCACAAGTTGTCCGAACGATATCTCGTTCGGGACACACGAAGTCACGATCAACCAAGCGTGATGCGTTCTTAGACTCTGCGCGATCGCATCACCTCGCCGACATACTCGTTCTATTCGTAAATCCTTTAGTCTCGCTCGAACAATTTCTATAACATTCATACACCACTCAGGGTTCGAGCCACTCGACTAGTCGTCGACACTCACTCTTATCTTTCTTCGAAGCTATCACATACACCACTCGAATTCGAGCCATCCTATTTAATCCACAAACACATTCGCATCATTTGCTAAGACATATTTCAGATTCGTTCGACGAATCTCTAGCATAGTCGCTCGCGTCGTCTCGATATACTAAGTCGTCCGTACTATTCCTCAAAATCCAGGTCAGTGTACGCCTAAGTGTTAACTCGATAGCGTTTCTATCGATTGACACTCTAAGTGCAGCTTGTTCCCGACCGAGCGGTACTTGATATCGCTCGCAACTCGATTGCACCAAAAAATTTGAGGTGCGCGACACGCGGACTAAGTTGTGCCGCATAACCATCCCCTGCGGACTATATTCAAGTTTGCACGCTCACTTGCTAGGTCGACGCAAGACTAGTCAGGCATGCATACGACATGTTAACTTAGCATGTGTTCTCTATCGAGTCAAGTTTAACATCGTTCGGCATTGTTAGCGTAAGGTTATTCAAGCATGCCTTGCGTTTGCTAACTTCAAGCATTTTAGTTTTCCTTCGACTCAAGTCTGTCGTGGTTTGGCACAAAGGCCTTCGCCTATCGATCCCGTTCAACCCAGTACTTGTACGAGCTTTTGAAAATATTAGACTTATTGTATGGAACATCCCAAGGCATAACGAGAGAGTGCGTATACTTCTTTATTTCCAACAAGCTTTCAAAACTGAGAAATCGACGTAAAGTCCAAGGACGTAAAGCCGTGCTCTGATACCAATCTGTCATGCCCCGCTCCCGTAGGAGCGATCGTCCTCGCTAAGGCGTGATGCCGCACGGGCCTAGGTTGCGTCCGTGCAATGCCAAGTCCAGAAACGGCCGATTTGAGCTAGGTCACAGAGTCGCACAGAGTGTCCCCATTGCAGCGGAAAGTAAATGAACACAAGTAGAAGCGAATTCGAACTCTTTATTGATATTCAAGAAGTTTACAAGCGACGCTAGGCCGATATTACAAGTCGCTCAAGCTCTCTCTCTGAAACATAAAAGGGCGTGCCAAGTGGCTTACAACATAGAATAATTCATGGCGATGTTCCGATACATTATGTCCTGTATAGGGTTGTTAGCACCCTGAATTTCGGGTTGATTTTTTTTCATTTTATTTAATTTCCTGTTTGATTTGTTTCAATAAATAAATTATTTTGTTAATTTTTCTTAAGTGTACTTTCCCGTGCCATTGATATTTGGAGTATCAGGGATGTTCAACTCTGGAAATCTTCTTCACGAGTTTTGGAGTGGACACGATTACCTTCATGACGGTATATGGTGTCCCACCCAAACTTGTTCCCTTGTGCCCCTTTTTCTTCGCTGAACATCGGGTCGAGTTAGACCGTTCGATCAGTAATTGATTTTTCCACTTTTTTCTTGATCATTTTCAGCGCGTTACCATAACATTTAAATTGGGAGCGCCAGACCAGTCTTTTCCTTGAAACCAACTCCTCATTGATGATCTACTCGAGACGCTCGTCACCCATGACCTTCGTTTCCCACTCATTCATGTCATTTTGGGCTCCATTTGATTCGCACAACTTTTCCGACGCGTGACCCAATTTTATTTCACGCCACGGCGTCACATTCATTTTCCAACTTGATTTGTGGGTCCCTTGTCGACCAAAACCTGTCAGCCCCAACTATGGACATGGCCCACTTTGAGCCTACTATCCGTCCGCTACTTGTGTCCCATTATTTAGAATCCCCATGTGCAACTTATTTACTCATGATCATCAACATCTAATTTTAATTCAATTTTGTACAATGTCCAGTTTTGACCCAATCCGGCTCCACCGAGCCCAGTCCAGCTCCATGTTGCCCTCCATCGGGACACCCTCATAATTCTTGTCCAAAAATATCAAGCACTCATTTTTACCTATTTCTAATATTTAATTGAAATTCCAATATTGATTTTTATCCCTAGGAATGACATTTCCTACATATTAATCTTAGCCACTTGATCATCTAAATAAATCATCACCATCATCCTCAGCCTCTTTTTCCCTTGAAAAATATTAGGTACTTCCCTACATATTTTTCTATAATTATTAGAAATTTTCTACTTATTTAAATCCTTTGGAATGAATCATTTCTAACTAATTAAATCATAGCCATTGATTTTCCTCAATTCATCTCAACCATTGATTCCCTCCATCCCAACACTTTCACACAGCCAAGACCCTTGCCGGCCCTAAAATTCATGTAGAGAGCAATATTTTCTCTCTCTCTCTCCATCATTATTACATCTCATTCTCTCTCTCTTTCCTAATAAAATTTCCTACACACTCAACCCATGCAAACAACAGCAGCTACAACCACTCCATACACCCGAGCAACCCGACCCCTCCTCCTGGCCCGGCCTCGCCGTCGGCCACCGGCCTCCGCCGCTGTCGGCCTCCCCCACAGTGGCTTTCTCCTCCTCCCCCTTCTTCACTAACCTCCTCCACACACCACCATCATCTCCTCCACTTCACCACCACCCAGGGCCACCGCCACCTTGCCGTGGCGCCGCCGCAGCTCGCCGCCGCCGCGCCCGCGTGGCCAGCAGGGCGCAGCAGCGCCGCGCGCGTGCACAGCAGCGCCGCGCGCGCACAGCCGCGGCCGGATCCGCGCGCGTACGGGCGTCGCCGCCGCCGCCGCGGGCCGCCGTAGCTCCGGCGAACCACCCCCTGGGCGCGCCCCACCCCATGCCGTCCTCCCATGGCGGCCAACGTCCCCCGGGACGCGCCGTCGAGGCGATTTCTGCGTTTTGAACGAGATCCCGTCGACGCGCGCGAGTTTTGAACTCAGATTTGGCGCTCCGTCGCAGCGACTTCGCGCGCGTTTTCCCGGAGATCCGACCGTTGGATCGGCGATTTCTTCACTCCGTCGCAATCTCGGTATATCCACCTTCATCCCTGTCAATTTTTGTCCGTTAATTTTATCGTTTGATACATGAAAACCGGCCACCAAGTTGACCGTTTAAATTGTATTAAATTTGGACAGTTTCGCGGGGCCAACTTCGTCAGCTTGTATCTCCTCCACCGCAGCTCTGTTTGGCGTGCTACCAGTTCCGGTGCGAAGCTGGTATAACCCTCTTCCTGCCCCCTTTAGATTTCATTTCAGTTTGAGCTTGTTTGATTGGTTGAATTCGACGCCAAAGTTGGCCGTCCGAATTCGTAGTTTCCAACTTGTAAAATTCTATTTTTGAACACGGGACTCCAGATTTCATTTCTGACACCACCATTAGACTTGTGGCGTCGTTTTGGCATGTTTTCATATAAAATTTGTTAGATTTGGAGAACGTGGGCCCGGGGCACGTTTTTCGGTGCAAAGCGGGTCCCACATTCTGGGTCAACGGAACTTTTTGACGCCGGCTCATCGGAATCCAATTCCGGAGATACCGATGAGTTCGTATCGTCATTCTGGACTCGTTGACATATAATTTGCTAGGTTTTGATGGACATTGGGTCTGGCACGCATTTCGGTGCAAGTCGGATACCAATATCCGGGTCAACGGGTCATTTTGAGATCGGCTCATCGGAATCCAATTCTGGAGATACCGTTGAGTTCGTATCTTCATTCTGGACTCGTTGACAGGTAGTTTGCTGAGTTTTGAGGACTTTGGCTCCGGCACGCATTTCCGTGCAAATCGGAATTCCAAGTTCTGGTCAACGGGCCAAAATGAGATCGGGTCAACGGAATCCAATTCTGGAGATACCGTTGGGTTCTTATCGATATTCTGGTTGCGTTGACATATAATTTGTTATATTTTATAGACTTGTTTTCTTGCACGTTTTTCGGTGCAAAACGGCTCCGACACGGACACCGTTTTGACCCGAAATTACCATTTTGCCCTTGTGTCCAAATTGGACCGTTGGGTAGGCTATCCTAGCTAATTTGACCATTCTGGACACGTTGGCGATGTTCATTTCATCGTCCGACAATGTTTGTTGATTATTTCTCTAAGTTTAACCTTTTTATAATTAATTAATAATTAATTCATATAATGTTCGTATTTCGGGATTAGTACAACGAAACTGAGATCAGTCAATTCCAGTGATCTCACATCGCTGAAATTGACGAGTTGGATACGTGGATCACTATAATAAGATTATCAACCTTACCGATAATCTTCTTATCTCGATTTGCGTGCCGTAAGTTTCGACGTACAAATAACGAAGCACACTTTATATTAGACTAGAATTGACCATGTTTGACCAGAGTTGACCAGTTGACCCAAAGTCAACTATAAGCCAACACTTGACCTAGTTTGACTAGTTTTTTGACCGAAGTCGACCTAGAGTTGTTTTGACTTAGAAGAACCTAGAATAATGTAGATTGATTATAGAGATTCATTTATTACAACTTGAACCCCTTGTAACCTGTGTTGCTTTAAATAGGACTCTGTGGCTTCAGTGGGACCTCCTATACTTATCAGCTGTTCAGGTTATCGAGGCGAGTACATTCTCTGATCTTTTCATACCTGTCTGGATATATTCATGCTCTAGATTACTCTACATGATGCTGACACGTATCTTCACGGATTAGTACTATATGGATCCCTTCCTGAGATGTTATCCCTCTACGGGTGCATCGGGTATTTCATGTTCATGTACTTTATCATGTGCATCAGGTATTCCTTGTACTCGTACTAGTTCATGTTTTTACATGTTCTCATGTGCTTTCACGTGCCTCATGTACTACTCATTACATGAGTTCACGTATCTTAGTTGTATTCATGTGCTTATGACATAACTTGAACGGATCCTTGTGTACTGGTTGGGGCGGGGTGAGTAGAATTGGTTATGTGAACACTATCCCCAGTAGCTGTATAAATGTGCCTCCTTATTTGTATTCATGTGCCCCCAAGCCGTTTACATAACCATTATGCTCTAAATCACGTAGTCACTTACAGTCTTTACTATCATGTATCTATTTCCAGTTACAAAATATCTCCTGTTTTACTTGTACTTTCATTCAGCATTTCCTGTATTTTACTCTATTGCAATGATTCATACTCCTAACCTGATATGAACTGTTGAGAGATATGTGCTCGTTCCCGTCCTGACTGGACCTGTTGATAAATTTTACAGATAGCCTGGAGGTGCCTGCTAGCCTAGAGGAGACACAGTAGGGTTTGTTTAGGTAGTTTTCATTTTGTCTGGAGTTGTATTTACTTTGTGGATTACTGTATCTTTATTTGAGTTTTGAGATGTACTTCTGGGTTCATGTATCTTAGACACTTAGACTTCTATCTCCTGTATTTATTTTAGATCTCATGTTTTATCTATCCTTATCATGCTCTACCCTAGATGTGATTGAATTAGTATCTGCCATGTCACCCCCATTCGGGGAGTATAAACTGCTTAGCTTTATATTGCTAGATGTTGTGACCTAGGACAGCGTTCTACCGCCGACACTGCGGCGTAGGCTGGGCGTTGTTACGCTCTCGTGCCCTAACTCTGGGGTGCGGGTCGTGACACGTTTTTAGTGGTGGCCCATGCAGGTCGAGACTAAAGTGTAGTGGTATTCGAACTAGAGTACCACTACAGCCTGCAGTAGGATTAGGATATATTTTGAAGATACTCAATCACAACTAGGATCCCTTGAGAGATTCCTGGGACGACCCTCGAGAATCTTATTTAACTTCGATTTGAAAACTCTCTTTTCCTTGATTTGATTTATCTTTAATTTCTGTTGTCGAATTTGATTTTGATGGATTATTGTTGAGTTGAGTTTGTATTTATTGATTTAATTGAAGATTGTTGAATTTTGAGTCTTGATGTTAGTGTTGCATCCGAGTCTGTATTCATAGGATTTAATGGATTTTGTTCATTTTGAACCTTGAGGTTCGTTGATAAATTTGATTTGATTTTGGATATTCATTGTTGATTTAAATTAATTTTGTCAAGATGAAATTATATGGGCTAGGTCATCTAAGTTATGGAAATCTAATCTCCTACGGTCACATTAGTCAGCATGGCGAGGACATATAGTTGACTTGGATATATTTCTCGGGTGTGGGAATTTAAGGTTTTCGCAGCCAAGCTAGCGGCATCGCGAAAATGTTAAATACCATGATTCTAGAGGTATGTGCCAAAGTCGAGGACTCTGTGATTATCGTAGCCTTGCTTACTAGTATGACGAGGATTTAGAGTATCATGATTATGGATGGACGCATATGATTATCAGATTGTACTTTAAACATTTCGAAACATGTTTTCTCTACTTTTGTTGCAGTCCTTCAAAAAAAAAGAATTATTAATTGGCTCGTTTTGTTTAGTTTTGTTTCTCATTATTTAACTTAAGAGTAGGTTTGCCTTTCATTATTTCGCTTAGGAGTAACTTTAGCTATTTTCATAAACCTTGTGTAACTTCTCCTATGAATTTCTCCTTAATACAATGAATTGATGATTTTGCTAGACTTTACCTTGGATTTGATAATTTAGCTCTGGGTTTCAAAATGGTTCTTCCTTAGTCAGATAAGCAAAACAGATTTTTTTTCATTAATTCCTTCTTGCTATTAATCTTGTATTAGATATAATAAAACTGTCTTGATTTCGTCAATCGCCTGCTTGCAATTTTGGTAGGGATCTAAATGTTAGTCTTAACGTAGAATTAATTTTTATTGGGACATGAGAGTATGTATATGAGTATATATAGCAGACACTTTGTCTGATACATATGCATGCTACGCTTGATTTCCAACATATCTAGATAATAATAATATGTCATTAATGTTAAATTTTCAAAATCCCAATGTTTCTGGCTTTCTGCTTTCCAGTTTAAATTCGTAATTTAAATATAAATTTTATGTTATTAGTTTTGTCCACATAACTGCACATGTATAATATCTACATGATTTTTAATTTTAGAGAAATTGGTGAAGTTATGTGAAATTTGTAAAATTTAAGACTGTGTACATATTAACCCTTAATATTGAATTCCAAATGTTTAGTTTAAATTGCTGTTTTATTTTCTTTAATATAATAATTAAAGCTGTGTACAATGTTGTATGTAGGGATATAATGTTAGGTTTCATATTCTTACATGATAGTTTGTGATAAACATTGAGTTGGTTTTAAATGTTCAAATTTCTCCAAAATCTTGAAAACTAGTTACATGTTAACATTTTTACATTGATTTCCATGTTTAGTTAAAATTCAGATTTAACATGTAATATTGACTGTATACGTAGATAAACGTATTGATAGTATGTTAGGGTCTCATTTCCATCATGTTAGGATATATTGGGAGCATTGAGATTAGTCGTGATATTTCAAAACCCCTAAATTTTGAAATTGTATTATGTTAATATTGCACTTGTTAAAATGTTAGCTCGTTTCAGATTTGTATGTAAATGCTGAACTAAAACCTGGTTTAACCTTTCAATACTAAGCTATAACCCTGTACAAGGACACACACACACTCTAACTTAGTATGCCCTGTCATGTAACCTAATCTTTTCTCTCTATGTTATGATTAAATAGGTTGTATATTGTAGATTGTTAAATCATATGCCATGAGTAATGTAACTGGATAGCTATTGTTGAAACCCAAATCCTCGTATACACTTTCATATATATATATTCACATACGCACATTTCTACTATCTAACCACATGAATATATTCCCATATACATGATGCTAGTTTTCCCTCTCTAACGCTCTCTATACATATATTGTGATTGGATTTCAATGCAAGTGACTTTCAATTCTTTAACTTGTGAATTTGATTTTCTTGGGATAGTACCCCTTTTAGATGATTGGTAGTTACCTTTCCTTATTTTTATGATAAATACCAGTTTTTATATAGGATGGTAGACTGTCTTACAGTTTTGATGGTTTGTTGTTTTTGTAACTTTTGTCTAGCACCCTAGACTGCCTGTGTGTTTTGATACCCTATGACCGATTCAGTTAGCATGACTAGTATACCTAGATGAGACTTACACTACCACCGTATGCCATGACCCTGTATGTCGTCCTTTTGATGGTATGATTTGTTTTAATCCGGGACTTTGATTGTGGGGGTTTGACCTAGAGGGAGTATGGACGTTTTAATTTCGAGGACGAAATTTTTATAAGGTGGGTAGGATGTTAGCACCCTGAATTTCGGGTTGATTTTTTTTCATTTTATTTAATTTCCTGTTTGATTTGTTTCAATAAATAAATTATTTTGTTAATTTTTCTTAAGTGTACTTTCCCGTGCCATTGATATTTGGAGTATCAGGGATGTTCAACTCTGGAAATCTTCTTCACGAGTTTTGGAGTGGACACGATTACCTTCATGACGGTATATGGTGTCCCACCCAAACTTGTTCCCTTGTGCCCCTTTTTCTTCGCTGAACATCGGGTCGAGTTAGACCGTTCGATCAGTAATTGATTTTTCCACTTTTTTCTTGATCATTTTCAGCGCGTTACCATAACATTTAAATTGGGAGCGCCAGACCAGTCTTTTCCTTGAAACCAACTCCTCATTGATGATCTACTCGAGACGCTCGTCACCCATGACCTTCGTTTCCCACTCATTCATGTCATTTTGGGCTCCATTTGATTCGCACAACTTTTCCGACGCGTGACCCAATTTTATTTCACGCCACGGCGTCACATTCATTTTCCAACTTGATTTGTGGGTCCCTTGTCGACCAAAACCTGTCAGCCCCAACTATGGACATGGCCCACTTTGAGCCTACTATCCGTCCGCTACTTGTGTCCCATTATTTAGAATCCCCATGTGCAACTTATTTACTCATGATCATCAACATCTAATTTTAATTCAATTTTGTACAATGTCCAGTTTTGACCCAATCCGGCTCCACCGAGCCCAGTCCAGCTCCATGTTGCCCTCCATCGGGACACCCTCATAATTCTTGTCCAAAAATATCAAGCACTCATTTTTACCTATTTCTAATATTTAATTGAAATTCCAATATTGATTTTTATCCCTAGGAATGACATTTCCTACATATTAATCTTAGCCACTTGATCATCTAAATAAATCATCACCATCATCCTCAGCCTCTTTTTCCCTTGAAAAATATTAGGTACTTCCCTACATATTTTTCTATAATTATTAGAAATTTTCTACTTATTTAAATCCTTTGGAATGAATCATTTCTAACTAATTAAATCATAGCCATTGATTTTCCTCAATTCATCTCAACCATTGATTCCCTCCATCCCAACACTTTCACACAGCCAAGACCCTTGCCGGCCCTAAAATTCATGTAGAGAGCAATATTTTCTCTCTCTCTCTCCATCATTATTACATCTCATTCTCTCTCTCTTTCCTAATAAAATTTCCTACACACTCAACCCATGCAAACAACAGCAGCTACAACCACTCCATACACCCGAGCAACCCGACCCCTCCTCCTGGCCCGGCCTCGCCGTCGGCCACCGGCCTCCGCCGCTGTCGGCCTCCCCCACAGTGGCTTTCTCCTCCTCCCCCTTCTTCACTAACCTCCTCCACACACCACCATCATCTCCTCCACTTCACCACCACCCAGGGCCACCGCCACCTTGCCGTGGCGCCGCCGCAGCTCGCCGCCGCCGCGCCCGCGTGGCCAGCAGGGCGCAGCAGCGCCGCGCGCGTGCACAGCAGCGCCGCGCGCGCACAGCCGCGGCCGGATCCGCGCGCGTACGGGCGTCGCCGCCGCCGCCGCGGGCCGCCGTAGCTCCGGCGAACCACCCCCTGGGCGCGCCCCACCCCATGCCGTCCTCCCATGGCGGCCAACGTCCCCCGGGACGCGCCGTCGAGGCGATTTCTGCGTTTTGAACGAGATCCCGTCGACGCGCGCGAGTTTTGAACTCAGATTTGGCGCTCCGTCGCAGCGACTTCGCGCGCGTTTTCCCGGAGATCCGACCGTTGGATCGGCGATTTCTTCACTCCGTCGCAATCTCGGTATATCCACCTTCATCCCTGTCAATTTTTGTCCGTTAATTTTATCGTTTGATACATGAAAACCGGCCACCAAGTTGACCGTTTAAATTGTATTAAATTTGGACAGTTTCGCGGGGCCAACTTCGTCAGCTTGTATCTCCTCCACCGCAGCTCTGTTTGGCGTGCTACCAGTTCCGGTGCGAAGCTGGTATAACCCTCTTCCTGCCCCCTTTAGATTTCATTTCAGTTTGAGCTTGTTTGATTGGTTGAATTCGACGCCAAAGTTGGCCGTCCGAATTCGTAGTTTCCAACTTGTAAAATTCTATTTTTGAACACGGGACTCCAGATTTCATTTCTGACACCACCATTAGACTTGTGGCGTCGTTTTGGCATGTTTTCATATAAAATTTGTTAGATTTGGAGAACGTGGGCCCGGGGCACGTTTTTCGGTGCAAAGCGGGTCCCACATTCTGGGTCAACGGAACTTTTTGACGCCGGCTCATCGGAATCCAATTCCGGAGATACCGATGAGTTCGTATCGTCATTCTGGACTCGTTGACATATAATTTGCTAGGTTTTGATGGACATTGGGTCTGGCACGCATTTCGGTGCAAGTCGGATACCAATATCCGGGTCAACGGGTCATTTTGAGATCGGCTCATCGGAATCCAATTCTGGAGATACCGTTGAGTTCGTATCTTCATTCTGGACTCGTTGACAGGTAGTTTGCTGAGTTTTGAGGACTTTGGCTCCGGCACGCATTTCCGTGCAAATCGGAATTCCAAGTTCTGGTCAACGGGCCAAAATGAGATCGGGTCAACGGAATCCAATTCTGGAGATACCGTTGGGTTCTTATCGATATTCTGGTTGCGTTGACATATAATTTGTTATATTTTATAGACTTGTTTTCTTGCACGTTTTTCGGTGCAAAACGGCTCCGACACGGACACCGTTTTGACCCGAAATTACCATTTTGCCCTTGTGTCCAAATTGGACCGTTGGGTAGGCTATCCTAGCTAATTTGACCATTCTGGACACGTTGGCGATGTTCATTTCATCGTCCGACAATGTTTGTTGATTATTTCTCTAAGTTTAACCTTTTTATAATTAATTAATAATTAATTCATATAATGTTCGTATTTCGGGATTAGTACAACGAAACTGAGATCAGTCAATTCCAGTGATCTCACATCGCTGAAATTGACGAGTTGGATACGTGGATCACTATAATAAGATTATCAACCTTACCGATAATCTTCTTATCTCGATTTGCGTGCCGTAAGTTTCGACGTACAAATAACGAAGCACACTTTATATTAGACTAGAATTGACCATGTTTGACCAGAGTTGACCAGTTGACCCAAAGTCAACTATAAGCCAACACTTGACCTAGTTTGACTAGTTTTTTGACCGAAGTCGACCTAGAGTTGTTTTGACTTAGAAGAACCTAGAATAATGTAGATTGATTATAGAGATTCATTTATTACAACTTGAACCCCTTGTAACCTGTGTTGCTTTAAATAGGACTCTGTGGCTTCAGTGGGACCTCCTATACTTATCAGCTGTTCAGGTTATCGAGGCGAGTACATTCTCTGATCTTTTCATACCTGTCTGGATATATTCATGCTCTAGATTACTCTACATGATGCTGACACGTATCTTCACGGATTAGTACTATATGGATCCCTTCCTGAGATGTTATCCCTCTACGGGTGCATCGGGTATTTCATGTTCATGTACTTTATCATGTGCATCAGGTATTCCTTGTACTCGTACTAGTTCATGTTTTTACATGTTCTCATGTGCTTTCACGTGCCTCATGTACTACTCATTACATGAGTTCACGTATCTTAGTTGTATTCATGTGCTTATGACATAACTTGAACGGATCCTTGTGTACTGGTTGGGGCGGGGTGAGTAGAATTGGTTATGTGAACACTATCCCCAGTAGCTGTATAAATGTGCCTCCTTATTTGTATTCATGTGCCCCCAAGCCGTTTACATAACCATTATGCTCTAAATCACGTAGTCACTTACAGTCTTTACTATCATGTATCTATTTCCAGTTACAAAATATCTCCTGTTTTACTTGTACTTTCATTCAGCATTTCCTGTATTTTACTCTATTGCAATGATTCATACTCCTAACCTGATATGAACTGTTGAGAGATATGTGCTCGTTCCCGTCCTGACTGGACCTGTTGATAAATTTTACAGATAGCCTGGAGGTGCCTGCTAGCCTAGAGGAGACACAGTAGGGTTTGTTTAGGTAGTTTTCATTTTGTCTGGAGTTGTATTTACTTTGTGGATTACTGTATCTTTATTTGAGTTTTGAGATGTACTTCTGGGTTCATGTATCTTAGACACTTAGACTTCTATCTCCTGTATTTATTTTAGATCTCATGTTTTATCTATCCTTATCATGCTCTACCCTAGATGTGATTGAATTAGTATCTGCCATGTCACCCCCATTCGGGGAGTATAAACTGCTTAGCTTTATATTGCTAGATGTTGTGACCTAGGACAGCGTTCTACCGCCGACACTGCGGCGTAGGCTGGGCGTTGTTACGCTCTCGTGCCCTAACTCTGGGGTGCGGGTCGTGACAAGGGTGCTTCAGCTCCTTGCAACGTTCTAAGGCCCCAGAGTTGGCTCCGCGCCTTAACACGTTCGATGGAAGCTCCGCACCCGCCGGCGTCTCCTGCATCCTGCAAGCATACTGTGGGGTTATCAGTACATTGTTATGCACTGGTGGGGAGGCTAGCTCACCCACAATGCTATCATTACCAAACACGTCCCATTTACTTTTGTGCACCGTCTATCATTGATTGTCTTTCAAATCTTGCCTTAGGATCAGTTTCATAGCATATTTCGTAACCTATCTCGTGTTGCCGAATTTAAGTGTCGCATGAAAAATACATGCACGACTTACCCATACTTACCGTCCGGCCTTCCTTGTCCAAGGTAAACCAAGTTAGTCAACAATTAACATGAAGTAACTTGACGTGATTCATATAAACATTCAATGTTACGGGCGTGTCCATGTCTCGGGTTCTAGCAAGTCGTAGGCATGTTCTAGCACGTTGTAGGCATGTTTCAGAGTGTTATATTTCAAGCATGTTCAGAGTGTTACGTTTCGAGCATGTTCAGGATATTACATTCAAGCATGTTCAGGAGTGTTACATATCGAGCATGTTCAGCATGTTACATTTCAAGCATATTTTCAGGAGGCACTTCATTTGGTTAACTTAGACTACTTGTTTCAATGCAAAGACTTACACGTGGATTGCTACCAGCATAGTTCACTTAATCTACATGCATGGGTCGCTGGCTTTACAAGCCATTTTGGACATATCACGTGGGCATTCTCACCTATCGAAGCATGATGGCTGGTACACCTTGATAGTCTCTTGAAATGCCTGGCCTTACGTCTCTTTGAGTGGCCGAGCCCCCACTCAAAGCAGCCCGTAAGCCCCATGTCCGATTCCGCCTAGGCCGGCCACGGTATTCCCCCCCAACGCCCGTGCCGCAGAATCCTTTCTCATGACGGCCACGGTATTCCCCCCATCGCCCGTGCCGTTTGTCCACGACCATTTCGTATTTTACTTGTCATTTAACATGAAGGCTGACTTTGAGCCATAATGCGTTATCGACCAGGTTGGCGTCCGTGCAGTGCGGGTAGCGAGCCCCGTTGCACGTGCCCGTCATACCTGTCGCTAACGTCTTACATGTCTTATCTTGTATTCACTCTTTCATTTCTTTCTTTCTTTCACTTGTTCGTTTGTTCATCGTTTCATTTACGTATTCATTTATTTCATTCATTCATTCACGCATTACGCAACTCCCAGGGCGGGAGTCGCCTTGGCGACCCATCGGTCCCATAGTCTTTCAATGTTGTTATACTCTACTCGGAACGGCTATGTTGATAGTCTTTCCGTTTCATTGTTGTAAATTATTCATTGTTTCATTGTTGAACGTATAAGGGACTTGAACGTAAGCTTGTGCCTTAGCACGAGCGTAGAGCGCGGTATGAGAGTTTCTATATTTGTCGAGTTCTTTTCCATGTTCTAAACAAGCATGCAAGATGGGATTATTCCCTTAGCTAGGTGCGTTGAGTCATTTATTAGCATGCACGGTGTTATCGCCTAGTGATTCTAGCAAGTGTGCCGCATTATTATATGTCTAGGCTAAGCAAAGACAGGTTCATCGGAGCCACCCACCTTAGCGATGTTCGCATCGGCCGAGCGATACTCCGAGCGCGCCTTTGAAAGTCTAAGTCTGGATTCATCTTGACGGGTCAATGTAAGCCTTGCATCGATTCTTCATCAGGTCGATGCCAACTCTTCGGGTCGACGGCTCATTCGAGTCGTTGCACTTGCCGTTTGAATCGGCGTTCCGCTAGGGCGGAGCGGGTCGTTACATGCTACTACACAATCCCAATCATCTTCGGATAGAAAATAAACATTCCCATGCAACACAGAGGTATGTGATTGCCGGAGACGCGTGCCAGAAGGGCCATTCATAGGTCTCCAAGCTCCTCTATTTGATCCGTTGCCGATACTGAACACTTCATATCCAACATTGTACACTATGTTTTCATAATCATAAACATAATCATAATCATAATCTGTGTTGTCGTCAGTTTCACACCGTCGTAGCAAGCGATACTCTCCTGTTGAAGAGTGGAAGTAGAAGGCAATAATTAAGTCATCGTCGACATCATTACTCAAATTCTGAGGAACATTAAGCCACTCCTTGGTCAATGGATTACAAAAAATGTAGCCAGTCCTCCTATTGCGATGTCCCGCAAAATCAAAGCACAACAGCCGTCACAGGAAGCTGACAAGGTAAGCTTAGAAATTCTGCCAGCATACTCCATCAGCTTCATTGGAAGTTTTAGAGTCTCTATCTCTGCCTTTGCTCTCCTTTGGCTTCTTTTGGCACTCTCGCTAAGACTAGTGTACAAATCATCGAGACTAACATTATACAAAGCGGACTTACCTGTGGTCTCGATGGACCCGAACACGATATTTTTGCGGGCTTGTCAGGCATGACTGAGGATGAAACATGTACTCTTTGTCAACGAATACCAAGATTTACACACCAATCTAACATAAGGTACGGATCTCGCCGGAAGCCTTACGAAGATCCACGAGACGAGGACGTCGTCAAGAATACTACTAATGCCATTGCATAGTTGCCTCTTTGCATCCTTAGGAATACTACTAATGCCATTCCTCTGTCTCTTTGCTTGTCTTTCGGGTTTGCTTGATTTTCTCACTCTCTTCATACTTTTGTTGTATCTGTTAATGGTTGGTAGAAGGTAGAAGCCAAAGGGCAATCAATCAATTAAAAAGAGAGGATAAGCATATTTCACATAGATAATAAATTATGATTAGATTAAATATAGTTGTAACTTTTAAATTTAATTAATTTAAACAATATTTAAATTAGATCAAAATTAGCTAGATTGTGATTGACCATTTGATTTTACAAATTAGATCATATTTGAATTATTTTTAACATGATTAGTTTTAAAGTATGCATCACCTTAAGATTAGACTAGGATGTAAATTTTATATTACATATTTATTTAATAATGGTTAAATTTGAGTTAAACTTAAATTCATGATTTAGGTTACTATAAAAAAAAAATTTACCGAGTCAAATTCATTTATACCAAGTCAAATCCATGATTCGTTTACTAAACCCATATGATCAGATTATATATTTTCAATCCATCCGAATATCAGTGTTTAGATTTGGGAAATCCAATTTCAACTCATTAATTTAACTAGTCACGTTCACACGTGCATGCACGTATAAAAAAAATCAATGATAGTATTAATAAAGTATATAAAATAGAATATTTTAAATATAATTTTAATATGATTTGTCATGATTATTTTTTAAATTTCTGGACATGTGTTTAATTAGATAATATTATGCAGTTAGTTTAAACATAATTTTAATTTTAAATATATTCTAGTATCTAGTGGTTTTTAATTTTTTTTTACCCGAGAGAGGAATTGGTTATATACACAAAAGATAAAAAAATGTAGTTAATTTTAAATAAAAAAATTTAAATGAAATGGTCGATGATATACACACGACATATACGGCACAATCTTGAGCCGTTTTGAAGTTGCTTTATATTATTAGAGATAAACCTGAGAATATATAAACATATATGTATATGAACATATTGATTTAGAAACCGAAACCCTATTAGTCTACATATTGTTTTTATTTTTATTATGAACTGATCAAACGTTTTAGTGAACGAATAAATGACAACCATGTGAACTAAACAACAGTAGAAGCAATTTTCATAACAGCAAAAAGAGAGTTCAAATTAGATCAAAATGAAGTTCATGTTAGCCTGTCGCGGCTAAACTTTAGTAGGTAACAGGCTCAACTACAAGATGCAAGGCTTTCATTGTGAGGCACCCAAGGATATTTCCTCAAATTATTGATCCCTCTCCTCCTGAAAGTCCTCGACTCGAAGTTATAGAGAGCGAAACGACCATGAGCATATCTCAGCAGAAGCTCCTTCCCGTCCTCCCAAATGGCCAAAGGAGTGCACCATTTGGGATGTTTGTATACTGAATTACTCAAGTCCCCTTCCGAAACTGTGTACTGCTTGACCTATTCCTCTTTGGTGTTGTCTTTCAAATACCATATGTCCATCTCGTTCCAACAAGGATATGAATACATCTGGCACAAACCCAAACTTCCTCCCACCTCAATCAGATTATGATGAAGGAGACCTTGTGGATGCAGTGGAGGGAGGGATACCTTTTCGAATTTCTCGGTATTTCTATCGAATGCTACTATACAATCATGATCTTTAGATAGAAAATGAATGCTTCCATGCAGCACAGAGATATGTGATTGCAGGACATATTGTTTGCCATTAAAATTGTTTGATTGAAAACTTTAATACAAACAGAACAGTGTTACAATGTAGGACTTAGATGTAGTCCTAGGAGTACACTTTTGTTTAAGCTGGGTCCTTAGTGCCAATGGAGCGAGTAGTAATGCGTTGACTCCGTTGACGGGCTGACGACGGTTATCGGTTCTCTGAAGGTGTGGATTGCTCTGGGTGCTGGAGCTTGCTGAGAGGAGGAAGACGTTGAGTGTCTGTATCTGCCTCTCTGATGATTCCTTGTATGTTCGTTGTGGATTCTGTGTGTGTGAAGGAGAAGATCCCTCTATTTATAGTTTTGCAGGCTGGCTGCTCATGCGCGCATGTAAGATGCGCCGGTGTGTGGGGATGCCACGTGGAAGTTGCTGATGGGGGTGCACGGATGATGCGCCCTGATTGGGAGGTTGAACTCTTCATACTGCTGTTGTGAGCCGGCACGTAGCAGAGGAGAAGATCTTTCTGTTGCTGAAATCTTGGACGAGTTGAGTCAAAGGACACGTGTCATCGACCCATGGCTCGAAGATCTCGGATTTGGTGGGGGGGTAATCTGGTGAGCTGCGCCTTGATTGGGCGCAGGAGGAGGTTGCGGCTCATACTCTTTAGGGGTTACAAACTGTTTAGAGCGCATGGCTTTTGAGGCGCATGCAGGCGACTTTCCTTCTGTCTTTCGGGATCAGAGATCAGTCTGGGGCGCATGGCTTTTGAGGCGCATGCAAAGCTTCAACTGGAGACTCTTCTTCTGTCTTTAGGGATCAGTGAAGGGTCTGAGGCGCATGCTGGTTTGGACGCATGGCCGTAGAGGCGCATGGCGATTTGGACGCATGGCCGTAGAGGCGCATGCGGATGGCCACGTGGCAGTAGCCGTCGGAATAGAGTCATGATGATGCTGACGTTGCCGACGCTTCGTTCTCTGAAAAAGCTGTCAACTGTTCAGACTTTGGGAAGCGTGCTGCCAACTCTGGTGTCAGTTCAGCATTTAATGTTTGTGACGTTCGATGGACAGCTGAGTGGGCACATTGGTTGGTGTTCCACTCGGCATGGAGATGTGAGGGAGGGCGCATCCTCTGTGATGCGCCGGGTACTGTAGGGCGCGTCTGTGTGATGCGCCTGATGCTGGAGGGTGCGTCTGTGTGATGCGCTGTTTGGCTGGCGCATCCGACATGTCCTTTAATGATGTGGCTGTCTCGCTCCTCGAGTGCTATAAATAGCCGTTTGGCTGAATTCGAGGCGTCCGGTTCATCCATTTAATGCAAATTCATTGCACAGAATTCGGAGAGTCATCCACTTGGCGCGTGGGTTTGATTTGCCCGGCCTATAAATAGTGGCATGGAGAGAAGGTTTGCTCCTCATTCCCTCACGTACTTCCAACATGAACTTGGATATGTGGGTGCATTCTGTTGACGAAGTGCTCCCGAGGGTAAAGATGAGACGTCGTGTTGTCTTCGATGCACTTGAAGGTGACTGTTACATCCAAAAGACGGAGTTGAGGGCTTCTGAGGCAGGTGGAAGGTGCCTGTTGCATCCAAAGATAGGGATGTTCGGGCCTCGTCTCCGTTGTTCCGGAAGAGCCGTAGATCGGAATGGTGGTGCTAGGCTTTCTCTTCCTTCAAAGTGGGTGCCGCCCACTTTGATTGTGTTGAAAGCTCCTTGTGCCATGATTTCGATCACGGTCTTCCTTGGTCTTTGGAGGCTCTTTCGAAGCCTCCCCTGGCCACAGCATTTGCGGTGCTCTTCTCTTCCTTGGTTCCAGCCAGAGGGTTAAATGCTTTGCTTGGCGAAGCACTTATTAGGTAAGCCTGGCTGGAAGAGCGGCACATAACTGGGCTCTGCTCGGCCAGATGAGCCTGGTTGGAAGAGTTGCTCATAACTGAGCTGCTGAAGGAATGCACATAACTGAGCTGGATGCACATAACTGAGCTGCTGAAGAGATGGTAGGATGCGCCTGGCTGGAGGCGCATGACATCTGCTGCGCCTGGCAGACAGCGCATGGTGACTGCTGCGCCCATCGGAAGGCGCATGGTAGTTGCTGCGCCTATCTGGAAGGCGCATGGTAGCTGTTGGCTGTAGATCTAGGATCCTTCCTTTGTAGAAATTCTCCTTTGTACAACCTTTTCTAGACATGTAATAGACTTATATATATATATAAATAAAAGTCCTTCGAATGTCTATGGCTTATTTGATTAGCTGTCTGAGTTCTGGCGCATAAAATGCCTGGCGCATGGGCTTTCTGGTTGTGAAATTCCATGCTTCTACAAGACCCCCTTCAAAGTTTTCAAAACTTTTGAATAAGTTTTGGAATACTTTGAATAAGAAGCATGGAGGTCAGGGCGCATGATTTTTGGGCGCATGCTTGTTCGGGCGCATGCTCCTTTCAGTTGATGATGATGACGCCTTGGTAATCCAAAAGATTAATGATGATCTTTTGGTTGTATTTGTTGTTATCTCCTCCCGGAACCCGAAGCGACGGCTGAGATTACACGTCATCGGTTCACGCGTGCCTATAAATAGGTAAGGGTTGGAGAGAGAGAGAGAGAGAGAGTTCATCTGCTCTGTGCCTTTGCTTTCTTTAGAGTTTTTCTTCAAAACCCTAACTTTTTCTTCTCTGAGAGAATGGCTCCCAAGACTCCTCGCGGTGGTGCCGGCAAGGGGAAGGAGAAAGCGAAGGAGTTCGATGATGAGGATGCACCCATCACCCCTGCAACTCCGGCCGACGTTCGTCCTGAGGTGACGGGTGGGTTTCATCTCCTTCACATAAGCTTTTGGGCCAGACTGTGCCCTAACTCAGATTTGCTGATGCGTATGAACTTTTGTCCTGATGATACGCCGAGGTTCTACCCCGCCGACGTGCATAGGTTTACACCTTTATCATGCACCGAGGTTTAATGGCTGACGCGCATGGGTTTCGTACCCTGATGATGCGCCGAAGCCTTCGCTGACGCGCATGAGCTCACGCTCTGATGATGCGCCGAAGCTCCAATGCTGACGCATATGGGCTTATGCCCTGATGATGCGCCGAAGCAAGTTGACGCGCATGGGCTTACGCCCTGATGATGCGCCGAAGCTCTGATGCTAGCACGCATAGGCTTACGCCCTGATGATGCGCCGAAGCTATTTGACATTTTTGCCTGACTTCCACCTTTGTTGTATCAGTGTCAATGACGATCCCTTTGTTGAATGAGGTCCTTCTGGACGCTTCTCTTTGTCAGATGGGAGTTGATTTTGACGAGGCGGTGATCAATCCTGCGAAGGATGCTATCTTACAGGACCAACCTCGTGAGAGAATGCTACAAATCCAGACCCAGTTGCCTCTTTTCCTCCAGAGTATGATGAAGAGTGGTAAACTGAAGTCTGCTGAATCCGAAGGTGTAACTTTCTTAAAACCTGCCTTTCTGTTTGGCGACCGACTAGTCTCTTCCGAAGCGAAGATACTGAGGATCAGAGAAGACTGGTTCTTTTCACCCAAAGGCATGGTTTTGTACATGTGGCAGGTTGACCGCCAGTTGCCGCTGACGGCTTTTTATCGTCTAGCTTCGAAGAGAAGGATGGGTTGGGAACTTACTCCCTCTCAAGGAGGGGCCTTGGGAGGTACCCTCTCAATTGACGCCTCCTCGAACCAGCGAGATACTTTGACTGCTTCACGAGCCGGTTCTTCTTTCAGTTACCGAGCCTTACGTCCTGGGAGCATCTACAGTGAGGTCCCAAACGACACGTTTCCCTTCAGTGCCCCGATCTTTGCAAATCGGATGCTGACATCAAAGGTGATGTATCCGACAGGTAGCTTCAGAGTCGAAGGCTGGTGTCACTACATCCCGAAGTGGGACGAGTTGACCACTTGGGTGCTTTCAAGGTTCGAGGTTGAGCTTAAAGAGATCAGGCTGACAGCCGCCATTCGGGCCACGCAGGCAGGCGTGGACCTCAATAAGCCTATGTTCCTTGCGCTCTTGGAGCTTTTCAATGCCCAGACTGGCAGCTTCTTTACACCGGTGGGGGAGTTGGGATTGGCCCTTCATGAGATGTACGAAGTGTCCAAGCTTCCTTGGGGCTCGGAACCGTACGAGGAATATTTTCCATCAATTGAAGAGATCCAAGTTCTGGAGGATAAGGATCCGGAGATGATGGCTGTTTTCAAAGAGGTGACAAGCCATCATTATCTGATGCACCGGAGGAACAAGGGCAAGACCCAGTCTCATGCGACTGCTTGGAGGGACTACGTCTTCAGGCAGGATTTGATCGATCCTTCGAGGATTCGGTTTGCGACTCCGCAGGGATTGAAGCCCGCGGAAGTGAGTTCTGAAATAAGCCGGCTGGACGAAAGGACCCCACACTCTAATGAGGGCGGCAAGGCTACGTACAGCTGTTTCTGGCACTACGGGCACCGGATGTCATCCAAGGCAGTGTTGACGTCCTACTTGATGATATGGCTCCGGGATTGCGTATTTGCAGGTGGATCCGGTACCGTCGAGAGGGTACATCGGAATCTCATTTTGCCTGCAGTGAAGTTGGCCTGCGGACGACCTTTAGCTCTCCTTCCCGCGATGGTGTGCAACCTGTTACGCGGTTTGAGGTCTTTTGTCGATGATGTGATCCATGAGAGAGGTAACAATGATAACTTTCCCCGGGCCGAGCTGCCTTTCTATTATCTTATGTGGTGGCTGATTCTGCATCATCCGAACGTGATGAGTCCCGGTCCGGAGGAGGACCATGTCGAAGGGGATGCCTTCATTCGTCGCTTCTATAAGAGGAAGTGGTCTTACACTGGCGTCCCCGTTTGCAGGAGTCTTGTCCTACCTTCAGGGGTGGGAGATTGTCAAGGTTGGCCCGATCTTCAAAGATTTTGAGGCCGACCAAGATTTAGTTGACTCTGGCGAAGATGCGGTCACTCTGCCGAAATGGAGTTTTCGTTGGTTGCAGAGTATCCGGCCTTCTCACATGGTCTACCGCAACCAGAATAGGTGTTATCTGGAACCTTATCTGCCAAGCCGATTTGCTCGTCAGTTTGGCTATACCCAGTTAATGTTGCGGAATCCCAGTAGTAGTTTAGGCTTCATCGGGAGTTTGCTAGATGGAGCCCGGGGCTGGCAATATTATAACGCTGGATGCACTAGCGTTAAGTTTACCACGCCAGTTCGCAATCCTCGGCCACCGATCCTATATCCGGCCGCCAAGCTGTATTGCACTATGACTGCTATGTCTCCTGGTTATGACAGGGAGACTAGTTTCATTATTGGAACCCAGCTGGAGGCGACAGCGAATATGTTGATGGCAGCCCGATCATATCGTCCACCAGAGTTGGCGGGGTATCGGGCTGCTGCTGCAGTACCAGTGGGAGACCCGTCTGTCGGGAAAAGGCGTGCTGACACAGAAGCTGGTTCTTCTGTACCGAAAAGGTCGAGAAAGGCGCCGACCCCGAAGGTTACGGAAGTGCCACTCATAATGCCAGCAGGATCAATCCCTGCTGAGGTAAGGAATATTTCGTAATTCCAATTCTTTTCGTCATTGTGGCGACTTATGCTCTTCTTCTTGTAGGGATTGAAGAAGAAGTCCCGTGTTTCAAAATTGGGCGCTAGTAAACCGAAGGAGGTGGCAGGCTCTTCTGATGAGCGCATTCCACCGATGCTAATGTCTCCCGTGGAGGAAGGTCCCGAAGATGTTCCTGCGGAGGTTTTAATATCTCCTGACTTCGAAGTCGCAACAACTTCTGGAAGAGCACCGTCTGCCGTGGAGGCCTTGGATGCTGAGGGTCCTGCGGACTCGAGGCATCCTGATGATGAAGTGGACTGGAGTTCGTCGCCTTCCGATGACGTTCCTCCGGTCTTGTAAGAATCTGCTGCGGGGACAGCAGATATGGTTGAGACAGAGGAGAGGGTTGAATCCCCTCTTTATCATGATGAGGGGAGGTCGGCTGCATCATTGTAGAGTCCTACCCCGGCTTCAACCGTGGAAGTTGAGGCGGCTACCACTCAGGAGGTAGCGACAGATTCTGTCCCTGTTGAGGGACTCGATGATGAGACCCGTCTGCCAGTCAAGACCGTTGCGACGGGTCAAGAGACAAGTGATAATCTCCCTATTCTGCCAAGGGAGGTACCAACTGTTGATAGGACGTTGGGGGTAGAAGAGGTGGCTGTTGACGTCGGAGGTTCCTCCGGGCTTGAGAAGGGTAAGGGTGTAGAACCCTCTGTAGCTCCTTCTACTTGGGGGACCATCTCGACGCCTGTGTCGGCACCTTCTGTTGCTTCGGCTCCTCGGGCTAGAAGTCCAGCCCCTTTTGATGAAGAGCCCATTGATGCCGAGGTTCAAGCCTCGCTGGTTGAGGTTGGCGGATCTTCTTCCGGTCCGTAAATTGTAGTAGCTCCTCCAACTCCTGCCATGACACCGCAGGTCCTGGCGGATGCAGACGAGTATGTAAAATTCCTCGTCGAGGGGGTGTACAAAATGTTGCAGAAGGGTGTATCTGTTGTGATGGATGCCAATGGGAGTTTTGCGACGGCAAAAGCTCTGGCAATGCCCTGTATCGAGCTGATTCGTATTCACCAAGGCCACGACCATATGGCCGAAATTCTGGAGGCTTCGGTGATTGAGCTGGATGAGCGGCTCGCGGAACTTCAACGCATCCAGCAAAACGACCTCTCTGTCCTGATAGATGCGGAGAAGGGGAAGCTGATTGCCGAGATCGAGTCTTCATACCAGGCCACCGTGGGCGTTTGGGAGCGCGAGGTGGCTGAGACTGAGGCTGCGGTAGAGCAGTTGTCTCAGTCCATGAAGACGACGGTGGAAACTCGAGCTGCATTGGAAGCTAATATCGCGGATATCGACACCCAGATGCGCCGCCTTGAAGACCAACGGGCCCGACTCCAGTTAGAGGTCGAGCGTGTCCGGGCTGAACATGCAGCATTTAAGAAGGATGAAGCGACTTTTACTCAGCGGACTCTTACCTTGGCGCAGCAACGACAACAGCTTGATGAGAAGCATGCAAGTGATACTTCCGCTGGGGCCGTTGAATTGATGCGCCAAGAAGCAGAGCGACGAGTCCTGGCGACGGTGGAGGCCCGTGCAGTCGACTTAAAGCTTCGAGTCAGGGAGCTCTCAGCCCATCCTGGGGAGATTCAGGGACCATAGCTTTTTTTCTTTTTTTTTTGTGTTCTTTTGCAACCCTTACTGGGGGATGATGTAGCTTCTTGTACTCCTTTTTTCAGAAGAATAAAGAAGTCTACAACTTTTTTGTGATGTGTTCATCTTTTGTTGTCATGAACTTGATGATTTGTGTGGACCTATTATCTTTTGCGCACCTTGGTTTTCAGGTACAGATAATAAGTTTGAAGGAACCATTATGTTTGCTCAGAGGTAATGTGGACATGGCAATCATTGGGTTCGAAATGATAGAATCTCCCTACTCAGAGGTATTATGGACGTGGTAGGAATGATCTTGGGGGATACGCTGAACAACTCAGAGGTTATATGGACGTGGAAGTTCCGCGATAAATGTACAATAACGCAGGGGTTGTTTGTACAAGATGTTTACTCAGAGGTAATGTGGACGTGGTAAACATGAAGGGTAGCGTAAGCTTACGAAGTGTAAGATTCCGCTTTGTAGGGTGTAGAGAGACAACTCAGAGGTAATATGGACGTGGTTATCTTTCTACTGGAAGATGCCATGGAACAGCTGGGTTCCGGAAGCGTATGAGTTTGTAGAAAGAGGTTATTTGGGGAAGTACATGTCTGGAGGATGTCAAGAATAGTACTTCTTTAGGAACTTGTCGTTGATGGGCATCATGAACAAGTCCCCATTGGGTTTGGCGAGGCGGTAAGCACCGTTTGAGTATACCGTCTCTATGATGAAAGGTCCTTCCCACTTGGGCTCGAACTTTCCTGGTGTCTTGTGGGTCAACACCATTGGTCTTCTGACTGCTAAAACCAGGTCGCCAACTTGGAAAGTCCTCTGTTTGACCTTCTTGTTGAAAGCCTGTGATATACGGGCTTGGTAGAGCTCGATGCGTTGTTGAGCTAGGAGACGCTTTTCGTCAAGTGCCTCCAGTTCTCGCCGACGACGACGTTGATTGTCCTCTTCTGTGAGTTTGTTTGTGATTGCTATGCGGAGCGAAGGTATCTGTATCTCGAGAGGCAGTACTGCTTCGCTCCCGTAGACCAGGGAGAATGGAGTGTTGCCTGTTGGGGTCCGTACCGTTGTGCGGTAGGCCCAAAGGTATTCGCCAAGCTTTTCGTCCCAGTCGTATTTGTTGGATGACATGACCTTTTTGAGCAGCCTAACGATAGTTTTGTTGAATGCCTCAGCCAATCCGTTTGCTGCCGGATTGTAGGCGGTTGAGGCCACGTTCTGAATGCGATTCTTGTCACAGAACCTGCTGAAAATGTGGCTGATAAACTGAGGACCATTGTCATGGATGATCCGCCGGGGTACTCCGAAATGGTAAATGACATGGTGTTTGATAAAGCTGACCACCCTGGAGCTTTTTACTTCTGCTAGTGGAACTGCTTCCGCCCATTTGGAGAAGTAGTCGGTGATGGCCAGGATGAAACGGTGTCCTCTCGATGAAGGAGGGGTGATTGGCCCTACAATGTCCATGCCCCAGGCTTCGAAGGGCCAGGAGGCGACTGTAGGATATAGCGGCTCCGATGGTGTATGTATGAAGTCTGCATAAAGTTGGCACGCGTGGTACTTCTTAGCATATTCGACAGCATCGGCAGCCATGGTTGGCCAGTAGTAGCCCATACGTCGCAGTCGATCTTGCAACTTAGGACCGGGTTGATGAGCTCCACAAGTTCCGTCATGAGCTTCTTGAAGAGCTTCGGCTGCTTCTTCGTTGGACAGGCATCGAAGGAGGAGCCCATCGAAGGAGCGTCGGTACAGCATTTTGGTAGCTGTATCGTAGTAGAATCGAAAAGAGCGTCTCCTGACTGAGACGGCTTCCTTCGGGTCCTCTGGAAGGATTCCGTAGACAGCGAAGTCGATGAACGAGAACCTCCAGTCTCGGACATTAACACCAGTGTTTGTCGGTATGGCGTGAGCCACCCGCAAGCATAGGTTGTTTCTGGGACAAATCAGATCTCGTCCTGTTACCGTGATATAGTGTTGAGTCCCAAAGGGCGCTGCTAATGAGGCTGCTGAGGGCTTAGATGGACCCTCCTCAGGGATGGTGCTAGGAGGCACCACCTCGGCGGCGGCTTCGCCGGATTAGGAGTTCTGTTGTGCACGCGTTTACACTGGAAGTGCCTCTTCTGTTGAAGAAGAGACTGTGCGGCAAGACTTGATCTTTCTGTCTTTTGATTTGGAGGTAGGGTGTACCTCCGATTGAGTCACCTCGGAGACGAGGTCGGGGTGAACCCAGAGGACCCCTCCTCGAGATGTGGTGAGCGGGGTGAGTCCACTCACATTGTCACGAGTAGGTGGTAAGTTTACCACCTCCATTGTCGCCTTAGGGATGGGGACGACGCCATCTTGTGTGGTAGTTGGCGGCAAGGTGTCGAACTGAAGCGAAACCATATTGGCCGACACCGTCTTCTCTTTATAGTCGACGGAGATTACATCCACATTGATCATGCGCTGGATGTAATTCTTGAGGACGTAGCAGTCCTTGGTCGGGTGTCCGACAAACCGATGGTAGTGACAGTACCTTGGGTTGTCCACTTTCCCAACTTCATCGGGCCGCTTTGGGTCCGGTAGCTTGATCTTGTCACCCTGCTTCAGTATCTCGAAAAGTTACAGGGTGTCGTCATCATTGAATGAATAAACCTCCTTGGGTCTCGGTGCCAGTAGAGGCTTCTGAGTAGGCGCAGATGCGCCTTTTGAGGCATTAACAGTCAATGCCTGTTTCCCCTTTACTTCTCGTCAGGAGCTGTTAGATGCGGACTTTTTCCCCTTATCGTCAAAGGCGGAGAAGCTGACACCCAGAAGACGTGCATTGGCCGCCTTCTTTTCTGCAGCTTCAGCTTCGATGATCAGGGAGCTCCAGTCAGGAGGAGGAGTAGAGTTGAGCCAGAGCTTTACTGCAGGCAACATGTTCATGCTACAAGCGGAGAGGAGCGCATGTTCTGGCATGCCTGGAGGTAGCCTGAAGCAAGCCTGTCGGAAGCGTTCGATGAACGCCCGAACCGTTTCCTTCTCCTTCTGACGTATCTCTATGAGAGATGCCATCGTCATGTCCTTTCCGCCGTCGTAGAAGCGGTCGAGGAAGAGGCGCATCAGGTCGTCGAAGGACGATATGGAATTGTCGGGGAGGCTGCAGTACCAGTCATACGCCACTCCTTTCAGGGCCCCGATAAAGATACTGGTGAGGAGCGCGTCCTCCTTCGGAAGATGCCCTATCTGTGACTGGAAGTACGTCAGGTACCGTCGCGAAGAGTCCTTCCCGTCGTATGGGGTGAGTGTTTGTGGTTTATACTTCGGGGGATAAACCACCTTGTTCCACTCGAGGGGATAAGGCTGGGGAATGCCCATTTTCTGGCGTTCCTCTTGCCTGTTCTTGGACTCGAAGCGCTCCCGCAGGTCTTTGATCATTTCGACCACATCCTCCGTAGAGCTACGAGTCGGAGAAGGAGGTACCATCTGGATTGGAGCGTTTGAGGGCTCCGAGGTCCGTGGTGCTTCTGTATCTGAGGGCGCCCGTTGGAGGGGCACACTCGACTCCCCATTAGCTCCTGGGTCAGGACCAGTTAAAGGTGTCCTGATCAAGGCTGACCGCATCTCAAACACTGCTTGGGTCAGTGCTTGCATAGAGGCAAAGAGGGTTTTGAGTCCTCCCTCCAATGAGTCTATGCGCTGGACTATGTCCTGTGACGGCGCATCAGACTCGACAACATCCCCAGCCATGTATACTGTCCTGACGCGGCCAGGAGTAGATGGATTGGTTGAGGCTTCGCTTTCGGCCTCACTCTCATGCGGGGGAGTCACTTCTCCTGGTGTTGGGCCACCCCCAGCCACATTCTGGAGTTCATCTCCAATAGGCGCATCTGCAAGGGTCTGCTTGCCCTCAGCTCCGTCTTGAAGGACCTCTTCGTTTCCAGAACTACCCCCGGCAGTGTCCTGGAGGACATCCTTATTTTGAGGGGCTTCAGGGAGAGTAATCTCGCCTTGATGATGAAGATCCGCCGCAGCTGTGCTTTGGACATCTTCGTCTTCGGAAGGAGGCTCAACAAGGGTCTGGCTACCCACAGCTTCCTCCAAGGACTTCTTCCTCGACCGAGTACCTTCAAACACTCCAGAGGTCGAGACAGCTGCCTTGGTTTTCCTCGGCTGGCTTTTGGATGAAGACGAGGAATTGGCAGTCGTCTTCCGGATTGATGAGGAGTTGGAGACCACGTTACATGAAGCAACCTTTGGCTCCTCTTCAGCTGACAACTTCGTCCCAAGGCGACGTCGGAGAGGTGTCGATGATTGCAGTCGTTGGAAGACCGACTGTCTTGGTGGAGCTGTCACCTTGCAACAGCAGTTGATGGTGACCATCGCACAAGTATGCCCCGTAAGAGGCGTATCGTGCTTGTTGGTCGACTCTCCTGACCGGCGCTTGTGAGTGATCACGTTGCGTAGTTCGTTGGAGGAGAGTGGTGCCTTCACACCCCCTTCAGACGTATGGCAAGGCCAAACGCCGGGGTGGTCAGGTGAGTGCTGCGCCCCCTGATCTAATACCAAGCAGGCATCACGATCAGTAGTGGGGGAACCACAACATTTGAAGTGACTTGAACGGACCTCAAACGCACAACCAGAGGAGGCGCGGGAGTTCAAGACCACTGAGTTTGCCTCTCTCGACTTGGTTGTGCACGCAGTAGATGCGCCCAAGCGAGATGAGGACTTTGAAGATCGATTCGTTGTTGGTGCAGAAGCACTTGAGTCAACCTTGTACAGCTTGCCATCGACAGCGCGCGTGATGACGAGCGCGTGCCTCTGGCCGGCAGCTGGCATAGCACGTTTGTGGCGCATGGCCCGTGCCGCCTTGGATTTCTTCGTACCAGCCCGCTGGGGCGCATAGT
Source organism: Iris pallida (assembly GCA_029216955.1). NCBI lineage: Eukaryota > Viridiplantae > Streptophyta > Magnoliopsida > Asparagales > Iridaceae > Iris > Iris pallida. The sequence goes on from JANAVB010000194.1 coordinate 18,537,399, forward strand.
ACTCAGCATCCAAATTCTCCTCGCCATTACAGCGAGTGAGTCTGTCAAAGATAGAGGCTTTTTGTGACGCATCAGAGGTGATGCGTGGGGCATTGGCTGCGCCCCTGCTCCGTCGACGTATCTTCCTCGCCTGAGAGGGAGATAGCTGGGGAACGTGGTCGGCCGCACGCTTCCCCAAGAGATGCGCTGCATCGGCGGGCGCACCTTGGTTGCTGAGAACGTCAGCAGGAAGGGAAGGCTGGATTGCTGCATCCCCTTCAGTGGTGGTGCCCGAGGCGTCGACTTTGCGCACCCAGGCCGTGCGGATCTTCTTCGGCTTTGGTAGCCGCTTCGAAGGACTCGTACTTCCTTCAGAAATGAACTCCTCGTACGCCTGTTGATTGAGGCGCACGACCAGCGTCTTGTGGGAGGAGCCCACCTTCACGTCGTCGGCCTGTGACACGACTTTCTCGGAAGAGGAGAAAGAAGTCCCCAGCAGAGTCGCCAGCTTGTTTGCCATTAAAATTGTTTGATTGAAAACTTTAATACAAACAGAACAGTGTTACAATGTAGGACTTAGATGTAGTCCTAGGAGTACACTTTTGTTTAAGCTGGGTCCTTAGTGCCAATGGAGCGAGTGGTAATGCGTTGACTCCGTTGACGGGCTGACGACGGTTATCGGTTCTCTGAAGGTGTGGATTGCTCTGGGTACTGGAGCTTGCTGAGAGGAGGAAGACGTTGAGTGTCTGTATCTGCCTCTCTGATGATTCCTTGTATGTTCGTTGTGGATTCTGTGTGTGTGTGAAGGAGAAGATCCCTCTATTTATAGTTTTGTAGGCTGGCTGCTCATGCGCGCATGTAAGATGCGCCGGTGTGTGGGGACGCCACGTGGAAGTTGCTGATGGGGGCGTACAGATGATGCGTCCTGATTGGGAGGTTGAACTCTTCATACTGCTGTTGTGAGCCGACACGTAGCAGAGGAGAAGATCTTTCTGTTGCTGAAATCTTGGACGAGTTGAGTCAAAGGACACGTGTCATCGACCCATGGCTCGAAGATCTCGGATTTGGTGGGGGGGTAATCTGGTGAGCTGCGCCTTGATTGGGCGCAGGAGGAGGTTGCAGCTCATACCCTTTAGGGGTTACAAACTGTTTAGAGGGCATGGCTTTTGAGGCACATGCAGGCGACTTTCCTTCTGTCTTTCGGGATCAGAGATCAGTCTGGGGCGCATGGCTTTTGAGGCGCATGCAAAGCTTCAACTGGAGACTCTTCTTCTGTCTTTAGGGATCAGGGAAGGGTCTGAGGCGTATGGCTTTTGAGGCGCATGCTGGTTTGGACGCATGGCCGTAGAGGCGCATAGCGATTTGGACGCATGGCCGTAGAGGCGCATGCGGATGGCCACGTGGCAGTAGCCGTCGGAATAGAGTCATGATGATGCTGACGTTGCCGATGCTTCGTTCTCTGAAAAAGCTGTCAACTGTTCAGACTTTGGGAAGCGTACTGCCAACTCTGGTGTCAGTTCAGCATTTAATGTTTGTGATGTTCGATGGACAGCTGAGTGGGCACATTGGTTGGTGTTCCACTCGGCATGGAGATGTGAGGGAGGGCGCATCCTCTGTGATGCGCCGGGTACTGTAGGGTGCGTCTGTGTGATGCGCCTGATGCTGGAGGGTGCGTCCGTGTGATGCGTTGTTTGGCTGGCGCATCCGACATGTCCTTTAATGACGCGGCTGTCTCGCTCCTCGAGTGCTATAAATAGCCGTTTGGCTGAATTCGAGGCGTCCGATTCATCCATTTAATGCAAATTCATTGCACAGAATTCGAAGAGTCATCCACTTGGCGCGTGGGTTTGATTTGCCCGGCCTATAAATAGTGGCATGGAGAGAAGGTTTGCTCCTCATTCCCTCACGTACTTCCAACATGAACTTGGATATGTGGGTGCATTCTGTTAACGAAGTGCTCCCGAGGGTAAAGATGAGACGTCGTGTTGTCTTCGATGCACTTGAAGGTGACTGTTATATCCAAAAGACGGAGTCGAGGGCTTCTGAGGCAGGCGGAAGGTGCCTGTTGCATCCAAAGATAGGGATGTTCGGGCCTCGTCTCCGTTGTTCCGAAAGAGCCGTAGATCGGAATGGTGGTGCTAGGCTCTCTCTTCCTTCAAAGTGGGTGCCGCCCACTTTGATTGTGTTGAAAGCTCCTTGTGCCATGATTTCGATCACGGTCTTCCTTGGTCTTTGGAGGCTCTTTCGAAGCCTCCCCTGGCCACAGCATTTGCGGTGCTCTTCTCTTCCTTGGTTCCAGCCAGAGGGTTAAATGCTTTGCTTGGCGAAGTACTTATCAGGTGAGCCTGGCTGGAAGAGCGGCACATAACTGGGCTCTGTTCGGCCAGGTGAGCCTGGTTGGAAGAGTTGCTCATAACTGAGCTGCTGAAGGGATGCACATAACTGAGCTGGATGCACATAACTGAGCTGCTGAAGAGATGGTAGGATGCGCCTGGCTGGAGGCGCATAACATCTGCTGCGCCTGGCTGACAGCGCATGGTGACTGCTGCGCCCATCGAAAGGCGCATGGTGGTTGCTGCGCCTATCTGGAAGGCGCATGGTGGCTGTTGGCTGTAGATCTAGGATCCTTCCTTTGTAGAAATTTTCCTTTGTACAACCTTTTCTAGACATGTAATAGACTTATATATATATAAATAAAAAGTCCTTCTTCGAATGTCTATGGCTTATTTGATTAGCTGTCTGAGTTCTGGCGCATAAAATGCCTGGCGTATGGGCTTTCTGGTTGTAAAATTCCATGCTTCTACACATACCTACCACAAGAGTCACAAACAGGTCTCCAGGCTCCTCTATTCGATCCTTCGCCGCCCATACTGAACACTTCATATTGTTTGTTTTCATAATCAGAACCATAATCTTCATATCCGGTGTCGTCAGTTTCGTACTGTCCCAGCAATCTATACTCTCCTGTCGATGAGTGGAAGAAGAAGGCAATAATAGAGCCGTAGCCATCCTTACTCAAATTTCGATGAACCTGAAGCCACTCCTTGGTCACCGGGTTACAGACAATGTAACCGGCCCTCCTCTTGCGAAGTCCCGCGAAATCAAAATAAGCAAAATCAACATCAAAATCAAAGCATAACAGTCCATCGCAGGAGGCTGACAATTGAAGGTTAGAAATTCCGACAACATACTCCATCAACTCAATTGGAAGATTTAGAGTCTCTCTTGGAAGATTTTCAAGATCTAGAGGGCTTCTTTTGGTGCCCTCGTTAAGACTAACATTGTACAAAATGGACCTCCCTGTGGACTCGAACACGATTCTTTTACGGGCTTGACGGGCATGACTGAGGATGAAACATGGTCTCTTTGTCAACGAACACCAAGATCTACACACCAATCGAACAATAGGTACGGATCTTGCCGAAAGCCTTACGAAGATCCACGAGACGAGGACGTCGTCAGGAATACTACTAATGCCATTGCTCTGTCTCTTTGCTTCGTCAGGAATACTACTAATGACATTGCTCTGTCTCTTTGTTGGTCTTTCTGGTTTGCTTGATTTTCTGTGTCTTTTTATACTCTTGTTGTATCAGCAGTGGTTGGAAGAAGGTAGAAGCCAAAGGGAGAAATCAATCAATCAATTAAAGGATATAAGGCAAAGGGAGGATAAGCATATCCAAAACTAATGGAAGTATCCTATCTATTGTTGTAATCATATTTCACATAGATAATGGATTATGATTAGATTAAATATAGTTGTAACTTTTAAATTTAATTAATTTAAATTATATTTAGATTAGATCAAAATTAACTAGTGTGCATTAATTTGACCATTTGATTTTACTAATTAGATCATATTTGAATTGTTTTTAACATGATTAGAGTTTTAAAGTATGCATCCTATTAAGATGAGACTAGGATGTGAATTTTATATTACATATTTATTTAAATAATGGTTAATTTTGAGTTAAATTTAAATTCGTGATTTAGGTTACTATAAATCTTTTTTTTCCCGAGTCAAATTCATTTATACCAAGTCAAATTCATGGTTCGTTTCCTCTAACAAACAATCTCCAAAAAAAGATTATATTGATATTTTGAAGTAGTTATACCCAGTCAAACTCAGCAAATTAGTTTTCCAAACCTATATGATGAGATTATATATTTTCAATCCATCTCAATATCAGTGTTTAAATTTGGAAAATCCAATTTCAAACTCATTAATTTAATAAACCTGAGAATATATAAACATATCTGTATATGAACGTATTGATTTAGAAACCTGAAGAATATTATTCAGAACTAACTCAATATGGTTCCTTATGAAGTGAAACACAATAATGCTATCACTATTTGAATCAAAACTCGGAAGGGCAAGTGATCATTGTGTGTGCTTTAAAAGATCACAATCCATGAAGTTTCTATCGCAATATAAAGCACATAAGATTAAAAAAAATAGAAAAAGAAAAAGAGTGTCCAAATTTCTGCGGGCTCGACGGGCATGACTGAGGATGAATACTACTACTACTAATGCTTAATTGTTGGTCAGAGACAACTCCGGTTCGGGTCACACCACGTTCCTTGTTGATCTCTATTATAAATTATTCAGACCCAATGCCATCAATCTCAATCAATAAGGATATGAGACGAAAACCTCAAATATTTGTGTTACAATTGTGTTCTGTGGAACATTGCAATTACTCTGTTACTGAGGAACCTCTTCAGAGAAACAAAATCCAAAAAAAAAAAGATATAGATATTATAAGCAGTTTATACCAAGTCAAATTCAGAAAATTAGTTTACTAAACCCATGATCAGTTTATATTTTTTTCAATCCATCTCAATATCAGTGTTTAAATTTGGGGAATCCAATTTCAACTCATTAGTTTAATAAACCTGAGAATATAAACATATCTATATATCAACATATTAATCTAGAAACCTTGTGAATCTACATTCATAACTATATACAGATATATTCTGATTCGTATTCTCACATCCATAAAAATCTATATTTTCCTTATTCAAATGGCTAAAATTTCATTGTTAAAATCTGGAATTTCAGTATCCTTTAAATTTGGTGCAAATCGATGATAACCAATTCCATACTTCATTACACGGAGACATGGTATCAAGACAATGGTAACATATAGAAAAAGTTGAAGGGCAGATAGAACGACAATTAAAAAATGACAATGTAACATATAAGTTGAAGGTCAGATACAATGGCAATTAAAACATATTGAAATATTATATACATGCATGCACATTCACGAAAATGTACGAAACTTTGTGGACTTTGTTGTATGTAGCTAAAATTTCACCATTGAAACTGTACTCCGATCAACTTGAGATACTTTGAGCTTCTTGACATCATACTTCTAGCTTTAATAAAGCTATTATATGAGAGAATTATAAATTGCACTGTGCATCATGCACACTAGACAATGCATCCTAATTTTCGCTACTGTCACCTTCCACGAAGTTTTTATCACAAAAACAAAATAAAGCACACATGATTTTTTAAAAACGTGTTCAAATTAAATCAAAATGAGTTCCTGTTAGCCCTTAAGATGTAACGACTCAGAGCAACTTGAGATACTTGGGCCGGAATTATAAGTTAACAGATATCCCTCATGTTCTTCAAAGAATTACAAGACACAAGACTTTCTATGTAAGGCGCCCAAATCTGAGGATAGTGCCTCAAGTTGTTGATCCATGTGTTCTTGAAAGTCTTGGCCAAGTTATAGAGTGCAAAACCAGTGCCATCACATTTTAGCATAAGCTCCTTCCCATCTTCCCAAATGGCCAAAGGAGTGCAGAAATGTCCATAGACTGAGACTGTGTACTGTTTGACCCATTCCTCTTTGGTGTAGTCGTTTAAACACCGTATGTCTATTTCGTTCGAATTTGCATTTCGTTGCCACAAACCCAAGCTTCCTTCCATATCAGACCATTATTGTAACCATGTAGATGTAGTCGAGGAGGGATGGGTATTTTTTTGAATTTTTCAGTATTTGTATCAAATTCTACTCTAAAATCGCAATCTGGAAAGGCCAGAAATGGATACTTCCATGCAGAAAGATATGTGAAGGCCAAAGCGCTGCGGAGGAGATACCAGAAGAGGCATGAATAGGCCTCCAAGCTCTATTTGATCCTCCGATATTGAACACTTCATATCCAACGTTTTCATATCTAGTGCGTGATCCTATCTCAAAGTACTGTTGCAGCAATCTAGTAATCTATACTCTCCTATTGAATAGTGGAAGTAGAAGCCAACAATAAAGCCATAGAAACCCTTACGCAAGTTCCAAGGAACATTAATCCAGTCCTTGGTCACTGGGTTGCACACAAAGTAGGAAGCTGACAAGCTACGATAAAGATAAATTGGAACATCAAAGCATAACAGCCCATCGCAGGAAGCTGACAATTTAAGTTTTGGTCCTATTTATATTTAGTTTTGGTCCTATTATATTCCATATAGAGAATGGATTACAATTTGATTAAATATAGTTTTAATTTTAAATTTGATTAGTTTTAAACTATATTTAGTTTTGATCCAAACTAGATTACGTTTGATCATTTGTTTTTGCTAATTAGATCATATTTGAATTATTTTTAATTCGACTAGTTTTAAAATATGCATTACACTGGGATGTAAGTTTTAAATAATGGTAAATTTAAGTTCATAATTCATGATTTTACCATATTTATATCAATGATTAAGAGAGAGAGATCAAAAGAGGTTCATGTTCCATTGGGATGGCGATTATGAAGGTTTGTTCCTTTTGTAAACTGAGTTCACTAAAGTTCTTTATATATGAGATTGTCTCTCTCATTAAACATTGCTTTCTCTTCACCTTACAAGAACTTACTCTTTCTACTGTAGACTATTGATAGATTGTATATATATTGTTGTTTCTCCTAAAGAAAATATTGAGAGAGCTTGGAGGTTACTAACAAGGCGGATCCAGGATTTAAAATTGGGTGGACTACAATAAAATTTAATATCTATTTAGACATAAATATAATAATTATATATTGAGTCCAAATATGCTAGAAAACAAGTAAACAATAATAACTTTCAAAATGTTCACATATGACTTACCTATTGATGTTGTAGCCTACGAGGCTTCATAGAATAGAACTCGTCTATTATCCAGTCACAATCAATGTTTGTGGAATAAAAAATTGTTTAATTTAGAGAGCCAAACAATCACATAGAAGCTCATCCCACATTTCTTTGGGAATTCCTTGTAGAACATTAATCACTAGAACTCCATTGCAAACAATAGTCTTGAATTAATTCCATAACAAAAGTTATTTGGAAGAAGACTATTAATGTGTTAGATAAAAGATCTAGATACCTCAGTATCACTTGTTGTAAGGAATTACAAGATACAAGACTTTCTATGTGATGCGATGCACCCAATTAAAACCACAGAAATTTGCCTCTTGTTGATCATTTTCTTCCCGAAAGTCTCAGACTCGAAGTGAGTCAAATATTAGGAGAACCTCCTTCCCATCATCCTGAATGGCCAAAGGAGTGCACCTTTTCCAACATATAATACTCTTAATTATACATAAATGTCCTTATGCTACTCACTAAAATTGTGTACTATTTGATCCGTTGCAGCCATCTCTATTATAAGTACATATTATGCTACAGAGAAAAGTAAGAATATTATTCAGACCCAATGCCATCATTCCATGCTGCATGAATATGCTTCCTTAAGAAATGAAACACAATATTAATGAATCACTACTTGAATTGAAACTCAGAAGGGCATGCCTTGAATTGAAACACAATATTAATGCTTTGAAGATCACATTCCATGAAGTTTCTATCTCAAAAGCATTATGAAGCACACAAGACTTAAAAAAAGTGAGTTCAAATTAAACCAAAATGAAGTTCCTGTTAGCCCGGGGCAACTAAAACTCCACCTCTTAAGATGTAACAACTCAGAGCAACTTAAGATACTTGGACCGGAATTATAAGTTAACAGAGATAGCTCATGTTCTTCAAAGAATTACAAGATACAAGACTTTCTATGTAAGGCGCCCAAATCTGAGGATAGTGCCTCAAGTTGTCGATCCTTGTCTTCTTGAAAGTCTTGGACTCCAAGTTGTAGAGCGCAAAACCACTGTCATCACATTTTAATAGAAGCTCTTTCCCATCATCCCAAATAGCCAAATGAGTGCAGAAATGTCCATAGACTGAGACTGTGTACTGTTTGACCCATTCCTCCTCTTTGGTGTAGTCTTTCAAACACCATATGTTTATTTTGCTCGAATTTGTATTTGTTTGACACAAACCCAAGCTTTCTCCCATCTATATCAGATCATTATTGTAACCATGTAGATGCAGTCGAGGAGGGATGTGTATTTTTTTTTAATTTTTCAGTATTTGTATCAAATTCAACTCTAAAATCACAATCTGGAACAAACAAAAAATGGATACTTCCACGTAGAAAGATACGTGAAGGCTAGAGCCACGAGGAGGAGATACCAGAAGAGGCATGAATAGGCCTCCAAGCTCCACTTGATCCTCCGATACAGAACACTTTGTATCCTTCGTTTTCATATCCAGTGCTTGTGCCTATTTCAAAGTATTGTTGCAGCAATCTATACTCTCCTGTTGAAGAGTGGAGATAGAAGCCACTAACGAAGCCGTAGAAACCATTACGCAAGTTCCGAGTAACAATAAGCCAATTCTTGGTCACTGGGTTACACACAACGTAACCGATCCTCCTCTTTGTTGGAGTGGGTGGGGTTCCCAACCTACGTGGAGAAGACCCCGGAGTGCGACGAGCGCCGTTCGTATGTCGAAGAAGCTCGAAGAGGAGGCGAAGACTGCTACTGGAGCTGCTGGGAGCAGGGGGGCAGAGTTCTGGCCGAACTCTGCCTCCCCATTCCAGAATGGTGCTGGACAATGCTGGTTGCCCGACACAGAGTTCTGGCCGAACTCTATGTCGTCGGACTGGGCAAAAATCTGGGGTAATTTTTTACCATTGGATCTAATCAAACGGTCCAGGTTTGTTGCAGGATTAGGGAGTTAAAGTTGGGATTTCCAAACCCTAATCATGGTGTAACACAATCGTAGCACACAATCGAAAAGAGAGAGGAAGGAGGGAAGAGTGCCATTGCAACTTTGGGAGAGAAGACGGAGGATTGAAGGTCGTTTTCGAAGGAGATCGCGTTCGGATAATCTTTACTCGTCGTTCTCGCTCTTCGTAGTCTTGTAATCATTGTTCTTGCTTCTAAGTATTGTGGGGATCCGATTTGGATCGGGAGGAGTTTGTAGAGGGTGCAATTCTTATATTCCATTAGTGGAGGCTTCTCAGGGTTGGACTCCGATCGTCCCGTGGTTTTTCCCGCAAGGGTTTTCCACGTCAAAAATTCTCTGTGTCTGCGTGGATTGTTTTGTGTAGTTGTTTTTGGGTTCGTGCGTTGTATTGCTCGGTCCTCTCACAGGTACTCTCCGATTTGGGGAAAGGTTTCCGTGCTTCTTTCCCAACCGAGTGGTATCAGAGCCAGGTTCTGAAATTCAGAAGGGTGTCAAGAGTTGACAGAGAAACCAGAGAGGAGAGATGGACGCGAAGCCGGTGCGCATGGTGAATCTTAATGGCATAAACTATCATTATTGGCAGAGCAAGATGAAAGATTTGTTGTTTGTCAAGAAGCTGTATCTACCCGTATTTGCATCAGAGAAATCCAGTGATAAATCCGAGGAGGACTGAACATTCGAGCATATACAGGTGTGTGGGTACCTACGGCAGTTTGTTGATGAGAACGTGTACAACCACGTTGCCAATATTGAGCATGCAAAGACGTTGTAGGATAAGCTGGAATCCTTGTATACGAAGAAGATCGGGGTAAACAAGTTGTTCCTGATCCGAACGATGATGGGTCTGCGATACAATGATAGGGCATCTATTTTGGACCACTTGAGTGAGTTTCAGGGCGTGGTTGACCAGCTATCTTCTATGGGAGTCAAGTTCGACGACGAGGTTCAGCTACTATGGCTGCTGTGTACATTGCCAGACTCGTGGGAGACCGTACGAGTATCTATGATCGCTTCTGCTCCAGAAGGCGTGGTTAGTCTGGAGTTTTCCAAGAGCGGGGTGTTGAATGAAGAGATGCGGAGACGTTCTCAGGGCACTTCATCCATATCCCATCACTCAGAGGCACTTATTTCAGAGAGCCGCAGAAGGGGCAAAAGCAGGGGTCCAGGTGGTGGCAGAGACAAGAGCAGGAGGAAGTCCAAGGGTCGTTACGAGGACTCAGAGTGTTACCACTATGGCAAGAAGGGCCACATCAAGCGGAACTGTTTCGCTTAGAAGAGAGAGAAGAAGGGCGACAAGGGGAAGCAAGAAGAGAACACTACAGCGGCAGCCTCGATGCATGGAGGCGATGTGATCGTCGTAGGTGATGAGGTCATTACAAACCTCGCCTGCGATGACAATTCTTGGCTGGTGGACTCAGGGGCTTCAGCACATGTATCTCACAACAGGGCACTATTTGCCACTTACACGACAGGCGACTGTGGAGTGTTGAAGATAGGCAACGGAGATATGTCGAAGGCGGTTGCTGTTGAAGATGTGCATTTGAGAATGAAGACGGGTACAGTTCTTGTTCTCAAGGATGTTCGTCATGTCCCTGATATCTGTTTCAACCTGGTGTCGGTTGGAAGGTTGGATGACGAGGGATTCTTCAATCTCTTTGGGAACAGTCAGTGGAAGCTTTCCAAAGGTTCGATGGTGATTCCAGAGGAAGCAAGAAGTCCGGTCTCTACTATATGGAGGGGAGCGCACAGGGGACACAGGAGGTGAACATAGTCAGTGATGCGTCTACCGATTTATGATACAGACGGCTCGGCTATATCAGCGAGAAGGAGATGAGCTACTTGGTGAATAGGAAGGTGATTCCTGGGCTCAAGTCTACAAAGTTGGAGAAGTGCACGTACTGCTTAGCTGGGAAGCAAAATAGGGTGTCTTTCCAAAGTCACCCAAGTTCAAGGAAGCCGGCGTTGCTTGAGTTGATTCACTCGGATGTCTGCGGTCCTATGAAGGTAAAATCTATTGGTGGTGCATCTTATTTTGTAACTTTCATTGATAACTGCTCCAGGAAGGTTTGGATCTATGCCTTAAAGACCAAGGATCAGGTGCTGCCCACTTTCAAAGAGTTTCAGGCCTCTGTTGAAAGAGAGACGGGCAAGAGGTTATTGTGTGTTCGGTCCGACAATGGCAGCGAATACATTGGTCCCTTTGATGCGTATTGCAGAGAGCAAGGGATACGACACCAGAAGACTCCGCCCAAGACACCTCAGCTCAATGGTGTAGCGGAGCGCATAAACAGGATACTGATGGAGAGGGTGCGGTGTTTGCTGTCAGAAGCAAACTTGTCGGGTAGTTATTGGGGTGAGGCTCTTCTCACAGATGCTTATGTTATTAATTTGTCTCCTAGTGCTCCTTTGCAGGGTGATGTGCTTGACAAAGTATGGTACGGCAAAGAGCCGTCATACAATCACCTGTGAGTGTTTGGCTGTAAGGCCTTCGTGCATGTACCGAAGGACGAGAGGACCAAACTTGAGCCGAAGATAAGGCGATGCGTCTTTTTCGGCTACGGTCGGGATGAATTTGGCTATAGACTCTACGACCCGGTGGGATGAAAGCTCTATAGAAGCAGGGACATGGTGTTCGTCGAGGATCAGACCATGACCAACACTCTGGATTCCGAGACGCCTTCTGAGGCTGAGGAATTGCCTGAGTTAGAGTCATTTCGCTTCGAGCAGTTTCCAGAGGACATCGTAGAGGATCCAATTATGGGGGAGCCAGTACATGGAGTTGCTCCCAACCTTGATCATCAGCCTGCTGATGGTGGTCAGGGTGTCCCTCAGGAGGATGAGCATGCTGGAGAGGCAGTTCCTGAAGGGGAGGAGGCTGTCGGTATACAGCCAGCACCAATGGCTCCACTGAGAAGGAGCGACAGAGATCGTCGACCATCTACGAGATACTCACCGGATGAGTATGTGCTATTGACTGACGGGGAGAGCTCGAAAGTTTTATAGAGGCTATAGACGATGAACACAGGCAGGAGTGGATGGAGGCTATGCAGGAGGAGGTGAGTTCCTTACACGCCAATTCTACTTATGATCTGGTGCGGTTGCCAAAGGGCAAGAAGGCTTTGAAGAATCGATGGGTGTTCAGAGTGAAGCAGACGAAAGAAGCTACTCGCCCTCGATACAAAATGAGGCTGGTAGTCAAAGGCTACGGTCAGTGAAAAGGCATGGATTATGATGAGATCTTTTCGTCGGTCGTCAAGCATTCGTCTATTCGGGTGGTGCTAGCATTAGCAGCCAGTCTCGACTTGGAGGTCGAGCAGATGGATGTGAAGACGACATTCCTCCACGGTGATCTTGAGGAGGAGTTGTACATGGAGCAGCCAGAGGGATTCTGTGAGAAGGAAAAGTCATATTTGGTCTGCCAGTTGAGGAAGAGCTTGTATGGTCTGAAGCAGGCTCCGAGACAGTGGTACAGAAAGTTCGAGTCATTTATGGGGGAGCATGGTTATGCACGGACGACGTCGGATCACTGTGTATTTGTGAGGTATTTTGCCGATGATAATTTTATTATTTGATTGCTCTATGTAGATGATATACTATTAGTAGGACGGAATGCCACTAGGATAGCGGAGTTGAAGCGCCAACTGGGCACGGCCTTCTCTATGAAGGATTTGGGCTCAGCGAAGACTATTCTTGGGATAGAGATCAGCCTAGAGAGAGAGAGTCCAAGCTGCTACACTTGTCCCAAAAGAAGTACATTCACCGGGTACTTTAGCGTTTCGGTATGGACGGGTCGAAGAAAGTGAGTTGCCCCCTTGCTGCTCACTTTAAGTTTACTGAGGAGCAGTGTCCATCTACCGAGGACGAAAAGGAAGATATGGAGCGGATTCCATATGCTTCAGCTGTGGGGAGCCTTATGTATGCTATGGTGTGTACGAGGCCAGACATCGCTCATGCAGTTGGCACTGTTAGCAGGTATCTTTCAAATCCTGGAAGGGTACATTGGAGTGCGATCAAGTGGATTCTACGATATCTTTAGGGACTGCCGATTGGAGACTTTCTTTTAGGGGTGACGAGCCAAAGTTGGTTGGATATACCGACGCTGATATGGCTGGAGATGTAGACACGAGACGATCGACTTCGGGCTATGTGATGATGTTTGCCGGAGGAGCGGTATCGTGGCAGTCGCGGTTGCAGAAGTATGTTGCCTTGTCGACGACGGAGGCAGAATACATTACGGCGATAGAGGCTTGCAAGGAGCTGTTGTGGATGAAGAAGCTGTTGCAGAAAATGGGGCTGAAGCAAGAGCAGTACACTTTCTTTGCGACAGTCAGAGTGCTATTCACTTTGTGAAGAACCAGACATTTCATAGTCGGTCCAAGCACATCGAGACTCGATATCATTGGATACGAGATGTGGTTGAGAAGAAGGATGCGGCGCTTGAGAAGGTTCATACTGATGACAATGGAGCGGACATGCTCACGAAGGTTCTACCAAGGAGGAAGTTTGAGTACTGTAGGCAGATCGTCGGGATGATGACCTCCTCCACATAGTTATGAAGGGGGAGATTTGTTGGAGTGGGTGGGGTTCCCAACCTATGTGGAGAAGACCCTGGAGTGCGACGAGCGCCGTTCGTATGTCGAAGAAGCTCGAGGAGGAGGCGGAGACTGCTACTGGAGCTGCTGGGCGCAGGGTGTCACGCCCCGCTCCCGTAGAAGCGATCGCCCTCGCTAAGGCGTGATGCCGCACGGGCCTAGGTTGCGCCCGTGTAAGGCCAAGTCCAGAAATGGCCGATTTGAGCTAGGCCACAGAGTCGCACAGAGTATCCCTATTTGCAGCGAAAAGTAAATGAACACAAGTAGAAGCGAATTCAAACTCTTTATTGATATTTAAGAAGTTTACAAGCGGCGCTAGGCCGAGTTTACAAGTCTCTCAAGCTCTCTCTCTCTCTGAAACATAAAAGACGTGCCAAATGGCTTACAACATGGAATGATTTATGGCGATGTTCCGATACATTATGTCCTGTATATGGTGCTCCAGCTCCTTGCAGCGCTCCAAGGCTCCAGAGATAGCTCTGCGCCTTAGCTCGTTCGAGGGAAGCTCCGCACCCGATGACGTCTCCTGCATCCTGCAAGCAGACTGTGGGGTTATCAGTACATTGTTATGCACTGGTAGGGAGGCTAGCTCGCCCACAATGCTATCATTACCAAACACGTTCTATTTTCTTTTGTGCATCTCTATCATTCATTGTCTTTCTAATCTTGCCTTAGGATCATTTTCTTGGCATATCTCATAGCCTATCTCGTGTTGCCGAATACAAGTGTCGCATGGAAATACATGCACAACTTACCCATACTTACCGTCCGGCCTTCCCTGTCCAAAGTAAACCAAGTTAGACAACAGTTCATATATTTTAACTTAACATGATTCACGTAAGCATTCAGTGTCAAGGGCGTGTTCCTGCCTCAGATTCTAGCGCGTCGCAGGCGTGTGTTCTTTTAACTCGTTTGCATGAAGTACTCTTTGTCATTTGGTGTGATACATTTCAAGCCGTTCAGTATGCGCTTGTTCATTTAACTTAGACTACTTTGATTTCAATGCAAGGACTTGCATGTGGACAGCCACCAGCAAAGCCCACTTAATCTATATGCACCGGTCGCTGGCATCACAAGCCATTTGGACATATTCTTCCTTGGTATTTCTCAACTTAGTGTAGGGTGATGGCTGGTACACCCCGTTAAGTCTCTTGAAATACCCTGCACTTACGTCTCCCGGGTGCCCAAGCCCACACCTAGGTAGCCCGTAAGCCCCGTTTCGATTCCGTCTAGGCCGGCCACGGTATATCCCTCACAACGCCCGTGCCGCAGAATCCTTCTACTACACGACCACGGTATACCCCTCACAACGCCCGTACCGTTTGTCCACGACCATTTCGTTTTATCTTGTTATTTTAACTTAACGGCTATCTCCGAGCCGTAGGCTAACCCTTAGCCATAATGCGTTATCGACCAGGTTGGCGTCCGTGCAGCGCGGGTAGCGAGCCCCGTTGTACGTGCCCGTCACACCTGTCGCTAACCATTCTTTTCCTTCTTATCTTTTATTCATTCCTTCTTTTCTTTCTTTCACTTGTCCATTCGTTCATTGATTCATTTTCGTATTCATCCATTCATTGATTTATTCTTTCACTCGTTTATCGTTCATTCTTTCATTTATACATTATGTAACTTCCCGTGCGGGAGTCGCCTTGGCGACCCATCGGTCCCATAATCTTTCAATGTTGCTATACTCTACTTGGAACGACTATGTTTATAGTCTTCCCGTTTCATTGTTGTAATCCATTCATTGTTTCATTATTGAACACATAGGGAACTCGAAATGTAAGCCCGTGCCTTAGCACGAGCGTGGAGCGCGGTGCGAGAGTTCTCACATTTTCCATATTCTTTTCTATATTCTATACAAGCATACAAGATGGGATTATTCCCTTAGCAAGGTGCGTTGAGTAATTCATTTATTAGCATGCGCGTTGTTGACGCCTAGCGATTCTAGCAATAGTGTCCGTATTGTTATGTGTCTAGGCTAAGCAAAGACGGGTTCATCGGAGCCACCCACCTTAGCGATGTTCGCATCGGCCGAGCGATACTCCGAGCGCGCCTTGGAAAGTCTGGATTCATCTTGATGGGCCAATGTAAGCCTTGCATCGATTCTTCATCAGGTCGATGCCAACTCTTCGGGTCGACGGCTCGTTTCAGTCGTTGTACTTGCCGTTTGAATCGGTGTTCCACTAGGGCGGAGCGGGTCATTACATAATACACCACTCAAAACAAGTCTCGTCCTCGAGACTTCCTGAGTGCAGGTCATCCTACCATTCCTTAACTCGTGTCGTCATATTTCTTAGACAATTTCTATCGAATGGCTTTACCGTTCGATGGCACCGAACTATACTCGATACCTTTCCAAGTCCCGTGTCTATATACGTTTTGGTCAATTTTTATTGAATAACTTTTCATTCATTTTAGAGTTGATGTTTCTTCAACTTGGTTGCTATTTCGACGTGTCACGGGACTGAAATGGTCGCACGAGGCATGTTGTAATTCGTTAAAGGCGAGGATCGTCGGCTGAGGCAAACTCACTTTCATTTATCTCGATCATTGAGATGACCCGATTCGCTTCTCAAGCGTTCTTGTCCACAAAATCAGTATGATTTCTTCTTAGCGTAGTCGACCAAGTCTAAGTAATTTCCGTCCAATTCAAGACTAAGTATTGCACTATCGTCAAGCATATCTTCCTATCAATGGTTCAATTCGTTATACCAACTTTTACTTTTACGATATCGATTCCATATCATTCGCTTGTTTAGGGCCAATCTTGGTGTCGTTCACGCACACTCCGCTCACACGTTTCTTCGATTCCGAGCCACGCTCGTACTAGTATCATTCCTTTCTTTTAACACGATTCCATGTTCTCGACACTCTTCCATTCCTTAAGTCTCGTTTGGAATTCAATGTGTCACTTGGTTAGATCGTGCACGCATTCCAGGTGTCCCCAAAATACATGCATTCACCAAACCGCGTGATAGAGAATTCATCATTCTCACTCGAGTCGCATCGTGCACATACTCCGGCGTCCCTGAAATATATGTATGTCAGCCGAGTCTCGTGAGCAGGGTTTCCTATATTCGTGATTCATGCTATCCATCCATGCCAATCCTCAAGATCAATCTTTCGATTGCTAACAATTGAAACAGGGCGTCTCGCCTAACCGCTAGACTGTTTCTTTTCGAGGCTAAGTCAATATCAGGATTGGAATCATAGTTCCCCAACAATAATGCCAACATTGACCCCAATCCTAGGGTCAAACCAGAGTCGATAGTACGGGGGGTTTTCTACCAAAGCTCGTGTCACTCATATTTCTAAACATCGAGCACGATCACCTATTCGCATCAATGTATTCGTTGTACATATTCAAATCCATTCAAATCACCCAATCGACATACATCACATATCCATTCTAACCAATTCATGTATTCGATCACGAGGTCATCCAGCTCGATAATACATTGCGTCCTAATCTCACGCAAGTCCGATCATCCACGGTGGTTCATGAATCACCATGCAATGCTTCCGCGGAATAATCATTCTCATCGGGGCGTAACTCTTGTTTGAGTTTAGACTAACTCATTCTCGATACGCGGATTGGACCTACTCAATGCTCAAGCTCAATCATCAAATACACTGATTCATTCTCGGGTTTACCTTCGCGTCAAACTACAAGTCGAAGCAATCAAATTGCCACGCCATCCAAGTTCAATCACTCCCGCTGTATGAATCACCATATCAGCGCTCACGCGGAGTGATCGTCCTAATCCGGTGTGACGCATATACAAGGCTGGAGTTGCGCTCGCATAAGACAAGAACGTCAACGTTATGGTTGTCAACGAAGCAAATCCAAGCATTCTCATTTTCATCCAAGCTAAATCAATTCGACAGTCTGACCATTATACGTTCAACTAGAAAATCCTCGAGCCAAGTCTATCTTTTCCTCGACACATTTTTAACATCCCAAGTATAGCATCCAACGGAACAACGACATTTGCACGATCGTCATTCGCCGAGTCAGAGTATCCCCGAGTTATCGTATATCGATCTTTGATACGCCTCAATACCATCGACGATATGCGTAACCTGACGATCTTCCTTTGCAACCGATTTCGAGTCGTGCGTTAATGCTGTTGTTCGAGTTGGATATTCCACAATTTCATTTAATATTCAAGATCAAGTTCAACTGCTATTCCTCAAGCTAGTTTCAAGATCGTTGTTCAAACTCAAGTCACAATTCATTTGAATCAATCCGAAATCGTACGCACGATCCTCTAAGTTTTCTCGATCAAGACCATTCATTTTCATTCATCGTTCCGAACCATTTTCTAACTCGCGTTACCTATTGACAAGTTGTCCAGCGATATCTCATTCGGGACTTTTGTATTCACGGCCAACTAAGCGTGACACGTTCTAAGGCTTTGCACGCGATTGCATCGCTTGCCGACATACTCGTACGATCCGTAAATCCTTTAGTCTCACTCGAACAATTTCTATGACATTCATACACCACTCAGGGTTCGAGCCACTCGACTAGTCGTCGACACGCATTCTTATTCTTCTCCGAACCTATCACATACACCACTCGGATTCAAGCCATATGATCTAGTCCTCAATCACGTTCGCATCATGCGCTAAGACATCCTTCAGATTCGTTCGACAAATCTCTAGCGTAATCGCTCACGTCGCCTCGACGTACTAAGTCGTTCGTACTAATCCTCAAAATCCAAGCCAATCTTTCGGGTATGCCTAAGCGTTAACTCGATAGCGTTCCTATCGATAGACACTCAAAGTGCATCTCCGTTCTCGATCGAGCGATATTTGATATCGCTCGCAACCCGATTGCACCCAAAAGTCGAGGCGCACGACACGCGGCACAACTTAGCCAGAAGGCCGTGTGCATAGCTATCCCGTGCGGACTATATTCGAGTTTGCACGCTCACTTATTCTCGTTCGAGAGATAACCGATCTCGCTCGCATCTCGTTTGAACCGGAAGGTTTAGGTGCGCGATACTCCGTACAACTTAGCCAAAAGGCTGCGTGCATAATCATCCTGTTCGAACTATACTCCGGTCTCGTGTACTTCGTTTGCTATTATCAGCGTAAGCTTATTCAAGCACGCACTGCATTTGCTAACTCTTAGCATCGGTTCCTTCCAACTCAAGTTCGTCGTGGTTCGGCACAAAGGCCTTCGCCTATCGATCCCGTTCAACCGAGTACTTGTACGAGCTTTTGAAAATATTAGACTTATTGTATGGAACATCCCAAGGTACAACGAGAGAGAGCGTACACTTTTTTAATTTCCAACGAGCTTTCAAAATAGAGAAAATTAAAATAAAGTCCAAAGACGTAAAGCCGTGCTCTGATACCAATCTGTCATGTCCCGCTCCCGTAGGAGCGATCATCCTCACTAAGGCGTGATGCCGCACGGGCCTAGGTTGCGCCCGTGCAAGGCCAAGTCCAGAAACGACCGATTTGAGCTAGGCCACAGAGTCGCACAGAGTGTCCCCATTTGCAGCGAAAAGTAAATAAACACAAGTGGAAGCGAATTCAAACTCTTTATTGATATTTAAGAAGTTTACAAGCGGCGCTAGGCCGAGTTTACATGTCTCTCAAGCTCTCTCTCTCTCTCTCTCTGAAACATAAAAGACGTGCCAAATGGCTTACAACATGGAATGATTTATGGCGATGTTCCGATACATTATGTCCTGTATATGGTGCTCCAGCTCCTTGCAACGCTCCAAGGCTCCAGAGATAGCTCTACACCTTAGCACGTTCGAGGGAAGCTCCGCACCCGATGACGTCTCCTGCATCCTACAAGCAGACTGTGGGGTTATCAGTACATTGTTATGCACTGGTGGGGAGGATAGCTCGCCCACAATGCTATCATTACCAAACACGTTCTATTTTCTTTTGTGCATCTCTATCATTCATTGTCTTTCTAATCTTGCCTTAGGATCATTTTTATGGCATATCTCATAGCCTATCTCGTGTTGCCGAATACAAGTGTCGCATGGAAATACATGCACGACTTACCCATACTTACCGTCCGGCCTTCCCTGTCTAAAGTAAACCAAGTTAGACAACAGTTCATATATTTTAACTTAACATGATTCACGTAAGCATTCAGTGTCAAGGGCGTGTTCCTGTCTCAGATTCTAGCGCGTCGTAGGCGTGTGTTCTTTTAACTCGTTTGCATGAAGTACTCTTTGTCATTTGGTGTGATACATTTCAAGCCGTTCAGTAGGCGCTTGTTCATTTAACTTAGACTACTTTGATTTCAATGCAAGGACTTACATGTGGATAGCCACCAGCAAAGCCCACTTAATCTATATGCACCGGTCGCTGGCATCACAAGCCATTTGGACATATTCTCCCTTGGTATTTCTCAACTTAGCGTAGGGTGATGGCTGGTACACCCCGTTAAGTCTCTTGAAATACCCTGCACTTACGTCTCCCGGGTGCCCAAGCCCGTACCCAGGCAGCCCGTAAGCCCCGTTTTGATTCCGCCTAGGCCGGCCACGGTATACCCCTCACAACGCCCGTGCCGCAGAATCCTTCCACTACACGGCCACGGTATACCCCTCACAACGTCCGAGCCGTTTGTCCACGACCATTTCGTATTATCTTGTTATTTTAACTTAACGGCTATCTCCGAGCCGTAGGCTAACCCTTAGCCATAATGCATTATCGACCAGGTTGGCGTCCGTGCAGCGCGGGTAGCGAGCCCCGTTGCACGTGTCCGTCACACCCGTCGCTAACCATTCCTTTCCTTCTTATCTTTTATTCATTTCTTCTTTTCTTTCTTTCAATTGTCCATTCGTTCATTGATTCATTTTCGTATTCATCCATTCATTGATTCATTCTTTCACTCGTTTATCGTTCATTCTTTCATTTATATATTATGCATCTTCCCGTGCGGGAGTCGCCTTGGCGACCCATCGGTCCCATAATCTTTCAATGTTGCTGTACTCTACTTGGAACGACTATGTTGATAGTCTTCCCGTTTTATTGTTGTAATCCATTCATTGTTTCATTGTTGAACGCATAGGGAACTCGAAATGTAAGCCCGTGCCTTAGCACGAGCGTGGAGCGCGGTGCGAGAGTTCTCACATTTTCCATATTCTATACAAGCATACAAGATGGGATTATTCCCTTAGCTTGGTGCGTTGAGTAATTCATTTATTAGCATGCGCGGTGTTGACGTCTAGCGATTCTAGCAATAGTGTCCGTATTGTTATGTGTCTAGGCTAAGCAAAGATGGGTTCATCGGAGCCACCCACCTTAGCGATGTTCGCATCGGCCGAGCGATACTCCGAGCGCGCCTTGGAAAGTCTAGATTCATCTTGACGGGCCAATGTAAGCCTTGCATCGATTCTTCATCATGTCGATGCCAACTCTTCGGGTCAACGGCTCGTTTGAGTCGTTGCACTTGCCGTTTGAATCGGCGTTCCGCTAGGGCGGAGCGGGTCATTACACAGGGGGCCGAGTTTGGGCCGAACTCTGCCCCAGACAGAGTTCTGGCCGAACTCTGCCTCCCCATTCCAGAATGGTGCTGGACAATGCTGGTTGCCCGACATAGAGTTCTGGCCGAACTCTGTGTCGTCGGGCTGGACGGAAATCTGGGATGATTTTTCACCATTGGATCTAATCAAACGGTCCAGGTTTGTTGCGGGATTAGGAAGTTAAGTTGGGATTTCCAAACCCTAATCATGGTGTAACACAAACGTAGCACACAATCGAAAAGAGAGAGGAAGGAGGCAAGAGTGCCATTGCAACTTTGGGAGAGAAGACGGAGGATTAAAGGTCGTTTTCGAAGGAGATCGCGTTCGGGTAATCTCTACTCGTCGTTCTCGCTCTTCGTAGTCTTGTAATCATTGTTGTTGTTTCTAAGTGTTGTGGGGATCCGATTTGGATCGTGAGGAGTTTGTAGAGGGTGTAATTCTTCTATTCCATTAGTGGAGGCTTCTCAGGGTTGGACTTCGATCGTCCCGTGATTTTTCTCGCAAGGGTTTTCCACGTCAAAAATTCTTTGTGTCTACGTGGATTGTTTTGTGTGGTTGTTTTTGGGTTCGTGCGTTGTATTGCTCGGTCCTCTTGCAGGTACTCTCCGGTTTGGGAAAAGGTTTTTGCGCTTCTTTCCCAACACTCCTCCTATTGCCCTCAAATTCAAAGCATAACAGTCCATCGCAGGAAGCTGACAATTTAAGCCTAGAATCTCTGCCAACATACTCCAACAGCTTACTTGGAAGCTCCGTCTCGCTCTCTATCACTCTCCTCCTTGTGTTGGCGCTCTCGTTGAGGCTCACATGGTACAAGGTGGAGTGCTTTTTGGACCTAAACACAATATTTGTGCGGGCTCGACGGGCATGACTGAGGATGAAACTTGGGCTAATTGTCAACAAAAACCAAGACTTACACACCAATCGAACAGCAAGTACGGATCTCGTCGGAAGCCTTACGAAGATCATCCAGACGAGGACATCGTCAGGAATACTACTAATGCCATTGCTTGGTCTCTTTGTTGGTCTTTCGGGTTTGCTTGTCATCATGCCATCTAATTTTCTGACCCTCTTCTTCTCTTGTTGCATCCGTCTCCTCCTCATCTCTTGTTGTGTCCATCTCCTCTTCATCTGTATCCATCTCCTCTTCATACGTTGTTGTTGTTGTATCCGTCTCTGTTTGTTGTGTCAATCTATATTTTGTTTTGGTCCTATTATATTCCATATAGAGAATGGATTACAATTTGATTAAATATTATTTTAATTTTAAATTTGATTAGTTTTAAATTATATTTAGTTTTGATCCTAACTAGATTACGTTTGATCAATTGTTTTTGCTAATTAGATCATATTTGAATTATTTTTAATTTGACTAGTTTTAAAATATGCATTACACTGGGATGTAAGTTTTAAATAATGGTTAAATTTAAGTTATTGAAAAAAATTCGGAATAATAATCTTTTTTTTACCGAACTATGAAACTATCCTATCTATAGTGTTTTTTTATTGAACAAATAAACTCAGTACATTTATACAAAACAAATGAAAGTATCCCTATTATCGTTGTAATTATGTTCCGTATAGAGAATGGATTATCATTTGATTAAATATAGTTGTAATTTTAAATTTGATTAGTTTAAACTATAATTAGTTTTGATCCAAACTAGATTGCGTCTGATCATTTGATTTTGCCAATTAGATCATATTTGAATTATTTTTAATTCGACTACTTTTAAAATAAAGGTTATTTAAATAAAGGTTAAATTTGCTAATTAGATCATATGTTTATTTAAATAAAGGTTAAATTTGAATGATTTAGGTTATTGAATTTTTTTTGAAAAATAAAGTAGTCATTTTTTTGCCGAGTCAAATTTATGATTCATTTAATATTTAGCCACATGCTCTAAGAAACAATCTCCAAATAACATATTAGATATTTTTAGCAGTTTAACCGAGTCAAAAATTAGTTTACTAACCCATATGATCAGACTATATATTTGAACCCATCCCAATATGAGTGTTTAAATTTGACAAATCCAATTTCAATTAATTAATTTAATAAACATACGAGAATATAAACATATCTATATATCAAGATATCTTAAAAAAATTGGAAGAAAATTTAGTACTATCTCTTGGTAATTAGTCCGAAAGCCTACAAACTCACCCCGAAGGCTAATTATTGATAACTCCAAAATGTTGTTTAGCTTAAATTTCATTATCGAAACTGTACTCAAATGTTAAATGGACTCAGTGCATAGAGTACTCTTACCTCCATTGAGATGAGATATATGATTTTGTATGCCTTTATATCTCGAGTTGATCATCCAAGTATCACATAAATGAGTTGCATGTTCCCGTTTGGAATTGATCCTTAAAATGTTTCATGTCTACTGTGTTAATAGTCCTTTGGTGGACTTCAACAGAGGTGAACAATAATCCATTTTAAAGGGACTATATGCAGTATTCATATCAGTTGTTTTGGAGTCAATATCAGTTGTTTTGGAGTCAAAACACAGTTTTTGATAAATAAGTGTTGTTTGAGATCTATTCTACTTTAATAATAATTAATCACTTTTAAAACTTACTTAAAATGAGCGTTTGTAGTCTAACGGTTAGGATAATTGCTTTCCAAGCAATAGACCCGGGTTCGACTCCCGGCAGACCATCAAAATATATTATTTCTTTTTGGTTTCTTCCTTATTTATTTTATCTTTTTTTGTGGGTTTCTTCCTTATTTATTTTATAATTTTTGTTTTTTGTTTCTTCCTAATCTATTTTGTTATGTCATTACCTATGTCAGGTTAATGTTCCTTACAAAATATGTGGCTACTTTTTCTTCTCTTCAAAGTCAGTGTTTTAGTCATCGTTGCCAACAAGCGGCCAAGCCCAACCTCTTTTTGGTTTTCTTACCAAGACAACTCATCCAAATCTTCATAATTAAGCAAAAGTTATTTTAAAAAAAATCTCGTCCCCCCTCTTTTGAAAACATGCAATTATCCTAACCGTTGGACTACAAACCATTGGCGTAGCCAGATTTTTCGTCTAGGGGGCGCAACACATACTATATATTTTTTATAATATATACATTTATAGTTTCAAAAATATCATATATTTGTTGTATTCTTCTCATTGAAAAAATCAAGTTCTTCTTTTTAGTCCCACGTTGACTAGGAGTTCTCATACTCGTCTTTATATTACTTTCTCTCACTTACTCACTTGTGAGTTGTTGTGGACTAATCTTGTGAGCCACACGTGCGTGCCTTCGCCGTCGTCCGGCCCGGTTCAGTTCAGCACGCGTAACGTGCACGCGCCCACATCCCAGTCCATGTCACCATTTTAAATCCCCAAATGCGCCCCGAAAAAACAAGGTCTCCACAATTTCGAAAAATAATTGCCATACCTAATGACATTTTTTCTTTGTTAGTGAGTTAGGACTTAGGAGGCATTCACATTATACATATAAAAGTGTGATAAAAAACATTATATACATAAAAGATGTTGATAAGTTGTTGAGTATTGTCAATATAGAAATATATCTTATGAACATCATTTTTTAGCGATGTATATACTGCTTTACTAATTCCTTTTTTGTTCTATGTGCTACTAAGACAAATCTTATATAAAAAAAAACATATTTAGAAGCTTCCTTAGACTTTATGATTTTGTTCATACTATGCATGTTCTTGAAAGTATACTGCTATGATTAGTTGATGTTCTGTTGTTCCCTAAATATATTATTTCACCGATCTGACATTGCAGTGTTGTTGTAACATCATGATAGTTTTTTCTATGCCCATATCTTATATATATATATATATATATATATATATATATATATATATATATATATATATATATATATATATATATATATATTGTTGGAGAATCCCTTGAATCTCTCTCCTCTTAGTATTAGTTATTATTAGAGAATATTTTGTTATTATTAGAGAGATATTTCTATCTACATTTAGTTTTCTTTCCATAAAGTTCTCTTTTATTCAAGGATGAATATTAATTGTAATAAAGTTCTCCTTGAATTAAGGATGGACATTAATAGTATTTCTTCTATTTAAACCAGCCTTGGGGCTGAAGAATAAATAATGAAGCATTCATCACTTGTCTTCTAATATGTATCGGAGCCATGTTCACTAACCTAGGGTTTGTAAAAAAAATTAAACCCATTTCTCCAACCCAATTAGGCTCTCAATGGCCGATTCCAATAGATGACGACAAGTCCTCACCGGCTCAACAAACAACGACAACTCCTCCACGACAGAAGGCGGAGCAGGCTGCGGGAACGGCACAACAGGCCATGGCGATGGTGGTGGTGCTGGTCACGACACTACCAACGGCGGAGGTGCTGGTCGCGGTAACGGTGGAGGTGCTGGTCGCGGTGCTAGCGGCGGTACTGGGAACTTCAACGAAAGTAAGAAGTAATACAAACCTTGGTGTGATCACTGCAAACGCGCATGACATACGTGTGAAACATGTTGGAAGCTCCATGTCAAGCCTCCGAACTGGAAGAAGAAAGGTGGTAATGAGGGTCATGCATTCCAGGCTAGTAAGTCAGATCAAGGGCAGCAATCTTTTTCAACTCGGCTTTCACTCACGATGGAATAACTAGACAAACTGTTCAAACTTCTCGAATCTCAACTCCTTCTTGCTCTATAGCACAAAAAGGTAATTCTGCTCTTCATAGTGTCAGTCGCAACCACACTTGGATAGTAGATTTAGGTGCAACCGATCACATGACAAGTAAATCTACTCTGTTTTTTTGTCATATAGTCCCTCTGTAGGAAATCAAAAAATAAAAGTCGTAGATGGCTCCTTTTCAGCCATTGCAGGTAAAGGTTCAATTGTGTTGTCCCCGATGTTGACTCTTAAGATGTCCTTCATGTTCCAAACCTATCTTGTAGCCTAATGTCCGTCAGTAAATTAGTCCAAAAAAAAACTATCAAACTAACTTTTTTGGTTCTCACTGTGTCTTTCAGGATTTGAATTCAGGAAAGATGATTGGCAGTGCTAAGGAGAATGGAGGACTCTACTACTTCGATATTGGATCTAAATCACAACTACCTTCCAAACCGATAAGTTCCTGGTTTGAGTCTTTTCGTGTTTCAAATAATGATGACAACATTATATTATGGCATTTACGATTAGGCCATCCAAGTTTTCGCTATTTAAAACACTTGTTTCCTAAGTTATTTCGTAATAAAGATTTGTCTTTGTTTAAATGTGAGGCATGCGAATTTGCAAAACATCATCGTTCTCATTTTTCAATACAACCTTATAAACCATCAAAACCTTTTTCTGTTATTCACAGTGATGTTTGGGGCCCTAATCGTACAAGTACACTTTCTCACAAAAATGGTTTATCACATTTATAGATGACCATTCAAGAGTATGTTGGGTGTACTTGTTAAAGAGAAAATCCGATGTTTGTCAAGCTGTAAAGGATTTTTTTTTAAATGGTGCAAACTCAATTTCAGACCACTATTCAAGTCTTTAGAAGTGACAATGGCAGGGAATACTTTAACACAATTTGGGTGATTTTTTTCTTCAAAATGGAATTGTGCATCAAAGTTCATGTCCTAATACTCCTCAACAAAATGGAGTTACAGAAAGAAAAAATAGACACTTATTGGAGGTGTCTAGAGCTTTACTCTTCTCAAATAAAGTACCAAATTATTTGTGGGGTGAAACAATTTTAACTGCTGCATATTTAATTAACAGAATGCCCTCTAAAGTTCTCAATTTTCAAACTCCAATTCATGTTTTCAAAGAATGTTTTCCTTTAACTCGTGTTTCAACTGATTTGATATTAAAAAAAATTTGGTTGCACAGCATTTGTTCATGAACATAAGAATATTAGCAAACTCGAACCACGTGCTATAAAATATATTTTTCTAGGGTACTCTCCAACCCATAAGGGATGTAAATACTTTGATCCAAAAAATAAGAAAATGTTTGTCACTATGGATGTCACATTCTTTGAAAACAAACCTTTTTTGATGATACTTATCTTCAGGGGGGAACTTAAAGGAAGACTCATTTGAAACTGAGAACATACGTTTTTTAAATAACTTAAAGGAAGACTCATTTGAAACTGAGAACATAAGTTTTTTAAATAACTTGTCCTTGCCTATATCACAAAATTCTAAGACTTGTAATTCTGCACCAACAGAAAATTGCCATGATTCATTATCTGAACCTACTCCTACTATGAGTAAGGAACTCGATGAATCCGAGCCTATACTTTTTCATGAAAAAAATGAGAATTTTGAAGATGATAATAATGATGAACTAATTGAAATGCCACAAAATGAATTGTCATCTAAAGAGGACAGGTTCTAAGTAGGAAACAAGACTTAGAAAAGGAAAGGTGTTTGTAAGAAAGAACCATAAAGAAGAGGATGTGTCCACATCAACACTGCCATGAATCTGAACCGGAGAATAATCAACCTCCTCAGGAAAGAAAAAGTAAGTCTATCTCTGTTTCTGAGAGTCGTATCAGGTATCTTGATATAGATGATCTCATAGCTGTTAGAAAATTTGTTAGGTCTTGTCCTAAATATTCTTTGTCCGATTTTATATCATATTTAAACTTGTCTTCATCTTTTTCTGCCTTCACCTCCCAATTGTCTAGTGTAGAGATTCCGAAGAATGTACAGGATGTCCTAGAAGTTCCAAAGTAGAGGAAAGCTGTATTTGAGGAGATGAAAGCTCTTGAAAAGAACAAAACTTGGAGCGTCATGACACTACTAGTTGGTAAGGAGACCGTGGGATGTAAGTGGGTGTTTACTGTGAAGTACAATTCAGATGGGTCAGTTGAAAGATATAAGGCTCGCTTGGTGGCTATGGGTTTCACTCAAACCTATGGCATAGATTACTCAGAGACATTTGCTCTTATTGCAAAATACACTATCAGAATACTTTTATCTCTTGCGGCTAACCTGGATTGGCCTCTACATCAGTTGGATGTTAAAAACGCCTTCCTCAATGGTGATCTAGAAGATGAAGTATACATGGATAGTCCTCCTGCTTTTGAAGACAAATTCGGATCAAAGGTATACAAGTTGAAGAAGTCTCTTTATGGCTTGAAGCAATCTCCTAGAGCTTGGTTTGAAAGGTTTACTCAGTCTATGAAGAACCAAGGGTACACTCAAGGACAAGCTGATCACACTTTATTTACCAAATTTTCCTCTGACTGGAAATTTGCCGCCTTGATTGTTTATGTAGATAATATTGTCCTCACTGGGGATGATACAGTTGAAATAAGAAGAGTGAAAGTGAGACTTGCTACAGACTTTGAAATCAAGGACTTAGGATCCTTGAAATACTTTCTTGGTATGGAGGTTGCTCGATCAAAGAAAGGAATTGTGGTTTCACAACAAAAATACATTCTCGATCTATTGCGAGAAACAAGAATGAGTAGTTGTCGACCAGCCGACACCCACATGGATTCTAATGCAAAACTTTGGGGAGAAGAAAATGTTCCTATTGACACCGAAAGATACCTGAGGTTGGTGGGTAAGCTAATTTACTTGTCTCATACTAGACCTGACATTGCCTTCTCAGTCAGTGTAGTGAGTCAGTTTATGCATTCTCCTTATGAGGAACATCTTGAGGCAGTTTATAGAATACTGAGATACTTGAAGGGCAATCCTGGAAAGGGTTTATTTTTTAAGAAGACTAGTGAAAGAAATGTGTCTATCTTCACTGATGCAGACTGGGCAGGTTCAGTCACAGACAGAAGATCAACCTCTGGATATTGTACTTATGTATGGGGTAATCTTGTGATATGGAGAAGTAAAAAACAAGGAGTTGTAGCAAGAAG
The DNA here is from genome assembly GCA_029216955.1 of Iris pallida. NCBI lineage: Eukaryota > Viridiplantae > Streptophyta > Magnoliopsida > Asparagales > Iridaceae > Iris > Iris pallida. Next base: position 18,566,379 of record JANAVB010000194.1, read on the forward strand.
CAGTGCAGAAGCCGAGTTTAGAGCTATGGCTCAGGGTATTTGTGAAGGACTATGGATTCAAAGAGTCATGGAAGAACTTAAGATGAAAATTGAGCTCCCATTGAAATTATATTCTGACAGTAAAGCTGCCATAAGCATAGCCCACAACTCGGTTCAACATGATAGAACCAAACATATTGAGATTGACCGTCACTTCATAAAAGAGAAATTAGAAGCTGGAATCATATGTCTACCATTTATGACCTCTAGTCAGCAAACTGCGGACATCTTAACCAAAAGCTTGGCAAGACCCGTCTTTGAGCATTTGATAAGCAAGTTTGGGCATGATAGATATCTATGCACCAACTTGAGGGTGGGTGTTGGAGAATCCCTTGAATCTCTCTCCTCTTAGTATTAGTAATTATTAGAGAAGATTTTGTTATTATTAGAGAGATGTTTCTATCTTCATTTAGTTTTCTTTCCATAAAGTTCTCCTTTATTCAAAGATGAATATTGATTGTAATAAAGTTCTCCTTGATTCAAGGATGGACATTAATTGTATTTCTTCTATTTAAACCAGCCTTGGGGCTGAAGAATAAACAATAAAGCATTCACCACTTGTCTTCTAATATATATATATATATATATATATATATATATATATATATATATATATATATATAAATATAGAATATATATATATATATATATATATATATATATATAGAGAGAGAGAGAGAGAGAGAGAGAGAGAGAGAGAGAGAGAGAGAATATATATATATATATATATATATATATATATATATAGAGAGAGAGAGAGAGAGAGAGAGAGAGAGAGAGAGAGAGCTTCTCCATATACTTCATATGGCAAAACTCTAAGGTTAGACATAATGGCAAATAAAACGTTGTGAACTACTTACATGTTAACTATCTATCGTGATTCATCAAAATGTAAGAAAAAATATTGGCTTGTTCGTTGAGCTTAAATTGTTGTCGTGATTCATCAAAATGTAAGAAAATTTATTGGCTTCCTCGTTGATGATAATTAGTGAAACAAAGATCAAATGTTGTTTAGCTTAAATTTCATTATCGAAACTGTACTCAAATGTTAAATGGACTCGGAGCATAGAGTACTCTTACCTCCATTGAGATGAGATATATGATTTTGTATGCCTTTATAACTCGAGTTCATCCAAGTATCACATAAATGAGTTGCATGTTCCCGTGTCTATGGTGGAAATTAGCTTCGAGACACCCGTTTGGAATTGGTCCTTAAAATGTTTCCTGTCTACTGTGTTAATAGTCTAGCGAGACTGAGAATATTGATGAAAAATCCTTTGGTGGACTTCAACAGAGGTGAACAATAATCCATTTTAAAGGGACCCAACTTCATCTTCGATACAACTACAAGAAGAAGATATATAGAGGAGTGATACAAACCCAGATTAGTGACTGTGAGACGGTATATCAATGTACAGAGTATATGCAGTATTCATATTAGTGTATCATTGTGTGTCAGTCAGGACATAGCATATCACTGGTGTAATATGTTAGTATCAGCCAGTTATCAATTCACTCAGTTGCGAATTCCTTTTCGCAATATGGAGTATCAACCCTTCCTATTCAGGGTCAAGTTTGGGGATAACCAAATCCGAGGCTTAAAATTCCTGACTTTGATGGTGGAATGGATGTGGAAGAGTGGTTGTTGAGAGTAAATCACAACTTCAATTACTATAACATTCATGAGTGGGATAGAGGTTAAAAGTGTGGTCAGTACAGGCACAACATATGTTGTTAATTGGGAAGGTTTCTGCCAGTCTATAAGGACAGAGTTTGGTCCTTCACAATTCCCTAACCATGTCATTGAACTTAAACTTCTGAAACAGTTTCAGAAGATCCTCAAGGCCTAATCATTTCCCACAGTAATGAAGTTAGTAGAAGGCAGGGTTGCAGAATTAGTCACTCCAAAGCCAACTACTATCTCTCCTTGTGAGATTGTGAAAAGAAAACAAAATCTTGGACTTTACTTCCTTTGTCATGAGAAAAGGTTCAAAGGACATAGGTGCAAGGAGAAGAATTTTTTTAATGTTAACTTGAACATTATAAGAAACAGACTCTCAAGAAGAAGAAGAAGAAGAAGAAGAAGAAGAAGAAGAAGAAGAGGATCTTGAAATTCACACCACAGAACCATTATAAGGGTGTTTTGCTATATCATTACAGGCTTTATCTGGTACATCACGCCAATCTACCATGAAGCAAAAAAGGAACCTTGCACGATAAACCAGAGGTCCACTTACCGTGTCACCGTATCAGGGCGCGGTTATCAGTTGCCAAGGAATGAAGATTGTTGTTGATCTATTGCAATTGCCTATTTACAAAGGCATAACAAATCAGTTCAAGGGAATACAATCACCACAACAGATTCTAACTGAGCCAATCATTAAGGATATGTGACGAAAACCTCAAATATTTGTGTTACAATTGTTTTCTGTGGACAGAAATCAAGACAATACAGATGAGGAGAACAATGCAGTTACTCCGTTGTTGAGGAAGTATGGGAACCTAAAGGGGTGTACGCGATCGTCAACACTGATCGATCCTACGAAGTTCTTGGAACCTAAGGGGGTGAGACGAAAACCCCAAAGAGAAACCATGACGATAAAATTCCCTTAATTCTTGGAACGCTACCAGTCTGCAGTAGACCCTATAGACACCCCCTATGTCCATAGAAAATGAGATTGAGAAGAAAGTCCAAGAAATGTTAGACACTGGAATTATTAGACCCAGTAATAGCTCATGTTCATCACCTGTAATCTTAGTAAAGAAATCATATGGTAGCTAGTGAATGTGTATAGATTGCAGGTTACTAAATCAAAGCACTATAAAAAAACAAGTTCCCTATTCCATTCATTGAAGAGTTATTTGATGAACTTAAGAGCAGGATATCATCAAGTTAGAATGGTTGAGGAGGATGTGGACCCATGAGGGCCACTATAAGATCCTAGTCATGCCCTTTGGCCTTACAAATGTCTATTCTACCTTCCAGGCAATGATGAATGTAATTTTTAAGGAATTTCTTAGGAAGTTTGTGCTAGTATTTTTTAGTGAACAGGTAGAGCACTTGAATCATCTAGAAAAAGTACTGCAACTGCAGATTGTAACTCCTTATTGCAAGGAGTAGACATCTCCCCTTATTGTAACTCCTCCAGTTGATCCATACTCTGTTGCACAGATTGTAGTTAGCAACATAGTAAATTAGCACAAGTTATCATGGCATCATCAAAAAAAAGTGCAACTTGGCAAGGGGGTTGAATGCAGTAGATAAAGAAAAGAAAAAAATCAAAGCAGTTAGTAGCCAACACCTAAAACCATCAGGGAACTAAGGGGGTTCTTGGGAATGACTGGGTATTATAGAAGATTTATTAAGGGTTATGGCACCATAGCTGTACCCTTGACTGATCTTTTGAAGAAAAATGCATTCCTGTGGTCTGCAAAAAGCACATGATGCATTTAACAATTTGAAAGAAGCCCTCACACAGCCTCTTGTACTCGAAATACCTGATTTTCAGAAGAAATTTGTCATTGAATGTGACACTTTTGGAGTTGGTATTGGAGCAGTCTTGATGCAGGAAGGACGACCCATTGCTTTTCCAAGCCATGCTCTTTAGGGGAGGTCACAAATTATGCTAGCTATCCTCTTAGCAGTCAAAAAATAGAGCCAATGCCTATGTGGAAGAGTATTCTTGATAAGGATTGATCACAAGTCACTAAAATACATGTTGGAGCAGAAAATTTATTCAGATGCTAAGTTCTATGGCCCTTATTATGGTTACTGCTAATTGGTTGCAACAGTTCAAAGCTTATATGGCCAGTTCAACCTCTTATGATCAGTCAAAATTAGCTTATTAGGAATATGGACAATTAGACATTAACAAATACAGTTTGGAAAACGACCTTTTATACTACAAGAACAGGCTATTTGGCTGACCATGAATCTACATTTGCGAACAATATGATCAGAAAACATCATAATGCTTAGGAAGGTATGTCACTAGAAAGGTATGAAGAATAGTGTGCAATCTTATATCAGAAATTGTGATACATTGCAGCCATCTCTATTATAAGTACATATTACGCCACAGTGAAAAATTATGAGAATATTATTCAGACCCATTGCCATTAATCTCTGCTGCATGAATATGGTTCCTTGAGCAGTGAAACACAAATAATGCATCACTATTTGAACACTATGATCAGAAACATCATAATGTTTTACTGGTGGTATAAATAATACAGAAGGATGTGATTGGTCGTATAAATAATGCAAATCCTATAGAAGGAGAGAGATACTATGAAAGGTTAATCTTAAATCATTTCAGGGGGCCAAGATCTTTTGAGGAGTTGCGAATATTAGATCAAGTACTTTGCACGAATTTTAAAGAAGCTGCACATAGAAGAGGATTGCTAGAATCTGACCAAGGTGTTATTGAATGGCTAAATGAGGCAATCACTTTTCAAATGCCGTACGAACTAAGGAGATTGTTTGCAATCATCTTGGTTTATTACGCACCGACAAATGTGAAAGATCTATGGCACACGTACTTCGAGGCAATGTCCGAGGATTTCAGAAGAGAAATAGAAACATCTGAAGATCTACAACTTGCCAAAACTTTGAGAAGTCTAAGCTCTTTCTTGGAGAGTATGGGAAACAGAAAAATTTATTTCCATGGGAGCTAAGCCCCGTAGGGGCTTAGCGACTCGGACTCGGGCTCATGGGCTCATGAGGCGTAATGTGGCGTTTTGTTTGCGCTGCCAGGTTGCGCGACCAGGTGCGTGCACAGGTGCACGCCCAGTTGCACGCACAGGTGCGCGCTCAGTTGTGCGGGTGGCGCAGGGTGCGCAGTGGCGCAGGTGGCTCAGTGCACGTTCAGCGCGGGGTGTACAAGGCGCACGGGGTGCGCGAGGTGCGCAACTTGCTTCAGATCGTGCATGTGCATGATCTGAGCGGTTACTGCACGTTCGGAGTGGTTATTACCACGTCCTGAATGTTGTGCTAACTGGGCAATTGCTACTCGGGCCTATAAAAGGTCTCTTCTCTCTCACAGGTAAAGTACATAAGACATATACAGAGAGTTACAAAAGTTTACAAGTGTTTCTTAACACAAGTAAACAGAGGCTGTGAGAGAGAAGAGAAGCTTTGCACCAGCGTTACTTTTGAACCCGAGTCCGTGTACGATCCGAGGAGTCAGAAGAGCAGAAGTGTTCCAAAGTTCTCCGACGAACTTGCTGGTTCCTAGAAGCTATTCGTGTGGGGCGAATATAGCTTTGAGCAACGGTGATCATTCACCCCAGCAGGATATTCATCCATCAATCGCCTGTCATTTTCATCTTCATCTTTTTTTAATGTTAACTTGAACATTATAAGAAACAGACTCTCGAGAATAAGAAGAGGAGGATCTTCAAATTCACACCACAGAACCTTTATGAGGGTCTTTTGCTATCTCATTACAGGCTTTATCTGGGGCTTCACACCAATCTACCATGAAGCAAAAAAAGTGCACAATATATATATATATATATATATATATATATATATATATATATATATATATATATATATATTTTATATATATATATATATATATATATATATATATATATATATAACAAAAAAAAATATAACAAAAATTTGTTAACACTAAGTTTTGAACCAATGACCTCTAAAACAAATGTCTTTATTACAACCATTACACCATATTATTTTTGGTTAAAAATGACACTTGATACATATTAGTTCTATTGTAGATAGAAACATATTAGTTCTTCATTATATATACTGCAAGGACACATGATAGTCTTATAGGCTCTGTTTGAGAGAGAACTACTGAGATCATTAGTTTTCATAGGAGTATCTTGATGCAAAGCAATAGAAATATCTCTTTAATATGTGGTCCATATTTCATATCATGGTTAATTTAGGTAATTGCTGAATAATAAAATTTTGGTTAATATAGAAGATTTCTTCCATTTGCAACTTTGATGGACGGTTGCAACTTTTGGTGAACGGTTGCACCTTTGATGAAAGGTTGCACGAATATGGAGATTCGTTCCTCTCTCTGCCTATATATATGAACCCAAATTCCATCATTAGGGTCATCTCAAGAAACACAACTTATAAAATAGGCCAAGAGAGAGGGCGAATTTCACATCAAAATAAATGATGGATTCTGGTATGTGTATATGATTTATAGTGACTAATTATATGATCAAGATCCTATATCAATTTACATGTTTTAGATTTGCATGTTCGATTTAAGATTTATGTTTGCGTGGTTAGATCATATTTTTAGTTCTATGTATAGAATATTTAGAAGGAATTACGATCTAATTCCTGCAGTTCAATCAGAATATATGATCAAGAAAACGAATTTGTAGCAGATAGCACTCTCCTTCAGTCTGTATCAGATTAATTTCATTAGTCTTGATGGAAAATGGAACTTCCATTTTTAGACTAATGGTGGGAAAAATTTGTCAACTAATCAAAACTTGTCGTAGCTAGAAATCCATTGCTTCTGTTAAAAGTCCTTCATATATCTTTGTAGGCAACCCGAGAAAGAGAGAAGGGGGGGGGGGGGGGGGGGGGGGGGAAGGGGGTTACAATAATTAAGCACAAATAACAAACTAGTGAGTAATCCAAAAAAAACAAGTACTTTTTGGGCCGGATTACATTTTAACTGAGATACTTCATGTTCTTCAAAGAATTACAAGATACAAGGCTTTCTATGTGAGGCACCCAATTCCATAGGTTAACTTGCTGATCTCTTTCGTCTCAATTAAAGTCTCATACTCCAAGTTATAGAGCACAAAACAACCGTGATTAAATTTTAGGAGAAGCTCCTTCCCATCCTCACAAATGGCCAAAGGACTGCACCATTTGAGTTGTTTATAGATTGGATTACACATTTTTCGTACCGAAACTGTGTACTGCTTAACCCACTCCTCTTTGGTGTAGTCTTTTAAACACCACATGTCAATCTCGTTCGAACTTGCATTCTTTTGCCACAGGCCTAAACTTCCTCCCATCTCTATCAGATTGTTACCGTAGCCTTGTAGATGCAATCGAGGAGGGAGGGACATTTTTCTGAATTTATCGGTATTCATATCGAACGCTACTATAAATTGGTAATTATCTGTGTAAGAAAGAAAATGAAGACTTCCATGTATCACAGAGATACGTGATCCACGGAGATACATGGAGACATCAAAAGAGGCATTAATAGGCCTCCAAGCTCTATTTGATCCCCCGATACTGAACACTGCATATCGAATGTGTCCGTATCCACTGCCCCTCTCAAAGTACTGTTGCAGCAATCTATACTCTCCTGTTGAAGAGTGGAGGTAGAAGCCAACAATAAAGGAGTTGTAACCATCATTATGCGAGTTCCGAGGAACATCAAGCCAGTCCTTTGTCACTGGGTTGCAGACAACGTAGCCGATCCTCTTGTCGTGTCGTCGTCCCGGCCCAAGATTGAAGCACAACAGCCCATCGCAGGAAGATGACAAGATGAGCTGGGAAATCCGCCAACATGCTCCAGCAGCTTACCTGGAAGATCTAGAGTCTCGTTCTCTACCACTCTTCTCCTTGCGGCGCTCTCGCTGAGACTCACACGGTACAGATAGGAGTACTCCTTGAACACGATATTTGTGTGGGCTCGACGGGTATGACTAAGGATGAAACATGGGCTCGTCGTCAACTGAAACCAAGACTTACACACCAATCGAACGGCAAGTACGGATCTCGCCGGAAGCCTTAAGAAGATCAACGAGACGAGGACGTCGTCAGGAATACTACTACTACTAATGTCATTGCACTGTCTCCTCTTTGCTGGTCTTTCACAGTTGCTTGTCATCTCGCCGCCGTCTGATTTTCTTACTCTCTTCATTTCTTTCGTCTCTGTTGTATCAATTGAATCAATTGAAGGATAGAAAGCAATTGGGTGCCTTTTATAATAAACTAATGAATCTATCCTATCTATAGTTGTAATTATATTCCGTATATAGATAATGTGATTATAATTAGATTATATATAGTTGTAATTTTAGATTTGATTAGTTTAAATTATATTTAATTTAGATTGAAACTAGATTGCGTTTGATCATTTGATTTTGCTAATTAGATCATATTTGAATTGTTTTTAATTTGATTAGTCTTAAAATATGCATCACATTAAGATTAGACTGGGATGTTAATGTTATATTACATGTTTATTTAAATAATGGTTAAATCTTAAATTCATGATTTAGGTTATTGAAACACGTTGATATTCTTTGGCTGCAACAATATAACCATCTTCTTCTCTAAAAATTAATTAGCGCTCCTCTGAAAATTAAATAGGGAAACATTAGGAAACGAAGAAATCAATTACACTCTAATTAAAAATTAAATAATTGGCAGTGGACCAGTGCCATTCATATTCAATGTATGCTGCAAGAAAATGGTTCTTTCTATCTCAAAAAAATAATAAAGCACACAAGAATTTTTTTTTTAAATGTGGTCAAACTAAATCAAAATTGAAGTTCTTCAAAGAAATACTTGGGACGGAATTATAAGTTAACCGAGATATTTCATGTTCTTAGAGAATTACAAGATACAAGTCTTTCTATGTGAGGCACCCAAATCCATAGATAGGTTAAATTGTTGATCTCTTCCTTCTTGAAAGTCTTAGACTCCAAGTTATAGAGCACAAGACAACGCTTATCAAATTTAAGCGGAAGCTCCTTCCGATCCTCCCAAATGACCAAAGGAGTGCACCTTCTTATGTCCTGCGGTGAAACTGTGTACTGTTTCACCCATTCCTCTTTGATGTAGTCTTTTAAACACCATTTGCCCATCTGGTTCGAATAAGGATTTGCATTTGTTTGGCACAAACCCAAATTTCCTTCCATCTCTATCAGATCATTAAGGTAACCTTGTCGATGTACTCCAGAGATGGACATTTTTCTAAATTTCTCGGTATTTGTTTCGAATGCTATCATACACATCGGGTAAGACAGGAAATGAATACTTCCGTGCACAGAGATATGTGATCGGTAATGATCCGCGGAGATACCGGAAGAGGCATTGATATGTCTCCAAGCTCTACTTGATCTTCCAATACTGAACACTTCTTATGCTCCATACTGTAGTGCCCCGTCCCTACATCGTGCTCCGTTCCCTGTCCCCGGGGTGCGCGAGAAAGGAACACTGTCGCTATCGACTCGGTCGGGACCAATAGGTCGGGATCGATCGAATCGATCGAACGGGAACGGTTGAATTAAGATCCATTCCACGTTATGGAATGGCTTCTTCGGAACCATGTCCCATATTCAGCGGGTAGCGCCTCGAGGATTGACTCTGTGGCTGAGTCGGGAGAGACCTCCCGTTGCTCTGTTTTTTCACGCCGCTTGCGTTGGTTTTGGCTTTGGTTTTCTGAATGCGTTTTCGTGAATGTTTTTGATGGTTTTCATGGCTTACGTTTCGAACTCGCATTTCCTATCAAATTTCTTGCCTAATACAGTGTTCTAATCGGTTGCTTGTGCGATTTCAGGTGATCGCGTAGGCGACGTCTAGCGCGGCCAACCAGTCTCTCGCCTCAAGTAAAAACTCAAGGTGAGTGGCTGACCTCCTTCGTCTCGACCCTCTATTTCAAAATGAGAACTCGGGTAATGATATCGAATTTGAATGAATCGCTTGAAGAATACAAGTCCTATGTGCTAGAAGGGAAAAAGATGAGTTGTGTAGAAAAGAGATAGAATTATTTTAGGCCTGCAAAACAACTAAGTAAATGAATCAATTACATAACAAGCCCCAACAGTACCCCAAATATACCTTGTTAACCTATCAAGGTCATGGACAACTTGTCGACAAGGGCGATGGTTTCTTCGAGCGGCAACCCGGGGCCACGGGACCGACTCGGCCTAGGAAGAAACAGGTTATAGCCGAGCTGGGTAATAGACAATCGGTAAGACGGAGACTTGCATCGGAGCTCGCTACTTGCGTTGCAAGGGTCCCGTATTACCAGGCTATGTCCAAGATGGCTAGTTAATGCCAGTGACCTCCACATCAAACACTTCATATAAATTGTTATCAACTAACAGGGAAGGCGATGGTAAGTTTTATGTCGCATGGCACGCTCTGCCGAAGAAAATTCTGGTGTAACTTGCTTGGTTTATGTTTCGTCAACATGCTTCGTATGAAAATACCTAGGATGGTTAGAAAGACCACGAAAAGCAAGTTGTGTAAATTCTTAACTAAATTTTTGAACCAAATGAGAGCTTGGAAACTAATTAGCCACTCGCCAGTACATGTTGATTGTACTGATCCTCGCCCTCTCTACAGGTGCGATAAATCAGGAGGAGCGTGCCGCATGAAAGGAGGCTACGCTCGTGTGTTTTGAAGCTTCGTCCGTGCGGTCGAAGTTTGGATCCAATCCCTTTTGAAGACTCCGCTGTCGAAGACCAGAAGACAAATGGAGCGACTTCCCGTCATCCCAGGTGGTTTTTTTGTAATGCTGGTTGTAATCAGGGGATGAAATGTATGGAATGGCTATCTCGTCGTCGTTCATTTTGTAATGGAGTCAGTTTGTAAAAAGCCCGCGCGACGCCTTTGTATCGAGTCTGTAAAATGATGTTCATTATCAATAAAGCTTAAATTTCCTTCTCTATAATGTGTGTTCAATTTACTCTGTGCATTCTCTTGTAGTTGTGTTTCGGATAACCTTATGACTATGCCTTGTGCGAGCGCAACTTAGGCTTGCACGGCATCACGCCCGGGGGACGACTATCGATTCTATGGAATCGGGACGTGACATATTGGCATCAGAGCACGGCTTTACGTCCTTGGCCTCTAGTGTCGAGTTTCCAGTCTCAAATCGTTGGTCTCGTGTTGATGAGATATGTCGTTCCATATGAGGGAGTCCGTAATAAGTTTTGTGACTAATATATTTTTTCCTTCAAAATCCCAGAAGGTGCGGCGGTGAATGTGGCGGCGATCGAAGAAAGTTGTTCGAGCGGCTCGAGTAGCTTGAGGCCCAGACCCTCTAACGATGCCATGGAACGAATGTTGCGCATGCTGGAAGCGCAACAACAACAAGCTCAGGAGAATCAACGCCTGAATGAGCAACATCGACGGAAGACAGAGGCACATCGACGGGAGGTAGAGGCACGCCAGACCCAGTTGGAGGCCCGATTCGATGCACAATTCAAGTTGCAGTAGAACCAGCTTGATACTCTTCAGCAGATTGTTCAGACAGTGGTGGCCAACAACAACAACTCCGCGATAACTCCTGCCGTGACCGAGCCTGCGGCCAGACAAAGTAAAGTCGAACCGGAGGTACCTGAGCTTATGCCTGCGGCACCGAGAAGTTTCAACTTCGACGTGTCAAAATTCACAAAGAGCTTCCGTACTTCCTTTTGCGGTACTGAAGACCCTTCGTTGGCGATCGATTGGCTGGAGGAGTTAGAAGACCGGTTCGAGCTTCTGGGTGTCGATGAGTCCAAGAAAGTCGCATGCGCTCAACTTCTACTCCGATTGAACGCACACGACTGGTGGGCCGTACAAAAGCGAGCAATCAGACGCGACAATGAGACAGCGGCAATATCTTGGGCCACCTTCCGAGAGGCGTTCGAGATCGAGTACCTTCCCGAAGCCGTTCGACAAGAGAAGAAGAATGAGTTTATGCAGCTAAGGCAAGGGAATATTGTAGTGCCCCGTTCCGTTCAGTCAATCGGCAGAATCGAAACGCCGACGGCGTTCGGCCTTAGCCTTACAATGGCTGCTGGAAGACATCGCTCGGTCGAGGCGACCGCTCGCTCAGGTGGGATAGTTTCGGTGAACTTGCCTCATCTTTGCCTTCACATAATAAATCGTGTTTTCAACTTGCACAAGTAGGCTTAATAATAAAAGCTACAAATCCACATAGCTAAGGGAATAACCCCGATGGACCGAATCGAGTTAGAATATGGAAAACGTTCCACGGTCGGCTTAGAGTTGGTGCACGTCGTGCTTTGAAACTGACACTCGATCCTTCGTCCCGTGGCTTGGGAGAAGGAAAGTTGGTCTTTGACACAAAGTTATGAAATAGCCTAAGTCATAGGCGTCGCCTGCGTGAATGCTTGTTAAAGCATGCACGTTTCCATAATGCAAGGCTTGGCATAGCCTTTGCTCGTCCCTTGAGTCAAGTTATAGGCTCGATTAAGTTAGGCAAAGTTACGCCGATCGACCTAAGTCATTTCTAGTGCTGTCCCTCTCTTTCTGCGGTTGTCAAGTTAATTAGTCCCACGATCCCAAGGCCCGTCATATGAAGTATGACTTGGGCGATAGTGTCGCGTATATCGGAAGTCGGTTTGAGATACGATGGCACGGTCCTAGAGTTTTAAGGCACGGGCCACGGTTGATTTATTGAGTTTGGAAAGTGTTGTGAATAGTTATTCTTGAGTTGAGTAAAATGATAGGGTAAGAAAGAAGTATGCTCGCGGCTACATGTCGGCGAGGCCTCACGGCTACATGTCGGCAAGGCGATCTCATAAGAAAGAAGTATGCTCGCGGCTACATGTCGGCGAGGCGGTCGCATAAGAAAGAAATATTGATCTTGGCCCTGAAAGAAATGGTAACACTAGAGGTAGCATGATTGTGTGAGACGTCAGTTTGAGTCGAGTCTTGCATGGTCATTGGACAACTTGTCGACAAAGTGAGAGTTTCCCTACACGGCAACCCGAGGCCTCGGGACCGCTGCGGGCATTGGGAAACAAACAACTTATCGTCAAGGTGAGAGTTTCCCCGCACGACAACCCGAGGCCACGGGATCATTGCGGGCATTGGGAAACAATTAATTTAGCTGTGCTTTTGGCACGGGTTAGGCGGGGACTTGCAGCGGGGTTAGCTACCTTGCGCTGAAAGGGGCGCCCGTCTAACAAAAGCTAAGAGAAGTCCACGATGGCTCTAGGAGTTAGTGACCAAATCATATAGATGAGTCGGCATGGCAGAAATCCGCGTGGGTGCCTTTGGATTGAGTTGAGTTGAATGTGGGTACAAGTTAGAATACAAATGTTTGGACGTAAGAATGAATACATCATAGGCGACGTGCTTCGGCACGAGATGTGGCGTCGAGTCTTGAGTTGTCGGCGTATAAGTTTGCATAAGTTTGTTGAGTCGTTTGAGTTTAAGTCGGGAAACCGTCGCAAGGCAAAGTTGGTTGAGTGACACTAACATTCACAAGTCTTGATTGGGTCAGTTGGTGGTCAAAGTAGCAAGGGCCACGAGGTGGCGATATGGTTAAGTCTCACTGAATTGCGAGGCATGGCCTCAATATGGATTTCGTAGCACGGTCACATGGAAAAGGAGTCTATCGTGTAGCTGTGTCTCTGATTTTGGCCGTAAGGCAAACACGACTCGATAGGTTAACGTTGTTGGCACGAGAAGTGGTCTAGGGACAAAGTATGAGTTAACGTTGACATTGCAAGCATGGGATGGTTCCGATACACAAGTTGCGCTAAGGCGCCGGTCCTAAAACTGATCCTAAGGCAAGAGTAGAAAGATAATCATAAAGGGGACTATGTTGCACAAAGTAAAGTAAACGTGTTGGTTTTGTATGGGTGGGCGAGGAGCTCATTCCACCAGTACAGTTGAGTACTGACACCCACATAGTTTACATGTACAGGCACAGGTAGAAGCTCGTGTCGCAGAGCTCGCTTGGATGCGTCGAGGCACGGAGTTCCTTGGCGATTCGAAGCGTACGGCCGCATGAAGAAAAGACTTACACGGGACATAATGTATGGACATCGCCTTCCGAAGCTTCCGCTGGATCAAAACTTGTAATTGGGAGATGAGAGAGAGCTGAGTGAACTTGTAAAATGTGAGAAGAGTGAGCTTGAGTGATTGTAATATTGGCCTTGCGCCCCCAATGTAACCTTTGTTCAATATCAATAAAGAGCTTCTTTTGAGTAACTTGTGTTTTGTTCTAAAATTCCGCTGCTATAATTCAATGTCTCTGCTTGGGACTTCTGTGCGACGACCCCGTCGCAGCCGCTGAAATCGGCCGTTATGGAACCCACCTTGCACGAGCACAATCTAGGCTCGTGCGGCATCACGCCTTAGCGAGGACGATCGCTCCTATGGGAGCGGGGCATGACATAATGGTATCAGAGCACGGCTTTACGTCCTTGGACTATCGATTGAATTCTTTAACTCGTTTTTCCGCAAAACTTTGTTGCTTCCGTAAGTTGATATCGTTGGTGCGCTCTCTCTCAAATGTCCCACGGGATGTCTATACAATAAGTCTATCTATTTTGAAAAACATAGGAGAACAGTTTTTGATAAACCAAAAAGATAATTTGCGTAAGCACGGTTGGCTAAGTCGGGCTGGACATATACACCAAAGTTGCGTCGACCTTAGAAAAGTCGAGTACGGGAATTCGAATTGTGTCGGACGGGAATGAGATAGACTTGATTGAGTAAATGGGATGACTATCGATAGGGGTGTTATCGAACGACGATATCGTCGATGAGATATAGATGAGCGTGCTTGAAATTAGAGGAATGGTTCGAACGGGATTCAAAGAAGTCGATTTTGATTCGAATGATAAGTTGAGGATTTGTTGAATGACTTCATCCCTGAGTGGTGTATGCGGTAGCCTCAGGGATGTCGATCGATTGATAAAGGAATGATGCAAATTGAGGAAATACGTTAGTCGATGACTTAAGATAAACGGATGAACGATACGTGAATTTGGTTTGAGAAAAATCGATGTTGTGAATGATTCGAGGGATAATGATCGAGCTTGAATTTAAATGTCGAAAAAATTATCCAGTCGGACGTGTAGTGCCCCGTCCCGCTCAATCAATCGAAGGAATCGAAATGCCGACGGCGTTCGGCCTTAGCCTTACAACGGCTGCTGGAAGACATCGCTCGGTCGAGGCGACCGCTCGCTCAGGTGGGGTAGTTTCGGTGAACTTGCCTCATCTTTGCCTTCACATAATAAATCGTGTTTTCAACTTGCACAAGTAGGCTTAATAATAAAAGCTACGAATCCACATAGCTAAGGGAATAATCCCGATGGACCGAATCGAGTTAAAACATAGAAAACGTCCCACGGTCGACTTAGAGTTGGTGCACGTCGTGCTTTGAAAATGACACTCGATCCTTCGTCCCGTGGCTTGGGAGAAGGAAAGTTGGTCTTCGACACAAAGTTATGAAATAGCCTAAGTCGTAGGCGTCGCCTGCGTGAATGCTTGTTAAAGCATGCACGTTTCCATAATACAAGGCTTGGCATAGCCTTTGCTCGTCCCTTGAGTCAAGTTATAGGCTCGATTAAGTTAGGCAAAGTTACGCCGATCGACCTAAGTCATTTCTAGTGCTGTCTCGCTCTTTCTGCGGTTGTCAAGTTAAATAGTCCCACGATCCCAAGGCCCGTTACATGAAGTATGACTTGGGCGATAGCGTCGCATAGATCGAAAGTCGGTTTGAGACACGATGGCACGGTCCTAGAGTTTTAAGGCACGGGCCACGGTTGATTCATTGAGTTTGGAAAGTGTTGTGAATAGTTGTTCTTGAGTTGAGTAAAATGGTAGGGCAAAAAAGAAGTATGCTCGCGGCTACATATCGGCAAGGCCTTGCGGCTACATGTCAGCGAGGCGGTCTCATAAGAAAGAAGTATGCTCGCGGCTACATGTCGGTGAGGCGGTCTCATAAGAAAGAAATATTGAACTTGGCCTTGAAAGAAATAGTGACACTAGAGGTAGCATGACTGGGTGAGACGTCAGTTTGAGTCGAGTCTTGCATGGTCATTGGACAACTTGTCAACAAAGTGAGAGTTTCCCCGTACGGCAACCCGAGGCCTCGGGACCGCTGCGGGCATTGGGAAACAAACAACTTATCGTCAAGGTGAGAGTTTCCCCGTACGACAATCCGAGGCCACGGGATCGTTGTGGGTATTGGGAAACAATTAATTTAGCTGTGCTTTTGGCACGGGTTAGGCGGGGACTTGCAGCGGGGCTAGCTACCTTGCACTGAAAGTGGCGCCCGTCTAACAAAAGCTAAGAGGAGTCCACGATGGCTCTAGGAGTCAGTGACCAATTCATATAGATGTCGGCAAATAGCGGCTAACCGCGTGTATGCTTTTGGATTGAGTTGAGTTGCTGAATGTGGGTACAAGTTAGAATACAATGTTTGGGCTTAAGGATAGATACAACATAGGCGACGTGCTTCGGCACGAGATGTGGCGTCGAGTCTTGAGTTGTCGGCATATAAGTTTGTATAAGTTGTTTGAGTTGTTTGAGTTTAAGTCGGGAAACCGCCGCAAGGCAAGGCCAGTCGAGTGACACTTAACCCACAAGTCTTGATTGGGTCAGTTGGCGATCAAAATAACAAAGGGTGGCCGTTGGGCGGCGATACGGTTGAGTTGCACTGAGTTGTGAGGCACAACACAAAGGAATTGTAGCACGGTCATAAGGAAATTGGGTACTACCGCGTAGTTGTATCTCTGATTTGGCCGAAAGACAAGCACGACTTGATAGGCTAACGTTGTTTGAGTCAACATTGTTGTTGCAAGCACGAGATGGTCTAGAGGCACAAAAGTGGCCAAGGCGTCGGTCCTAAAACTGATCCTAAGGAAAGAGTAGAAAGACAATACCAAGGGGACTAAGTTGCACAAAAGTAAAGTAAACATGTTGGTTTTGTATGGGTGGGCGAGAAGATCATTCCACCAGTACAGTTGAGTACTGACACCCACATAGTTTACATGTACAGGCGCAGGTAGAAGCTCGTGGCACGGAGCTCGTTTGGATGCATCGAGGCATGGAGTTCCTTGGCAATTCGAAGCGTGCGGCCGCATGGAGTAAAGACTTATACAGGACATAATGTATGGACGTCGCCTTCCAAAGCTTCCGCTGGATCAAGACTTGTAATTGAGAGATAAGAGAGAGCTGAGTGACTTGTAATGTGAGCTTGAGTGAGCTTGAGAGAATTGTAATCTTGGCCTTGCGCCCTTTGTAATTCTTGTTTCAATATCAATAAAGAGCTTTATTTGGATAACTTGTGTTTTGCTTTAAATTTCCGCTGCTATGATTCAATGTCTCTGCATGGGACTTCTGTGCGACGACCCCGTCGCAGCCGCTGAAATTGGCCGTTATGGAACCCGCCTTGCACGAGCGCAATCTAGGCTCGTGCGGCATCACGTCTTAGCGAGGACGATCGCTCCTACAGGAGCGGGGCGTGACATAATGGTATCAGAGCACGGCTTTACGTCCTTGGACTATCGATTGAATTCTTTAACTCGTTGTTTCCGCAAACTCTGAATTGTTGCTTCCGCAAAGTGTTATCGTTGGTGCGCTCTCTCTCAATTATCCCACGAGATGTCCATACAATAAGTCTATCTATTTTGCAAAACGTAGGAGAACAATTTTTGACAAAACAAAAAGATGGTTCGCGTAAGCACGGTTGGCTAAGTCGGGCTGGGCATATACACCAAAGTTGTGTCGACCTTAGAAAAATCGAGTATGGGAATTGAACAGCATCGGACGAGAATGAGTTGAACTCGATTGAGTAAAGTGAGTCGACTATCGATAGGGGTGCTATCGAGCGACGATAACGTCGATGAGATATAGATGAGCGTGCTTGGAATCTGAGGAATGGTTCGAACAAAAAACTTAAAGAAGTCGATTTTGATTCAAATGATAAGTTGAGGATTTGTTGAATGACTTCATTCCTGAGTGGTGTATGCGATAGCCTCAGGGATGTCGATCGATTGATAAATGAATAATGCGAATTGAGGAAATACGTTGGTCGATGACTTAAGATAAATGGATAAACGATACATGAAATTGGTTTGGGGAAAATTGATGTTGTGAATGATTCGAGGGATAATGATCGAACTTGAATTTGAATGTCGAAAAGATTATCCAGTCGGACGATAGCATCATTCGCATGACTCGAAATTTGGTTGCAAAAAGAAGATTGTCAGGTTACGCATATCGTCGATGGTATTGAGGCGTATCAAAGATCGATATGCGATAACTCGGGGGTACTCTGACTCGGCAAAAGACGATCGTGCAAGTGTTATTGTTCGGTTGGATGCTATGCTTAGAATTTTGATCGAGATGAGTGTTGGATGAAAATGATTATGTTTTGATGGTTACGCGGATAACCACAACGTCGACAATCTTGTCTTGCACGAGTGCAACTCTAGCCTCGCACATATGTTGCGTCGGATTTGGGGCAATCATTCCGCGTGAGCGTTGACATGGTGATTCATGTCGCGGGAATGATCGAACTCGAAAAATCAGGACGCGACAACGTTGATTGTCTCAACTTGTTGGCTTGATGCAAAGGTAAATTCGAGAATTTGTAGGACTTGCGATTGATGATTGAATAAACTTGAGGATGGAGTAAGTCCAATCCGCGCATCGAGAATGAATTAGTCTAGACACAAAACAAGAGTTACGTCCCGATGAGAATGATTATCTCGCGGGAGCGTGTATGGTGATTCGTGCCCACCGTGGATAATCTGACTCACGTGAGATCGGGGCGCAACATATTGTTAAGTCAGATGACCTCGTGATCGAATACGTGAATTGGGATGAATAACTTAGGAAATATGAAATGTGAATTATGGTTTAGAGATGAGTCGTGTCTTAGCGTGCTTAACTTGGAAGGATTGATAGGCGGATTGTGTCGAACGTGTTCAAAGAGATAGTCTATGCAAGATGGTTTGTTGAACGAGCGATATTGATACGTCGTGAAATTTGGTTGAACGTAAGTTGAAGTAGGATGGCTTTGCTGAATGACTCAGACCCCATGCGACGATGTTGAGATGTGCATAGGGAATCGATGCTCGATGTTTAAAAATCGGAGTGATGCGAGCTTGGGTAGAAAACCCGTACTATCAACTTGGTTTGACCTTAGGATGGGGTCAGTGTTGATATTGTTGTTTGGGAACTATGATTCCAATGCTGACGAATAACCTTAGCCAAAAGACATAGCCTAGTAGTTAGGCAGACGTCCGAGTACGAAGGGGTAGGAATTTCGGAGGCACCACTCGTGAGTCTCGGTTGACATGCACGTATATCATGGGCGCTCGAATATGTGCACGATCTGACTCGAGTGGTGATGGTGGATTCTCTATCACGAGGCTTGGTTGAAATGCATGTATTTTGGGGACGCCTAAGATATGTGCACGATCCATACTAAGTGATACGTTGAATCAAGTGAGACTTGAGGAACGGGGAAGTGTGGAGGATTTGATACCGTAAGCTTGGAAGAAAGGATTGAGGGTAGCACGAGCGTGGCTCGGATTTGAGGGAACGCATAGGAGGAGTGTGCGCGAGAGTCGTTGAACGTTCGAGTGGTAAGTCAAGGAGTAAGTACTCAGTTAGTTTCGAGGATGAAACTTTTTCTGAGTGGTGTATGATGTAGTGCCCCGTCCCGCTCAGTCAATCGGAGGAATCGAAACGCCGACGACGTTCGGCCTTAGCCTTACAACGGCTGCTGGAAGACATCGCTCGGTCGAGGCGACCGCTCGCTCAGGTGGGGTAGTTTCGGTGAACTTGCCTCATCTTTGCCTTCACATAATAAATCGTGTTTTCAACTTGCATAAGTAGGCTTAATAATAAAAGCTACGAATCCACATAGCTAAGGAAATAATCCCGATGGACCGAATCGAGTTAAAACATGAAAAACATCCCACGGTCGGCTTAGAGTTGGTGCACGTCGTGCTTTGAAAATGACACTCGATCCTTCGTCCCGTGGCTTGGGAGAAGGAAAGTTGGTCTTCGACACAAAGTTATGAAATATCCTAAGTCGTAGGCGTCGCTTGTGTGAATGCTTGTTAAAGCATGCACGTTTCCATAATGCAAGGCTTGGCATAGCCTTTGCTCGTCCCTTGAGTCAAGTTATAGGCTCGATTAAGTTAGGCAAAGTTACGCCGATCGACCTAAGTCATTTCTAGTGCTGTCCCGCTCTTTCTGCGGTTGTCAAGTTAAATAGTCCCACGATCCCAAGGCCCGTCACATGAAGTATAACTTGGGCGATAGCGTCGCGTAGATCGGAAGTCGGTTTGAGACACAATGGCACGGTCCTAGAGTTTTAAGGCACGGGCCACGGTTGATTCATTGAGTTTGGAAAGTGTTGTGAATAGTTGTTCTTGAGTTGAGTAAAATGGTAGGGCAAGAAAGAAGTATGCTCGCGGCTACATGTCGGCAAGGCCTCGCGGCTACATGTCGGCGAGGCGGTCTCATAAGAAAGAAGTATGCTCGCGGCTACATGTCGACGAGACGGTCTCATAAGAAAGAAATATTGAACTCGGCCCTGAAAGAAATAGTGATACTAGAGGTAGCATGACTGGGTGAGATGTCAGTTTGAGTCGAGACTTGCATGGTAATTGGACAACTTGTCGACAAAGTGAGAGTTTCCCCGTATGGCAACCCGAGGCCTCGGGACCGCTGCGGGCATTGGGAAACAAACAACTTATCGTCAAGGTGAGAGTTTCCCCGTACGACAACCCGAGGCCACGGGATCGTTGCGGGCATTGGGAAACAATTAATTTAGCTGTGCTTTTGGCACGGGTTAGGCGGGGACTTGCAGCGGGGCTAGCTACCTTGCGCTGAAAGGGACGCCCGTCTAACAAAAGCTAAGAGGAGTCCACGATGGCTCTAGGACTCAGTGACCAATTCATATAGATGTCGACAAATAGCGGCTAACCGCGTGTATGCCTTTGGATTGTGTTGAGTTGCTGAATGTGGGTACAAGTTAGAATACAATGTTTGGGCTTAAGGATGGATACAACATAGGCGACGTGCTTCGGCACGAGATGTGGCGTCGAGTCTTGAGTTGTCGGTATATAAGTTTTTATAAGTTGGTTGAGTTGTTTGAGTTTAAGTCGGAAAACCGCCGCAAGGCAAGGCCAGTCAAGTGACACTTAACCCACAAGTCTTGATTGGGTCAGTTGGCGATCAAAGTAACAAAGGGTGGCCGCAGGGCGGCGATACGGTTGAGTTGTACTGAGTTGTGAGGCACAACACAAAGGAATTATAGCACGGTCATAAGAAAATTGGGTACTACCGCGTAGTTGCGTCTCTGATATGGCCGAAAGGTAAGCACGACTTGATCGACTAACGTTGTTTGAGTCAACATTGTTGTTGCAAGCACGAGATGGTCTAGAGGCACAAAATAGGCCAAGGCGTCGGTCCTAAAACTGATCCTAAGGAAAGAGTAGAAAGATAATACCAAGGGGACTAAGTTGCACAAAAGTAAAGTAAACGTATTGGTTTTGTATGGGTGGGCGAGGAGATCATTCCACCAGTACAGTTGAGTACTGACACCCACATAGTTTACATGTGCAGGTGCAGGTAGAAGCTCATGGCACGGAGCTCGCTTGGATGCGTCGAGGCATGGAGTTCCTTGGCGATTCGAAGCGTGCGGCCGTATGGAGTAAAGACTTATACAGGACATAATGTATGGACGTCGCCTTCCAAAGCTTCTGCTGGATCAAGACTTGTAATTGAGAGATGAGAGAGAGCTGAGTGATTTGTAATGTGAGCTTGAGTGAGCTTGAGAGAATTGTAATCTTGGCCTTGCGCCCTTTGTAATTCTTGTTTCAATATCAATAAAGAGCTTTCTTTGGATAACTTGTGTTTTGCTTTAAATTTCCGCTGCTATGATTCAATGTCTCTGCATGGGACTTCTGTGCGACGACCCCGTCGCAGCCGCTGAAATCGGCCGTTATGGAACCCGTCTTGCACGAGCACAATCTAGGCTCATGCGGCATCACGCCTTAGCGAGGACGATCGCTCCTACGGGAGCGGGGCGTGACATAATGGTATCAGAGCACGGCTTTACATCCTTGGACTATCGATTGAATTCTTTAACTCGTTGTTTCCGCAAACTCTGAATTGTTGCTTCCGTAAAGTGTTATCGTTGGTGCGCTCTCTCTCAATTGTCCCACGAGATGTCCATACAATAAGTCTATCTATTTTGCAAAATGTAGGAGAACAGTTTTTGACAAAACAAAAAGATGGTTCACGTAAGTACGGTTGGCTAAGTCGGGCTGGGCATATATACCAAAGTTGTGTCGACCTTAGAAAAATCGAGTACGGGAATTGAACAGCGTCGGACGAGAATGAGTTGAACTCGATTGAGTAAAGTGAGTCGACTATCGATAGGGGTGCTATCGAGCGACGATAACGTCGATGAGATATAGATGAGCGTGCTTGGAATCTGAGGAATTGTTCGAACGAAAAACTTGAAGAAGTCGATTTTGATTCAAATGATAAGTTGAGGATTTGTTGAATGACTTCATCCCTGAGTGGTGTATGCGATAGCCTCAGGAATGTCGATCGATTGATAAATGAATGATGCGAATTGAGGAAATACGTTGGTCGATGACTTAAGATAAACGGATAAACGATACATGAAATTGGTTTGGGGAAAATCGATGTTGTGAATGATTCGAGGGATAATGATCGAACTTGAATTTGAATATCGAGGAGATTATCCAGTCGGACGATAGCATCATTCGCACGACTCGAAATTTGGTTGCAAAAGGAAGATCGTCAGGTTACGCATATCGTCGATGGTATTGAGGCGTATCAAAGATCGATATGCGATAACTCGGGGGTACTCTGACTCGGCAAAAGACGATCGTGCAAGTGTTATTGTTCGGTTGGATGCTATGCTTAGGATTTTGATCGAGATGAGTGTTGGATGAAAATGATTATGTTTTGATGGTTACGCGGATAACCACAACGTCGACAATCTTGTCTTGCGCGAGTGCAACTCTAGCCTCGTACATGTGTTGCGTCGGATTTAGGGCAATCGTTCCGCGTGAGTGTTGACATGGTGATTCATGTCGCGGGAATGATCGAACTCGGAAAATCAGGACGCGGCAACGTTGATTGTCTCGACTTGTTGGCTTGATGCAAAGGTAAATTCGAGGATTTGTAGGACTTGCGATTGATGATTGAATAAACTTGAGGATGGAGTAAGTCCAATCCGTGCATCGAGAATGAATTAGTCTAGACACAAAATAAGAGTTACGTCCTGATGAGAATAATTATCTCGCAGGAGCGTGCATGGTGATTCGTGCCCACCGTGGATAATCTGACTCGCGTGAGATCGGGGTGCAACGTATTGTTAAGTCAGATGACCTCGTGATCGAATACGTGAATTGGGATGAATAACTTAGGAAATATGAAATATGAATTATGGTTTAGAGATGAATCGTGTCTTAGCGTGCTTAACTTGAAAGGATTGAAAGGCAGATTGTGTCGAACGTGTTCAAAGAGATAGTCTATGCAAGATGGTTTGTTGAACGAGCGATATTGATACGTCGTAAAATTTGGTTGAACGTAAGTTGAAGTAGGATGGCTTTGCTGAATGACTCAGACCCCATGCGACGAATGTTGAGATGTGCGTAGAAAATCGATGCTCGATGTTTAGAAATCGGAGTGATGCGAGCTTGGGTAGAAAACCCGTACTATCAACTTGGTTTGACCTTAGGATGGGGTCAGTATTGATATTGTTGTTTGGGAACTATGATTCCAATGCTGACGAATAACCTTAGCCAAAAGACATAGCCTAGTAGTTAGGCAGACGTCCGAGTGCGAAGTGGTAGGAATTTCGGAGGCACCACTCGTGAGTCTCGGTTGACATGCACGTATATCATGGTCCCCCGAATATGTGCACGATCCGACTCGAGTGGTGATGGTGGATTCTCTATCACGAGGCTTGGTTGAAATGCATGTATTTTGGGGATGCCTAAGATATGTGCACGATCCATACTAAGTGATACGTTGAATCAAGTGAGACTTGAGGAACGGGGAAGTGTGGAGGATTTGATACCGTAAGCTTGGAAGAAATGATTGAGGGTAGCACGAGCGTGGCTCGAATTTGAGGGAACGCATAGGAGGAGTGTGCGCGAGAGTCGTTGAACGTTCGAGTGGTAAGTCAAGGAGTAAGTACTCAGTTAGTTTCGAGGATGAAACTTTTTCTGAGTGGTGTATGATGTAGTGCCCCGTCCCGCTCAGTCAATCGGAGGAATCGAAACGCCGACGACGTTCGGCCTTAGCCTTACAACGGCTGCTGGAAGACATCGCTCGGTCGAGGCGACCGCTCGCTCAGGTGGGGTAGTTTCGGTGAACTTGCCTCATCTTTGCCTTCACATAATAAATCGTGTTTTCAACTTGCATAAGTAGGCTTAATAATAAAAGCTACGAATCCACATAGCTAAGGGAATAATCCCGATGGACCGAATCGAGTTAAAACATGAAAAACATCCCACGGTCGGCTTAGAGTTGGTGCACGTCGTGCTTTGAAAATGACACTCGATCCTTCATCCCGTGGCTTGGGAGAAGGAAAGTTGGTCTTCGACACAAAGTTATGAAATAGCCTAAGTCGTAGGCGTCGCCTGCATGAATGCTTGTTAAAGCATGCACGTTTCCATAATGCAAGGCTTGGCATAGCCTTTGCTCGTCCCTTGAGTCAAGTTATAGGCTCGATTAAGTTAGGCAAAGTTACGCCGATCGACCTAAGTCATTTCTAGTGCTGTCCCGCTCTTTCTGCGGTTGTCAAGTTAAATAGTCCCACGATCCCAAGGCCCATCATATGAAGTATGACTTGGGCGATAATGTCGCGTATATCGGAAGTCAGATTGAGACACGATGGCATGGTCCTAGAGTTTTAAGGCACGGGCCACGGTTGATTTATTGAGTTTGGAAAGTGTTGTGAATAGTTGTTCTTGAGTTGAGTAAAATGATAGGGTAAGAAAGAAGTATGCTCGCGGCTACATGTCGGCGAGGCGATCTCATAAGAAAGAAGTATGCTCGCGGCTACATGTCGGCGAGGCGGTCGCATAAGAAAGAAATATTGATCTTGGCCCTGAAAGAAATGGTAACACTAGAGGTAGCATGATTGTGTGAGACGTCAGTTTGAGTTGAGTCTTGCATGGTCATTGGACAACTTGTCGACAAAGTGAGAGTTTTCCCGCACGGCAACCCGAGGCCTCGGGACCGCTGCGGGCATTGGGAAATAAACAACTTATCGTCAAGGTGAGAGTTTCCCCGCACGACAACCCGAGGCCACGGGATCGTTGCGGGCATTGGGAAACAATTAATTTAGTTGTGCTTTTGGCACGGGTTAGACGGGGACTTGCAGCGGGGCTAGCTACCTTGCGCTGAAAGGGGCGCCCGTCTAACAAAAGCTAAGAGGAGTCCACGATGGCTCTAAGAGTCAGTGACCAAATCATATAGATGAGTCGGCATGGCGGAAATCCGTATGGGTGCCTTTGGATTGAGTTGAGTTGTTAAATGTGGGTACAAGTTAGAATACAAATGTTTGGACGTAAGAATGAATACAACATAGGCGACATGCTTCGGCACGAGATGTGGCGTCGAGTCTTGAGTTGTCGGCGTATAAGTTTGCATAAGTTGGTTGAGTCGTTTGAGTTTAAGTCGGAAAACCGCCGCAAGGCAAAGTTGGTTGAGTGACACTAACATTCACAAGTCTTGATTGGGTTAGTTGGTGGTCAAAGTAGCAAGGGCCGCGAGGAGGCGATATGGTTAAGTCTCACTGAATTGCGAGGCATGGCCTCAATATGGATTTCGTAGCACGGTCACATGGAAAAGGAGTCTATCGTGTAGCTGAGTCTCTGATTTTGGCCGTAAGGCAAACACGACTCGATAGATTAACGTTGTTGGCACGAGAAGTGGTCTAGGGACAAAGTATGAGTTAACGTTGACATTGCAAGCACGGGATGATTCCGATACACAAGTTGCGCTAAGGCACCGATCCTAAAACTGATCCTAAGACAAGAGTAGAAAGACAATCATAAAGGGGACTATGTTGCACAAAGTAAAGCAAACGTGTTGGTTTTGTATGGGTGGGCGAGGAGCTCATTCCACCAGTACAGTTGAGTACTGACACCCACATAGTTTACATGTGCAGGCACAGGTAGAAGCTCGTGGCACGGAGCTCGCTTGGATGCGTCGAGGCACGGAGTTCCTTGGCGATTCGAAGCGTGCGGCCGCATGGAGAAAAGACTTATACGGGACATAATGTATGGACATCGCCTTCCGAAGCTTCCGCTGGATCAAGACTTGTAATTGAGAGATGAGAGAGAGCTGAGTGAACTTGTAAAATGTGAGAAGAGTGAGCTTGAGTGATTGTAATATTGGCCTTGTGCCCCCAATGTATCCTTTGTTCAATATCAATAAAGAGCTTCTTTTGAGTAACTTGTGTTTTGTTCTAAAATTCTGCTGCTATAATTCAATGTCTCTGCTTGGGACTTCTGTGCGACGATCCCGTCGCAGCCGCTGAAATCGGCCGTTATGGAACCCGTCTTACACGAGCGTAATCTAGGCTCGTGCGGCATCACGCCTTAGCGAGGGCGATCGCTCCTACGGGAGCGGGGCATGACAAATATGACGGTGCGGCAGTATGCAACAGAGTTCAACAAGTTAGCCAAGTTTGCTGGAGAATTCTTGCCCTCCCTGGCGAGTCGTACACGACGGTTCGAAGTGGGCCTACGACCAGCTATCTACGCCCATGTGTCTGTTCCCAAATACCAAACGATGGGGGAGTCTCTCAACCACGCCCTTCGCCTTGAACGCCAATACCCTCTAGGTGCTGCCGGCGCTGTGCATACCTATAATCACAAACGCCCTAGCCATGCGGAAGGAAACAACGTGACCAAGTGTCCGAACAATGGGCCCCAAGGCGGATATCAAGGGCGTAATCTACGGCCTTACTGCAACCGATGTCATAATATCGGTCATACGATCGACGATTGCCAGATACCAGAGGGTGGATGCTGGAACTGTGGTAAGAGGGGCCACACTCGTGCTGAGTGTCCATCCAGAAGGCCGAACCCAACGGCGCACCAACAGCACCGTCCAATGGCGCCCCAATAGTACCGTCCAGGGAATCAAGTTCCAGCGCCTCGAGCCCATCAACCCGCACCGCAAAATGGCCAAGACCGTCGCCCCAATGCCCAGGGCCGCGTCTACGCCATGACTCGATATGAAGTGCATGCATCAGATACGGTCGTGACAGGTATACTAAATTTCAATAATGTGCCTGCTCGTGTACTATTTGATTTAGGTGCTTCATATAGTTTTATATCGGCGGACTTTGCCGTCGAGCACAAATTTCCTGTAATATCATTAGATCTTGACCTTAGCGTAAGCACACCTTCGGGCACACCAATACTCACAAACTTAGCCTGTGCCGACAGAATTATCTTTGTCGGCGGTCAAAAGATCGGTCTTGACGTGATAGTTCTAGATATGAAGGACTTTGACATCATTCTGGGAATGGATTGGCTCGGGCCGTACAACGCAACCATAGACTGCGCCGGAAAGACAATCACCTTCCGTATACCAGGAGTGCCTGAATTCTGCTTTTCGTGTGGTGAGGCGTCGTCGACCTGCATGCTGATCTCGGCGATTTCTGCTCGGAGGATGCTGCATTCTGGGTGCGAAGGCTATTTGGCGTCCGTCCGAGACATACAACAGGATGGTGCAAATGCGGGTCAGACCGACGTTGTGGCAGAATTCTCCGATGTGTTCCCGGACGAGCTACCCGGTATACCCCCCGACAGAGAAATCGAGTTCAGCATCGATACATTCCCCGATATCCGACCGATTTCCAAGGCCCCATGCAGAATGGCCCCCGCCGAGCTGAAGGAACTCAAGGTCCAGTTACAAGAGTTACTCGACAGAGGATTTATTCGGCCTAGTGTTTCACCGTGGGGAGCGCCCGTGATGTTCGTGAAGAAGAAGGATGGGTCTATGCGTCTATGCGTCGATTACCGAAAGCTGAACAAGGCCACCATCCGGAACAAGTACCCATTGCCCCGCATAGACGACTTATTTGATCAACTGCAAGGTGCCTCGATATTTTCGAAGATTGATCTCCGCTCGGGCTATCATCAACTCAAGATCAAGTCAGACGACGTGCAAAAGTCTGCCTTTCGCACTCGGTACGGCCACTACGAGTTCCTGGTGATGCCATTCGGTCTGACGAACGCCCCTGCCGCCTTCATGGATCTAATGAATCGGGTATTTCGACCCTTTCTTGATAAATTTGTGGTAGTCTTTATTGACGATATTCTCGTCTACTCAAAGGACATGGCGCAGCATGCAGAACATCTACGGGCCGTGCTCCAAACACTTCGAAAGAATGAGTTATTTGCGAAGCGGAGTAAGTGTGAATTTTGGCTAAGCAGCATATCCTTTCTTGGTCACATCATTTCGTCCGAAGGCATTGTAGTTGACCCGAAAAAGTGGAAGCTGTTGCTGATTGGAAGCGGCCTGCGTCTGCTAGTGAGATTCGAAGCTTTCTTGGTTTGGCGGGATACTATCGACGCTTCATGAAAGACTTCGCGAAGATTACATCGCCATTGACTCACCTCACTCAAAAGGGCGTCGTGTATGAGTGGTCGGATGACTGTGAAGCTTCATTCCAGGAGCTAAAACAGCGACTAATTTCGGCACATATACTCGCACTTCCGGATGGGCCAGAGGGTTTTCAGATATTCAGCGATGCTTCAGGCCAGGGCTTGGGATGTGTGCTCATACAGCGAAACAAGGTGATATCCTTCACCTCCAGACAGTTAAAGCCGCACGAGAAGAACTATCCTACGCACGACTTGGAGTTAGCGGTGATTGTGTTCACATTGAAATTATGGCGTCACTATCTATATGGCGTGGCGTACGCAATCTATACCGACTGTAGTGACCTGCTCCGCCCTAGCGGAACGCCGATTCAAACGGCAAGTGCAACGACTCAAACGAACCGTCGACCCGAAGAGTTGGAATCGACCTGATGAAGAATCGATGCAAGGCTTACATTGGCCCGTCAAGATGAATCCAGACTTAGACTTTCAAAGGCGCGCTCGGAGTATCGCTCGGCCGATGCGAACATCGCTTAGATGGGTGGCTCCGATGAACCCGTCTGTGCTTAGCCTAAATACATAACAATACGGACACTATCACTGGAATCGTTAGACGATAACACCGCATATGCTAATAAATGATCCAACGCACCTCGCTAAAGGATTAATCCCATCTTGTATGCTTGTATAGAATATGGAAAAGAACATAGAAAATACGAGAACTCTCGTACCGCGCTCCACGCTCGTGCTAAGGCACAAGCTTGCGTTCAACAATGAAACAATGAATGGTTTACAACAATGAAACGGGAAGTCTATCAACATAGTCGTTCCGAGTAGAGTTTAGCAACATTGAAAGGCTATGGGACCAATGGGTCGCCAAGGCGACTCCCGCACAGGGAGTTACAAAATGTATGAATAAATAAGTGAATGAATGAATCAACGAATGAATGAACGAATATATGAAAGAACCAATGAACGAACGAACAAGTGAAAGAAAGAAAGAAAAGAAAGAATGAATGAAAGATAAGAAAGAAAAGAATGGTTAGCGACAGGTGTGACGGGCACGTGCAACGGGGCTCGCTACCCGCGCTGCACGGACGCCAACTTGGTCGATAACGTAAGAAGGCTAAGGGTTAGCCTACGGCTCAGAGACAGCCGTTAAGTTAAAAAAGACAAGTTAATACGAAATGGTCATGGACAAACGGTACGAGCGAGGGGTGGCGTATGCTGTGCCGTAAAGAAAAAGGGATTCCGCGGCATGGTCAAAGTGTGAAGGACTTGCCGGTCCGGACGGAATCAAAAAGGGGCTTACGGGCTGCTTGGGGGCGGACTTGGGCACCAAGAGACGTAAGGGCAGGGTATATTCAAGAGACTATCAGGGTGAACCAGCCGCACGCCATGATAGGTGAGAAAATACCAAGGGGAATATGTCCAGGATGGCTTGTGATGCCAGCGACAGATGCATATAGATCAAGTAGGCTTTGCTGGTGGCAATCCACGTGCAAGCCCTTGCATTGAAATCAAAGTAAACTAATATTAACTGAATAATGCACCTCCTGAACTGGCTTAAATGTAATACACCAAATGATCAAGAATACTTGTACAATAAGTTAAAGAATACGCCTACAACGCGCTAGACCCGAGGCAGGGACACGCACTTGATATTGAATGCGTACATGAATCGCGTTATGTTATTACACATAAAATGTTGTCTAACTTGGTTTACTTTGAACAGGGAAGGCCGGACGGTAAGTATCGGTAAGTCGTGCATGTATTTCCATGCGACACTTGAAATCGGCGACACGGGATATGTTATGATATATGCCATGAAATTGACCCTAAGGTAAGTTAGAAAGACAATGAAAGATAGAGATGCACAAAAGTAAATGGAACGTGTTTGGTAATGATAGTATTGTGGGCGAGCTAGCCTCCCCACCAGTGCATAACAGTGTACTGATAACCCCACAGTCTGCTTGCAGGATGCAGGAGACGCCGGCAGGTGCGGAGCTTCCATCGAACGTGCTAAGACGCGAAGCTATCTCTGGGCCTTGGAGCGTTGCAAGGAGTTGGAGCACCATATACGGGACATAATGTATCGAAACATCGCCATGAATCATTCCATCTTTAAAGCCACTTGGCACGCCTTTTATGTTTCAGAGAGAGAGAGAGTGCTTGAGCGATTTCTAATATCGGCCTAGTGCCGCTTGTAAACTTCTTGGAAATCAATAAAGAGTTTGAATTCGCTGCTACTTGTGTTCCTTTTACTTTCTGCTGCAAATGGGGACACTCTGTGCGACTCTGTGGCCTAGACTCAAATCGGCCGTTTCTGGACTTGGCCTTGCACGGGCGCAACCTAGGCCCGTGCGGCATCACGCCTTAGCGAGGACGATCGCTCCTATAGGAGCGGGGCGTGACAGATTGGTATCAGAGCACGGCTTTACATCCTTGGACTTCATTTCGATTTTTCTCAGTTTTGAAAGCTCGGTTGGAAACAAAAGAAGTGTGCGCTCTCTCTCGTTGTGCCTTGGGATGTTCCATACAATAAGTCTAATATTTTCAAAAGCTCGTATAAGTACTCGGTTGAACGGAATCGATAGGTGAAGGCCTTTGCGCCGAACGGTGTCAACTTGTCTTGAATGAAAATGCGTGCTAAAGTTAACATGTCGTGTGCGTGCCTAAGTAGTCTTGCGTTGACCCTAGCAATTGAGCGAGCAAACGTAAATATAGTCCGTACGGGATGGTTATGCGGCACAACTTAGTCCGCGTGTCGCGCACCTCGACTTTGGGTGCAATCGAGTTGCGAGCGATATCAAGTACCGCTCGGTCGGGAACGAAGCTACACTTAGAGTGTATATCGATAGGAACGCTATCGAGTTAACGCTTAGGCGTACCAAAAAGATTGGCTTGGATTTTGAGGATTAGTGCGAACGACTTAGTACGTCGAGGCGACGTGAGCGATTACGCTAGAGATTCGTCGAACGAATCTGAAGGATGTCTTAGCGCATGACGCGAACGTGATTGAGGACTAGATCATATGGCTTGAATCCGAGTGGTGTATGTGATAGGTTCGAGGAAGAATAAGAATGAGTGTCGACGATTAGTCGAGTGGCTCGAACCCTGAGTGGTGTATGGACGACATAGAAATTGTTCGAGCGAGACTAAAGGATTTACGGATAGAACGAGATGTCGTTTGGACAACTTGTCAATGGGCAACGCGAGTTAGAAAGTGAATAGTCTTGATCGAGGAAACTTAGAGGATCGCACGTACGATTTGGGATTGATTCAAATGAAATGTGACTTGAATTTTGAACAACGATCTTGAGACGAGCTTGAGGAATAGCGATCGAACTTGATCTTGAATATCGAGGAAATTGTGGAATATCCAACTCGGACAATAGCATCAGTCGTACGACTCGAAATTGGTTGCAAAGGAAGATCGTCAGGTTACGCATATCATCGATGGTATTGAGGCGTATCAAAGATCGATATGCGATAACTCGGGGGCACTCTGACTCGGCGAATGACGGTCGTGCAAATGTCATTATTCCGTTGGATGCTATACTTGGAATGTTAAAAATGTGTCGAGGAAAAGATAGACTTGGCTCGAGGATTTTCTAGATAAACGTATGACGGTCGGACTATCGAATAGAGATCTTGGCTTGGAGGAAATGGAATGTTTGGATTTGCTTCGTCGATAACCACAACCTTGACATTCTTGTCTTATGCAAGCACAACTTCAGCCTCGCACATGCGTCACGCCGATTAGGGCTATCACTCCGCATGAGCGCTGGTATGGTGATTCGTACAGCGGGAGTGATCGGCACTTGCATGGCGTGGCAATTCGTATGCTTCGACTTGTGGTTTGACGCGAAGGTGGACTCGAGAATGAATTTATGTGCTTGAAAGATTGAACTTGAGGATTGAGTAGGTCCAATCCGCGTATCGAGAATGGGTTAGTCTAAAACTCAAACAAGAGTTGTGCTCCAATGAGAATGATTATTCCGCGGGAGCGTGCATGGTGATTCATGAACCGCCGTAGATAATCGGACTCGCGTGAGATTGGGGCGCAATGTATTGTCGAGCTGGATAACCTCGTGATCGAATACATGAATTGGTTAGAACTGGTGATTGAACGGAATTGAATATGTGCAACGTAAGTCTTGATGCGAATTAGGTGATCATGCTCGATGTTTAGAAATCTGAGTGACGCGAGCTTGGGTAGAAACTCCCGTACAAACGAACAAATGGTTTGACCATAGGATTTGGGGCGAGCATCGTGCAACGACCTTGTACGATGAGCCACGGACATGACGTGTAACTATGACCTTGTGAGCTGACCTAGCGGATAGGCTGACGACCCTATGTCGAGTGATTTAACCTGTGCGATTGATATTACAATATCGTCTGGACGGACGATAGACTTGGGACAACAAGACTTAGAGTAGGACGGGGAACTGGGAGTGTGCGTGAACGACAATGAGATTGGCCCCAAACGAAAGGAATGATAGGAATGCATGATGCGCAAGTAAAGTTGGGATAACTAATTGAATCATTGATCGGAAGTTACTCAGACTTGGTCGACCCCGCTAAGAAGAAATCATACTGATTTCGTGGACAAGAACGCTTGAGAAGCGAACCGGATCATCTCGAGGACCGAGATAAACGATAGTGAGATACACATGAGTTCGATTTTAAATCGAAGTTAGCGAACGATCGGCAAATCGAAACTATCACGAGTAGCTTGTCCGACTTCGCTAATCGCTAAGCTTGGTTGAAATGTACGTATTCGGGAGACGCCTTGAATATGTGCATGATCCAAACTCAGCGATGTGATGAACTCGAATGCAGCTACAAGTGGGTGTTGCGATGCGTATGAACGAATGAGTGAGTTTGCCTCAGCCTGCGACTCTCGAGTTTGATAAATTATAACGCACCTCGTGTGACCGTTTCAGTCCCATGATACGTCGAAATAGCAACCAAGTCAGAGAAACGCGACAATTGAATAAGTACCATCAAATCTAAAATGAATGAAAAGTGATTCAATAAAAATCGACCAAACGTATGCGACACGGAACTTGGAGGGTATCGAGCATGGTTCGATGTCATCAAATGATAGAGCCGTTCGATAGAATTGTCTAAGAAATACGACGACACAAGTTAAAGGAATGGTAGGATGACCTGCACTCAGGAAGTCTCGAGGACGAGACTTGTTTTGAGTGGTGTATTATGTAGTGACCCGCTCCGCCCTAGCGGAACGCCGATTCAAATGGCAAGTGCAATGACTCAAACGAACCGTCGACCCAAAGAGTTGGAATCGACCTGATGAAGAATCGATGCAAGGCTTACATTGGACCGTCAAGATGAATCCAGACTTAGACTTTCAAAGGCGCGCTCGGAGTATCGCTCGGCCGATGCGAACATCGCTAAGGTGGATGGCTCCGATGAACCCGTCTGTGCTTAGCCTAAACACATAACAATACGGACACTATCACTGGAATCGTTAGGCGATAACACCGCGCATGCTAATAAATGACCCAACGCACCTAGCTAAGGGATTAATCCCATCTTGTATGCTTGTATAGAACATGGAAAAGAATATAGAAAATACGAGAACTCTCGTACCGCGCTCCACGCTCGTGCTAAGGCACAAGCTTGCGTTCAACAATGAAACAATGAATGGTTTACAACAATGAAACGGGAAGACTATCAACATAGTCGTTCCGAGTAGAGTTTAGCAACATTAAAAGGCTATGGGACCAATGGGTCGCCAAGGCGACTCCCGTACAGGGAGTTGCAAAATATATGAATGAATAAGTGAATGAATGAATCAACGAATGAATGAACGAATATGTGAAAGAACCAATGAACGAACGAACAAGTGAAAGAAAGAAAGAAAAGAAAGAATGAATGAAAGATAAGAAAGAAAAGAATGGTTAGCGACAGGTGTGACGGGCACGTGCAACGGGGCTCGCTACCCGCGCTGCACGGACGCCAACCTGGTCGATAACGTAAGAAGGTTAAGGGTTAGCCTACGGCTCAGAGACAACCGTTAAGTTAAAAAAGGCAAGTTAATACGAAATGGTCGTGGACAAATGGTACGAACGAGGGGTGGCGTATGTTGTGCCGTAAAGAAAAAGGGATTCCGCGGCATGGTCAAAGTGTGAAGGACTTGCCGGTCCGGACGGAATCAAAAAGGGGCTTACGGGCTGCTTGGGGGCGGGCTTGGGCACCAAGAGACGTAAGCGCAGGGTATATTCAAGAGACTATCAGGGTGAACCAGCCGCACGCCATGATAGGTAAGAAAATACCAAGGGGAATATGTCCAGGATGGCTTGTGATGCCAGCGACCGATGCATATAGATTAAGTGGGCTTTGCTGGTGGCAATCCACGTGCAAGCCCTTGCATTAAAATCAAAGTAAACTAATGTTAACTGAATAATGCACCTCCTGAACTGGCTTGAATGTAATACACCAAATGATCAAGAATACTTGTACAATGAGTTAAAGAATACGCCTATGATGCGCTAGACCCGAGGCAGGGACACGTACTTGATATTGAATGCGTACATGAATCGCGTTATGTTATTACACATGAAATGTTGTCTAACTTGGTTTACTTTGAACAGGGAAGGCCGGATGGTAAGTATCGGTAAGTCGTGCATGTATTTCCATGCGACACTTAAAATCGGCGACACGGGATAGGTTATGATATATGCCATGAAATTAACCCTAAGGCAAGTTAGAAAGACAATGAAAGATAGAGATGCACAAAAGTAAATGGAACGTGTTTGGTAATGATAGTATTGTGGGCGAGCTAGCCTCCCCACCAGTGCATAACAATGTACTGATAACCCCACAGTCTGCTTGCAGGATGCAGGAGACGCCGGCGGGTGCGGAGCTTCCATCGAACGTGCTAAGGCGCGGAGCTATCTCTGGGCCTTGGAGCGTTGCAAGGAGTTGGAGCACCATATACGGAACATAATGTATCGGAACATCGTCATGAATTATTCCATCTTATAAGCCACTTGGCACGCCTTTTATGTTTCAGAGAGAGAGAGAGAGCTTGAGCGATTTGTAATATCGGCCTAGTGCCGCTTGTAAACTTCTTGGAAATCAATAAAGAGTTTGAATTCGCTGCTACTTGTGTTCCTTTTATTTTTCGCTGCAAATGGGGACACTCTGTGCGACTCTGTGGCCTAGACTCAAATCGGCCATTTCTGGACTTGGCCTTGTACGGGCACAACCTAGGCCCGTGCGGCATCACGCCTTAGCGAGGACGATCGCTCCTACGGGAGCGGGGCGTGACACCGACCACAAGAGCCTCAAGTATCTCTTCACCCAGAAGGAATTAAACTTACGACAGAGGCGCTGGCTCGAACTGATCAAAGACTATGACTTGACGATCGACTACACTCCGGGCAAGGGAAATGTGGTGGCGGACGCTCTGAGTCAAAAATATCTTGCCTCGCTATCCATCAACCGCAGACTACTACAAGATCTAGAAGAAATGGGCATCG
Source organism: Iris pallida (assembly GCA_029216955.1). Taxonomy (NCBI): domain Eukaryota; kingdom Viridiplantae; phylum Streptophyta; class Magnoliopsida; order Asparagales; family Iridaceae; genus Iris; species Iris pallida. The sequence continues at coordinate 18,602,294 of JANAVB010000194.1, forward strand.
ATCTTCGGGTTCGATTCAGGGATGTACGGTTGGCGCAGCTGCAATTAGAGCCAAGTTTGCTGGAAAAGATCATGGCCGCTCAGAAGGATGATCCGTACCTGAAGAAAATGTGCGAGCAAATTTCGACAGGTAGTGCGACCGACTTTGCGAAAGACAAGACCGGCGTGCTGAGATTGAATGGCCGACTATGTGTTCCGGATGATTCAGAACTGCGAAAGGAGATAATATCAGAGGCGCATTATGCGAAATATACCTTGCATCCAGGCAGTGCCAAGATGTATAAGGACCTCCGCACGACCTTCTGGTGGCACGGGATGAAGAGAGATGTGGCGCTCTTCGTGTCGCAATGCATGGCCTATCAGCATGTGAAAGCTGAGCATCAACGACCGGGCGGAAAGATGCAGAACCTCGCTATTCCCGAGTGAAAGTGGGATCACGTCACTATGGATTTTATTGTTGGCCTGCCGAAGACACCACGGGGGAACGACGCCATCTGGGTCATCGTCGATCGATTAACCAAGTCAGCGCACTTTATCGCCATCAAAGTTACTTGGAGCGTTGATCGTCTGGCACAGATTTATCTTGACGAGATAGTACGGCTGCATGGAGTTCCAGTATCCATCGTCTCTGATCGGGATTCACGGTTCATGTCACAATTCTGGAGTAGCCTTCAGTCGACGCTGGGTACCAAGTTGCAGTTCAGCTCAGCTTACCATCCTCAGACCGACGGCCAAACGGAGCACGTTAATCAGATTCTCGAAGACATGCTACGGCTCTGCGTAATTGACTTCAAATCAAGCTGGGACGTCCACCTACCGCTGGCGGAATTTGCATACAACAATAGCTACCAATCCAGCATCCAAATGGCGCCGTATGAAGCTTTGTACGGCCGGAAGTGCAGATCGCCCATTTGCTGGGATAAAGTCGGGGAACGGCAGATACTCGGCCCGGAGCTGGTGGAACAGACTGTAAAAAAGGTCAAGCTAATTCGAGAAAGACTGAAGATTGTACAGAGTCGACAAAAGAGCTACGCCGACACCCATCGAAGACCGCTTGAGTTCCAGGTGGGCGATCACGTGTTCCTGAAGGTGTCGCCTATGCGAGGAGTTACTCGGTTCGGTGCGAAGGGAAAGCTGAGTCCGAGATTCGTTGGGCCGTTCGAAATACTCGAGCGGGTCGCCCCAGTAGCCTATACAATTTCCCTGCCGCCGGCGCTTGAAAGTGTGCACAATGTCTTCCACGTCACTCAGCTGCGGAAGTACGTGCACGACCCTAGCCACGTGGTGGATTTTGGCCAGCTGGAGCTAAAGCCTGACTTATCCTACGTTGAAGAGCCAGTTCAAATCTTAGAACGCAAGGATAAGCTGCTGCGAAGTCGAGTGATCCCTCTTGTTCGCGTACTCTGGAGGAACCATGCGGCGGAAGAGTCGACATGGGAACTCGAGTCAGAGATAAAAGAAAAGTTTCCTTCATTATTTTCATAGAGGTAGGTTCGGTCCTTAAGTTTCGAGGACGAAACTTTTTCTTTGTTGGTTATAGTATAGTGCCCCGTCCCTACATCGTGCCCCGTTCCTTGTCCACGGGGTGCGCGAGAAAGGAACACTGTCGCTATCGACTCGGTCGGGACCGATAGGTCGGGATTGATCGAATCGATCGAACGGGAACGGTTGAATTAAGATCCATTCCACGTTATGGAATGGCTTCTTCGGAACCAAATCCCATATTCAGCGGGTAGCGCCTCGAGGATTGACTCTGCAGCTGAGTCGGGAGAGACCTCCTGTTGCTCTGTTTTTCACGCCGCTTGCGTTGGTTTTGGCTTTGGTTTTCTGAATGCATTTTCGTGAATGTTTTTGATGGTTTTCATGGCTTACGTTTCGAACTCGCATTTCCTATCAAATTTCTTGCCTAATACAGTGTTCTAATCGGTTGCTTGTGCGATTTCAGGTGATCGCGTAGGCAACGTCTAGCGCGGCCAACCAGTCTCTCGCCTCAAGTAAAAACTCAAGGTGAGTGGCTGACCTCCTTCGTCTCGACCCTCTATTTCAAAATGAGAACTCGGGTAATGATATCGAATTTGAATGAATCGCTTGAAGAATACAAGTCCTATGTGCTAGAAAGGAAAAAGATGAGTTGTGTAGAAAAGAAATAGAATTATTTTAGGCCTGCAAAACAACCAAGTAAATAAATCGATTACATAACAAGCCCCAACGGTACCCCAAATATACCTTGTTAACCTATCAAGGTCATGGACTACTTGTCGACAAGGGCGATGGTTTCTTCGAGCGGCAACCCGGGGCCACGGGACCGACTCGGCCTAGGAAGAAACAGGTTATAGCCGAGCTGGGTAATAGGCAATCGGTAAGACGGGGAGTTGCATCGGAGCTTGCTACTTGCGTTGCAAGGGTCCCGTATTACCAGACTATGTCCAAGATGGCTAGTTAATGCTAGTGACCTCCACATCAAACACTTGATATAAATTGTTATCAACTAACAGGAAAGGCGATGGTAAGTTTTATGTCGCATGGCGCGCTTTGCCGAGGGAAATTCTGGTGTAACTTGCTTGGTTTATGTTTCGTCAACATGCTTCGTATGAAAATACCTAGGATGGTTAGAAAGACCACGAAAAGCAAGTTGTGTAAATTCTTAACTAAATTCTTGAACCAAATGAGAGCTTGGAAACTAATTAGCCACTCGCCAGTACATGTTGATTGTACTGATCCTCGCTCTCTCTACAGGTGCGATAAATCAGGAGGAGCGTGCCGCGTGAAAGGAGGCTACGCTCGTGTGTTTTGAAGCTTCGTCCGTGCGGTCGAAGTTTGGATCCAATCCCTTTTGAAGACTCCGCTGTCGAAGACCAGAAGACAAATGGAGCGACTTCCCGTCATCCCAGGTGGTTTTTTTGTAATACTGGTTGTAATCAGGGGATGAAATGTATGGAATGGCTATCTCGTCGACGTTCATTTTGTAATGGAGTCAGTTTGTAAAAAGCCCGCGCGGCACCTTTGTATCGAGTCTGTAAAATGATGTTCATTATCAATAAAGCTTAAATTTTCTTCTCTATAATGTGTGTTCAATTTACTCTGCGCATTCTCTTGTTGTTGTGTTTCGGATAGCCTTATGACTATGCCTTGTGCGAGTGCAACTTAGGCTTGCACGGCATTACGCCCGGGGGACGACTATCGATTCTACGGAATCGGGGCGTGACACATACTCCTTCAGCTTACTTGGAAGGTCTAGAGTCTCCCTCTCTACCACTGTTGTCGACATTGCTGTTCTTTTGGCGCTCACATGGTATTTGGACATGAACTCAATATTTGTGCGGGCTCGACGGGCATGACTGAGGATGAAACTTGGACTCATTGTCAACATAAACCAAGATTTACACACCAATCGAACAGCGAGTACGGATCTCGCCAGAAGCCTTACGAAGATCCGCGAGACGAGGACGTCGTCAGGAATACTAATTATAATGCCATTACAAAACTCTATATATAATCAAGGAACTATAAGTTTCTTTATGTTAGAAGTGAATATTCTGATCAGGATCCTCACATCCATACACATCTATAGTTTCCATATTCAAATTTCTGTAAAGTCATTGTTCAAATCTAGAATTTCAGTATCTTTTAAATTTGATAATTCATCCATGCAAATTATAGTAAAAACTTGAAGTCCATGTAGTAGAACTTGATATAATGGCAATTAAAACATCATGAACGACCTACATCATGATGTTAACTATCGTGATTGATGCAAGTCAAAAGATCACCTGTTGAAATACTATATACAAGAATGCACATCAAAATGTAAGAAACTTAATTTGTGGACTTTGTTGTAGCTAAAACTTCACAATTGAAACTATACTCTGAGCAACACTATTTGAGATACTTTGAGAGCAACTTGAGATGCTTCTAGCTTTAACAAAGTTATTATATGCGAGAATCAGAGAGTACACCTCTTTTTCACCTCTCCAAAGAATTACAAAGATACAAGACTCTCTACGTGACTAACCCACATATATGGGTTCAAGTTGTTGACCTCTAATGCCTTTTTTGAAGTCTTAGACTCCAAGTTAAAGAACACAAAACAACTCTGGTGATCAAATTTTAGCAGGAGCTCCTTCCCATCCTCACAAATGGCCAGAGGAGTGCACCATTTGAGACGTTTATAGACTGGATTACATATTTTCCGTAACGAGACCGAGTACTGCTTGACCCACTCCTCTTTGGTGTAGTTTTTTAAACACCACATGTCAATCTCGTTTGAGCTTGCATTCTTTTGCCACAGGCCCAAACTTTCTCTCATCTCTATCAGATTATTATTGTTGTAACCTTGTAGATGCAGTAGAGGAGGGAGGGACATTTTTTTGAATTTCTCGGTATCCGTATCAAACACTACTATAAATTGGTAATTATATGTGTAAGAAAGAAAATAAAGACTTCCATGCATCACAGGGAGATGTGACCCACAGAAAAACGTGGGGACAGTGGAAGAGGCATTAATAGTCCTCCAAGCTCTATTTGATTGATCCCCGATACTGAACAGTGCGTATCGAATGTGTCCATGTCCACGGCCTCTTTCAAAGTAGTGTTGCAGTAATCTATACTCTCCTGTTGACGAGTGGAAGTAGAAGCCAACAATAAAGAAGGAGTCGTACCCATCACGCCTATCAAGCGAGTTTCGAGGAACATTAAGCCAGTCCTTGGTCAGTGGGTTGCAGACAACGTAACCGTAATCGATCCTCCTCCTGTAGCGTCGTTGTCCCCCAAGATGGAAGCACAACAGCCCATCGCAGGAAGCGCGAGCTGGGAAATTCCACAAACATGCTCCAGCAGTTTACTTGGAAGATCTAGAGTCTCGCTCTCTACCACTCCTCTCCTTGCGGCGCTTGCGCTGAGACTCGTATGGTACAGATTGGAGTACTCCTTGAACACGATATTTGTGCGGGCTCGATGGGCATGACTGAGGATGAAACATGGGCTCGTCGTCAAAAGTTCATATTTAACGACCTACATGGTGTTAATTATCGTGATTGATGCAACTCAAAAGATCACCAGTTGAAATACTATAGTAGAACATCAATCACCAGAACTACATTGCCAAACAATAAAGTCTTGAATTCCATAACAAAAGAAGACTATTATGATATAAGTTTAAGTTAACGGAGACATACACCTCATTTTCACCTCTTCAAAGAATTACAAGATATAAGACTTTCTACGTGATGAACCCATAGACAAGGGTTCAAGTTGTTGACCTCTACTACCTTTTTGGAAGTCTTAGACTCCAAGTTAAAGAACGCAAAACAACTCTCGTGGTCAAATTTTAGCAGAAGCTCCTTCCCACCGTCGCAAATGGCCAGAGGAGTGCACCATTTGAGATGTTTATAATAGATTGGGTAACATATTTTCCGTACCGAAACTGTGTATTGCTTGACCCACTCCTCTTTGGTGTAGTCTTTTAAACACCAAATGTCAATCTCGTTCGAACTTACGTTCTTTTGCCACAAGCCCAAACTTCCTCCCATCTCTATCAGGTTGTTACTGTGGTCTCGTAGATACAGTTGACGTGGAAGAGACATTTTTCTGAATTTCTCGGTATTCGTATCGAACGCTACTATAAATTGGTAATTACATGAGTAAGAAAGAAAATGAAGACTTCCATGCATTACAGAGATACGTGATCCACGGAGACGGAGATATGTGGAGACACCAGAAGAGGCATAAATAGGCCTCCAAGCTCTATTTGATTGATCCCCGATACTGAAAACTGCATATCGAATCATGTTTCCGTGTCCATTGCTTCTCTCAACGTACTGTTGCAACAATCTATGCTCTCCTGATGAAGAGTGGAAGTAGAAGCCAACAATAAAGAAGGAGTTGTGCCCATCACGCCCATCAAGCGAGTTCCGAGGAACATCAAGCCAGTCCTTGGTCACTGGATTGCAGACAAAGTAACCGATCCTCCTCCCGTTGCATCGTCGTCCCCCGAGATCGAAGCACAACAGCCCGTCGCAGGAAGCTAACAAGCTATGCTCCAGCAACTTACTTGGAAGATCTAGAGTCTCACTCTCTACCACTCCCCTCCTTGCGGCGCTCGCGCTGAGACTCATCTGGTACAGGATGGAGTACGACTCGAACACGATACTCGTACGGGCTCGATGGGTGTGACTGAGGATGAAACATGGGCTCGTTGTCAACGAATACCAAGACTTACACACCAATCGAACAGCAAGTGCGGATCTCGCCGGAAGCCTCTCGAAGACCAACAAGACGAGGACGTCGTCAGGAATCCTACTAATACCATTGCATAGTTGTCTCTTTGCTGGTCTTTCGCAGTTGCTTGTCATCTCGCCGCCGTCTGATTTTCTTACTCTCTTCATCTCTTCCGTCTCTGTTGGTTGTAACTATCAATCAATTGAAGGGAGAAGGGAGAAGTCACAAATCTGCAACGAACTATTAGTCCTTTATATAAGTATGTCACCTCTCTTTATATAGAAATTTATTCCAATCCTGTTAGTATTAGACTACATAAATTAGACGGATGTAAATTTTTGTACGTACTATATATTATTTCAATAATGGTTAAATTTGAGTTAAATTTAGATTCGTGATTAATTATGTGATTGACAAATCTCCGGATAATAAGATTCTCTTTTTTTTTAGTTGGGCATATTGGGATGTATAATTTATATGAAGGAAAATGTTCAAAAAATGTATATTTGATATTCAACATCATAATTGAAAGTATCTATTAGATTTATCTTATTTTCTTAAGATATGTATACAGAATATATATTTTCTTAAGATATATATATATATATATATATATATATATATATATATATATATATATATATATATATATATATATATATAACGATACAGAGATATATATATTCTCTGTTACCAAATTAACTTATGCCCATCTAAATAATTCGTATGGATACATATAGGGAAATAAATGCCAAAAACACGTTAAAGGGGTATATTAGTAATTAGGATTTTATCAAATTTATTTGGTGTGCCGAGAGCTTTTATGTTGCAATACCCCACTCGGATGGATAATACAAATTTTTATTTTTTTAAAAATTATTTATATTATCTAATAACAGTTTTTTATAAGATTATTAAACTATCAGTGATTTTTACCTTGCCGGGTCCTCAGGGTATCCGTTCTAATACCACTAGGATAGAGAGCTTGGACAACTATCGTGATATTTCAAATGACATATGTACTTGTCGGAAAAGTCGACCACTCCGTTTTAATTCCGACACTTTCTAGTTATGTTGGGAATACTCGTATCTTTTAATTTCGAATGGCTGTAATGTCATTGTTCAAATGAGAACCAATTATGGAGTTTTCTTATTCAAATGGCTGTAATGTCATTGTTCAAATCTAGAATTTTAGAATCTTTTAAATTTGAGGATTCATCCATGCAAATTGATGACAACCAATTCCATACTTCATATAGTAAAACTTGAAGTTCAGATATAATGGCAATTAAAACATCATAAACGACCTACATGTTAACCATCTTGATGCAACTCAAAAGATCACCTGTTGAAATACATAAAAATGTAAGAAACTTTAACTTTGTGGACTTTGTTGTAGCAACTTGAGAACTTTGAGAGAGTAGACCCATGACAAACTCCATTGCAGACAATTGAGAGCCTTGAATTCAACTCTAACAAAATTTATTTGGAAGAAGTCTATTGTTAACTAATGTATCAGATTATAAGTTAACAGAGATACTAGCATCACTATCCCATCTTCAAAGAATTACAAGATACAAGGCTTTCCATGTGAGGCACCCACTTCCGAGTAGGACAGTGCCTCGAGTTGTTGATCCCTGTCTTCCTCAAAGTCTTGGACGTCAAGTTATAGAGCGCAAAACGACCAAAACGACCGTGACCATATCTTAGCAGAAGCTCCTTCCCATCCTCCCAAATGACCAAAGGAGTGCACCATGTGGAATATCCATAGACTGGATTACTCAGGTCCCCTACTGGAACTGTGTACTGCTTGACCCATTCCACTTTGGTGTTGTCTTTTAAACACCATATGTCCATCTCGCTCGAATCTTCATTTGTTTGCCACAAACCCAAACTTCCTCCTCCCATCTCCATCAGATTGTTACTATCGTGATGTCGTTGTAGATGCAGTCGAGGAGGGGGGGGGGGGGGGGGGGGGGGGGGGGGACATTTCTCTAAATTTTTCAGTATTCGTATCGAATGCTAATATACAATCATGACAATCATATGTGAGAGACAGACAGATGTGTGAATCCCGAAGCAAAGAGGAGATTCCAGAAGAGGGGATACCAGAAGAGGCATGAATAGGTCTCCAAGCTCTATTTAATCCTCCAATAGATAACACTTCATATCCAAACGCTCATGTCTAGTGCCTAGTTCAAAGTACTGTCGCAACAATCTATACTCTCCTGTTGAAGAGTGGAAGCTTAGAAGGCAATAATGAAGCCGCGACAAACATTACGCGAGCTCCGAGGAACATAAAGCCAGTCCTTAGTCACTAGGTTACACACAACGTAACCTATCATACTGCTAAGATAAATTGGAACATCAACGCATAACAGCTCATCGCAGGAAGCTGACAATCTAAGCGCAGAATCTCCGTCAACATACTCCAACAGCTTACTTGGAAGATCTAGAGTCTCGTCCAGCAGCTTACTTGGAAGATCTAGAGTCGCCTTCTCAACCAATCTCCTCCTTGTGATGGAGAGACTCACATGGTACAAAGTAGTATGCTTTATCATGTACTCAAACACAATATTTGTGCGGGCTCGACGGACATGACTGAGGATAAAACTTGGACTCATTGTCAACATAAACCAAGACTTACACACCAATCGAACATCAAGTACGAATCTCGCCGGAAGCCTTAGGAAGATCAATGAGACGAGGTCGTCGACGGATCTCGCCTGATTGTTGTATCCATCTCCTCTTCATACGTTGTTGTATCCGTCTCTGTTTGTTGTATCCGTTCTGTTTGTTGTATGAATCTATATATGTATATATGTCATTTATACAAAACTAATGAAAGTATCCTATTATCGTTGTAATTATATTCCATATATATAGATAAATATAGTTGTAATTTTAAATTTGATTAGTTTAAATTATATTTAGTTTTGATCCAAACTAGATTACATTTGATCATTTGGTTTTGCTAATTAGATCATATTTGAATTATTTTTAATTCGACTAGTTTTAAAATATGCATTACACTGGGATGTAAATTATATATTGCTTGTTTGTTTAAATAATGGTTAAATTTAAGTTCATAATTTAGGTTATTGAAATTTTTTGGAATTATTAAATAATCATTTTTTAGCGAGTCAAATATATGATACGTTTAATACTACCCACACACTCTAAGAAACAAAATCCAAAAAATTTATATATATATATATATATAATATATATATATATATATATATATATATATATATATATATATATATATATATTTGTTGTGATTTGGATAAATCCAAATATGGATGCTCTTATCCATACCCACAACAACCTCTCTATCTCATTCCCTTTTATATATGTTATCAATAAGAAAAGCTACGTACAGTTTTCTGGCTACCAATTCATTCTCCTTCTTTCTTATTTTCACAACACGTTATCAGCATCAGGCTCTAACCAAAGAGTTTGAAGACAAAGTTCGAGGGCGAAGATCAGAAAATTGGATTGAACAATCCAACAAGGTTCATAGATTATTTTTTTTATATAAAAAGTTTGTGCTATGATCTAAAATCGAAAAACTTATACCATAAATTATTTCTTTATTGATCTCTTATATGCATGTGAGATAATATAATAAATTTAGCATATACAAATTTCATATAAATACCATATAAAAGAATAATATTCTATGTAAAAATATCGGGTTAATTGGGTGAACACCATGATCATGTTTATTCAATTGGCATTCTTCTAAATTATATACTTCTATTATTTGTAGAAACTTTGATCTTGTGACCTAGCAAATGAAGTGATGTATTAAGAATTTGTATCATAAATGAAAAAAAAAGTACTTGTAGAGACCGATCTGTTCTGTTAGTAACAGTATTTAACATATGTTGCTAATCTTAGCTAGTTTCACATGGCATGCGGCAACTTTGGAGCTACAATTATTTGTTTCCATCACTTTTGTATGAATTTATTGCATATAAGTACCTTAAATAAACCATATTTTGTATAAGTCCTACATATTATATCTTGTGATGGCAAGGCAGATCTCCTGCATCCATTCATCATTGATGATTTCGTTAAAGAGTAAGCTGTTGATTTTGTTGGATTTGATTTATGTCATTTGCGAAAGAAAAGTGATAGTTCTTCCTCTTTGGGTTATGGTAGTCTTTAATTGTGAATATATGATACTTATCTCCTTCTACTAAACATGTAGAATGGGGGATCCGAATGTTTTACCTGGTGGATGATTCAAACATGATTTTCTTTGTGACCAACTCTCTTTTAGGAGGTTTAGCGAACACGTTTTAAATTTAGGTCATATTTATATTTTAAATTCTAAATTGGATTGTGTTCACTAAAGATGTATTCAGAATATGATCAGAGATGTATCTATTATTTTTCAGTTTAGATCATCATCTTAAGAAAATACATGTTGGATATGGATTAACTCAATCTTTCATATTCAAATCCAGATCCGCATATATAAATGTATAAACAAGTACATAAATTATATAATACTTTTTGTACTTATAATACTAGGTAACGCATGTGATTTTCATATAGATAAGAAGGATAAGAATGAGCATCTTGTTCACTCATATGTTTCACTTTTCTCCTATTGAAATCTGTATCTTATCATTTCAAGTATTTGGAATATCCAGCTAGCATTTTTAAGTCCCAATCCCTGTGGTTTGACTGGGACACATTACAAACACGATCATTTTTAAGTCACAAACCTAGTTTTTCTTGATTACCCTTTTTCCATATGAAATGATAAAACTAGTAAAGGCTATGTTGTTTTGTTGTATGTCAACATATTGAATATAGGAACACTTTAGCCCTAACATTCTTGACAACAAGAACCAAACCATGAGTTCTTAATTATATTAAAATTTTGATATAATGTTTTCTTGTTTGTAAATATTTCAATTTATGCTATATTTATAAAGGAAAACAAGTACTCACGAGCATGAAATGGAAGTCAACAGTACAAATTGTACATAAAAAAAATGTAATACGACCATGTCATTTTGTTTTTTGTGGTTTTATTTATACAGTGATACAAATTGTTCGTTTGAGTTTTATACCACCCCAAATGGGTGCATGCATGACAGGTGTTGCGCAACATGCCCGGAGAATCCAGTCGTCCGCAAATTATTTTTCCATGTCGCAGCAGATTGCTGGCCCCCGAAAGGCCATAAATTTAGTTTTGGTATTATAAGCTATCATAGACCTGGAGTTCTAAGTTTAGAATAAATTTTAATGAGCTATGAGCATCCCTATTTTTTATTATTGATTTCATTGGACACAAAAATACAAGCTTCTGAAGGTGAACTATTGTTATCCACTATTTCATTATCACAAGTCCCGAAGGATATTTGTGGAATGCCTAAATGAGACTCACGATATACTCAAGGGGTTTTGATATGCTATCAGTTTAGCTTTAATATGCTTTGTATTATTCAAGCTTATGATTACTTTACACCAAGATATTGCAAAATGTTGCTTATATGCTGAAATATATCCATAAGAGATTGGAATGATACATAATATGAACACATCACCAAGCTATAGATGATTAGTTCCATGATGACAATTATAATGCTTTAAGAGATGAAATCTAGTACATGGATGTTGATATTTCATAGTGACATTTTAAAGTTGCAAACCTCTTAAATTAGAAATTTTAAAGTTGGTGATATATGATTGTTCCATCCGTAGGGTTACTACGGATGCATTATTATCCTACCAACTATCATAGACCTGAAGTCCATGTTTAGATTACTATTGATTAATAATATCTTTATTTGTAACTATTGGTAATATATCGCCATATCTAGAAACTATAATCCATGGAAAATAGACAACTTATGTTAGTCCCGAGGTATGGATATAGATGGAAAACAGAAGTTCAGCAAGCCTACACAGTAGGTGCCACAAATGAGGAGTTTAGCAAGCCTACACAGTAGGTGCCACAAATGAGGAGTTTAGCAAGCCTACACAGTAGGTGCCACAAATGAGGAGTTTAGCAAGCCTACACAGTAGGTGCCACAAATGAGATAGATCTCAAGAACAAAGTTAGACCTCCCTACTCAGTAGGTGCCTTAAAACCTGAAGAACGAGTTACAGAGAAACAGAAGAAGAAGAAGAAGAAGAAAAAGAAGAAGAAGAAGAAGAAGAAGAGGATTAAATCTGCTGTGGTGTAAAAACACCGTTGCTCAAAGCAAGATTCGCCTCTATACCATCCGCTTCCAGTAACCAGCAAGTTCAAGAGAACTTCTAGAATGCTCGTCAGTCAATATTTGTGACTTGAACGGGCTTTCTGTACTTTACGGACTCCCTTAACTCTCTTCTTTGGTGCATCTTGGAAAGGAGGAAAGGGGGCTCTATTTATAGAGTGGAGTGAGACCTCACCATCTATCATATCCGATGTGGGACTAAAACACCAATACTCCAAAATAGAGTTTGATGTTTTACGTCATCCCACAATCAACATAGTCGAGTGCTAGCCCACGCCTTTCTCCCGAACACTCCCGTGCATGCACGAGACAACCTAGAGTCTGTGTCGAGTCCGAGCCCGCACAACAAAAATCAACTTACGTCCTTGTTGGAATTAATCATTTTTCTCTTAGTAAAATCACCCACATGATTCCCTCCTTAGGTTCACCACCCCATGTGCATATCCCAACAACACATACTCATATATATGTTGAGATAACTCATGGTGCTTTTCCAATGTGGGACTAAACTTTACAAAGCATGTTGAGAGCAAGCTCTCTTCATGTCAAGAAGCAAGAGCACCAACATCTTATGCATGACTGATAGTACTACGTACCAACATCATCCTTGGAAATAGAACCTTTTCCTCCAACAAGAATACTAGTATGGAAATAGTATCCATGATAGCTAGTCATGCACATTTATTGAATGCTACGGCAGAGCACACTTAAATTTACCCAAGGAAACTCACACATATAAAATGTCTTATACTCTCATAATTCCAGAAGAAAATTATTGAGTTTTAAGGACATAAGGACAAACGTGGGTATTATATTGAAACTATAAGTGAGTAAATATAAAGAATACATTTACAAGAACCAGGAGTTCGTCCTAGAGAACAAGAAGTTCGTCCTAGAAAAATTATCTAGCTATTCACTATGGATATGCGTTACTCACATTAGGGCTGTCAAGTCACATATATCAAGGATAAGTTTTTTTTTAATTTGCAGCATACATCCTTGATCTCAAGGATAAGTTTTTTTTTTTAAACCATAAATCCTGAAGATTGTATATGAATAACTAGTAGCATAGTCTTGAATTGCCTCTCTTTTAGATGGCTTATGTTGGTATTGTTTGAAACCGTAATATTGGCATCTATGTTTTGTAAATTATTATGTTTATCTTCTTAGATTATTAAATCTTCTAGACATGAGATATTTTTGTGATAGAATATTTATGTGATCTATAATGTTAATAAGATATAATTCCAGCCATTAGGGGGAGATATGAAGAAGATAAATTATCGTTCTAGAAGAACGTCGTGAATTATCGTTCTAGAAGAACGTCATAAAGCATCGTTCTAGAAGAACATCGTAAAGCATCGCTGCAGAAGAACATATTGCATCATCGTTCTCGAAGAACGTTCTAACGCATCATTCCAGAAGAACGTGTCATGCCATATTTCTAATTTATCTAATCTTGACTAAATAGCTATACCATCTATAAATTTATTTTCTAATAGAAGCACTAAAAGAACCAAATAAAGGCAGCAAATGAATAAGTTCTTTTGTAAGAACGCGTAAGACCTAAAGGTTCTAAATATTTAGAACCTCGTGAAGAAGAAGAGGCCGAATAATACTAAAGATATGGTTCATCTCTCCAGAAGAAGAGGCCGAATAATATAACACACCCTAATGCTCTTGAAGAAGCCGCTTCTGAAGTACCATCTCCTGAAGAGAAAGTTCATGCATGACGATCCGGAAGATGTCATGAACCAAAGATCCAATTTCTCAAAGTATATCTCTCCGATAGAGGATATACCTCAGATTCCAGAAGAGACTGACAAAGAGGTACCGGTACCCATGAAATCTATATTTTATACATAGGTAAGAGAAATTTGGAATCGAGAAAAATTGTCATAGATGACATTATCGAATGAGAATAAAAAATGGTGAAAAAAATTAAAGGATAACACTAAAACCACGAATAATCTAATGAATGGATGCGATATCTCTCGCAAGATGTGTAGTGTTCGGTCATACAGTACAAAACCCAAAGAGAATAAATCCGGTAGGTTTTGAATGAGTATTTGTAACAAATAGAGATCCAAATATATAAGAGCTCAAGTATTCATGAAATGATCATGAATAGAATATGAATAAATATATTCTTCGATCTTGATAACCTAGACGATAAGATATATTATGGAAGGTCATGGATTTAAAATTCTCAGGTAAATCCTTGAAGGATTTGATATTATTATGTTATCCCCGAAAGATCTACATATGGATTAAACCATCCAGAAGAATGTGATAGGCTCATTGAGTTTATGAAGAAATTCCTGAATGGATTCGTCAAAATGGTCACTTCCTCAAAAGAAGATCTCCTGAAGAGATTAAAAGGGCCTCCTGAAGAGAAAATCTCCTGAAGAGATAGACAATATGACAGTATCTCCTGAAAACATTTAAAATATCTCCAGATACAAAGAATCTCCCGTAGAGATTGGATTAGAATCTCCCGTATAGGTCAAAAATCTCCTGAAGAGAGAGAAATCTCCAGAAGAGATAAAGATAAATATTTAAAAAAGATCTCATGTAATCTTATGAAAAGATGAATCTCTAGAAGAGATCTACTATAAATCTCCTGTAGAGATAAATCTCTTGCAGAGATTTAATATGAATGATATACCTATAATGGTCTGATCAATAGGATCTTTTACAACCAAAAGAACATGTTCTGGGTCTTGAAGTGCCATGTTTAAAGAATATAAATTCTTTATTGTCATTTACTCAGCACAATATTTTAGAATAATATTAGGCACATAAATTATTCTTGATGAATATTCTGATCTAATGAGATATGCAGATGAATGATATTTATCTGATACTCCATTCAGCGGATATCACAAACAAGGTATGTTTTTATAAATAATGTTGCAGGTAGAGAGAATAAATCAAATCACTACGGCAATTTCACCAAAGCGAACAGGGAATGTGCATGGCTATGTTTTCAACAGTTCGACATATCAGGGGAAGTTGCGAGCTTTCAAGAATCATAAATAAAGCCTGCAACCTATTCATAAGGATACTAGTATAAATGTATAGACAAATAAAGTATTTGGATGATATGTAATATTTAAATTGTATTGGGGGTTGATTTTTCATTTTGAATTGATGTAAGAACAATAATGTAATATTTTTTAGGGGGAGCATCCTGTAGATGCAAGCATCCTGAAGATGCTAATGGAGACATCTTGAAGCATGTCTTTGCGCATTGTACTCTTTTCCTTCATTGGGGTTTTTTCCCACTGGGTTTTCCATTCGAAAGGTTTTTAACGAGGTAGTGTAAGTCACACCCACTTAGATTCCTGAAGTCTCATATTCTTGAAGAATATTATTATACTCTTTTCTTTTTTATGGATTTTTCCCAAAGGGTTTTTCCTAAAAAAGTTTTTAATGAGGCAATAATTAAAGTGGGTATCCAAGGGGGAGTGTTGTGATTTGGATAAATCCAAATATAGATGCCCTTATCCATACCCACAACAACCTCTCTATCTCATTCCCTCTATATATGTTATCAATGAGAAAAGCTATGTACAGTTTTCTGGCTACCAATTCCTTCTCCTTCTTTCTTATTTTCACAACAATTTTCTTTATATTATATATATATATATATATATATATATATATATATATATATATATATATATATATATATATATATATATATATTATACCGAGTCAAATTCAGTAAATTAGTTTACTAAACCCATATGATCAGATTATATACATATTTTATGTCCATCCCAATATCAGTGTTTAAGTTTGAGAAATCCAATTTCAACTTATTAATTTAATAAACCTGAGAATATAAACATATCTATATATCAACATATTGATTGATTGATGCAACTCAAATCTAGAGTTTCCTTGTTGAAATTGCTAATTCCAGTATCCTTTAAATTTGTCAGACATAATGACAATTAAAACATCTTGAATGACCTACATGTTAACTATCATGATTGATGCAACTCAAGAGATCACCTATGGAAATACTTATATATACATGCACATTCATGAAGATGTAAGAAACTTTTGTGTTATTAGCACTGAAAATTAGGATGCATTAGTTACTAGAACTCCGTTGCAAACAATAATTCTATACCAAAAGTTATTTGGAAGAAGACTATTAATGTGCAAGGCAAAAGTTATTTAAAAGCTAACCAGATTTTAAATTTAAGTTAATATGAGGTGATCTAATATAACCTTATGATAACTATATAATCTTATGGTAACTAGAAGAAGAAAAAGTCTTACAAAAAATCGAACTGAAATCAAAACCAAATTAAAACCAACTTCCCTTCAAATTGGTAGGAGGTCCAGAAGGCATGTTTGTTTGTTTTTTATTTTTATTATGAAAGCGAGGCGTTGAGTTACGGGCATCGAAAGACATCGGCCGTCTTGTGGAGCTCTAGAGCGCGCAGAGTGCACGAGGTATGCATGTGGGACGATGATAAAAAAAGCCTGTACGGACAAGATCCGCACGAAGAGTCCGAAATGATATGACGACCGGCTAAAAATCGTGTGCGGGGAGACACACAATTTAATTGAGCCCGCACGTGCTGGTTTAAAAAGAACAAGAAAAGATCAGACATTCTAGTGAAGAAATATGATAACCATGTGAACCAAACACTATAAAAAAAACAGTAGAAGCAAGAGTATTTGTACCATGCTTCAGCACTAGAAAAAAATAAGAAAAAAGAGATCAAATTAAGAGGAAAAAAATAGTTCAAATTTAATCAAGATGAAGTTCATGTTAGCATGTTGTCGCATCTAAAAACTTCAATACTGCCTAAGCTGTAACAGGCTAATTATCACCCAAGTATATTCCCTCAACTTGTTTGTTCTTCTCTTCTTGAAAGTCCTCGACACGAAGTTAGAGAGAGCAAAACAACCATCATATTTTAGCAGAAGCTCATTCCCGTCCTCGTAAATGGCCAAAGGAGTGCACCATTTGGGATGTCTGTCGACTGAACCGCTCAAGTATCCCTACCGAAACTGTGTACTGTTTGACCCATTCCTTTTTGGCGTAGTCTTTCAAACACCATCTGTCCATCTCGCTCCAACGAGGATCAGAATATGTTCGGCACAAACCCAAACTCCCTCCCACCTCTATCAGAAACAAACTTCCTCCCGAATCTACGAGAAGTTCCTAGAGGTGGTGATCTTATGGATGCAGCTGGGGAGGGAGGGACATCTTTCTGAATTTCTCGCTATTTGTATCGAATGCTACTACGCAATCCCAATCATCTTCAGATAGAAAATAAACATTCCCATGCAGCACAGAGGTATGTGATTGTCGGAGACGCGTGCCAGAAGGGCCATTCATAGGTCACCAAGCTCCTTTATTCGATCAGTTGCCGATACTGAACACTTCATATCCAACATTGTACACTATGTTTTCATAATCATAATTTGTGTCATCGTCAGTTTACACCGTCGTAGCAATCAATACTCTCCTGTTGAAGAGTGGAAGTAGAAGGCAATACTTAAGTCGTTGTCGACATCATTACTCAAATTCCGAGGAACATTAAGCCACTCCTTGGTCAATGGGTTACAAACAATGTAGCCAGTCCTCCTATTGTGATGTCCCGCAAAATCAAAGTACAACAGCCCGTCACAGGAAGCTGACAAGGTAATCTTAGAAATTCTGCCAGCATACTTCATCAGCTTCATTGGAAGTTTTAGAGTCTCTATCTCTGCCATTGCTCTCCTTTGGCTTCTTTTGGCGCTCTCGCTAAGACTAGTGTACAAATCGTCGAGACTAACATTGTACAAAGCGGACTTACCTGTAGTCTTGATGGACCCGATCACGATATTTTTGCGGGCATGACCGGCATGACTGAGGATGAAACATGTACTCTTTGTCAACGAATACCAAGATTTATACACCAATCGAACAGCAGGTACGGATCTCGCCGAAAGCCTTATGAAGATACACGAGACGAGGACGTCGTCAGGAATACTACTAATGCCATTGCATAGTTGTCTCTTTGCATCCTCAGGAATACTACTAATGCCATTCCTCTATCTCTTTGCTGGTCTTTCGGGTTTTCTTGATTTTCTCACTCTCTTCATACTTTTGTTGTATATGTCAATGGTTGGAAGAAGGTAGAAGCCAAAGGGAGAAATCAATCAATCAATTAAATGATAGAAGGCAAAGGGAGGATCAAGATATTTCACATAGATAATGGGTTATGATTAGTTTAAATATAGTTGTAACTTTTAAATTTAATTAATTTAAACAATATTTAAATTAGATCAAAAAAATTAACTAGATTGTGTTTGACCATTTGATTTTACAAATTAGATCATATTTGAATTATTTTCTAACACGATTAGTTTTAAAGTATGCATCACCATAAGATTAGACTAGGATGTAAATTTTATATTACATATTTATTTAATAATGGTTAAATTTGAGTTAAACTTAAATTGATGATTTAGGTTACTATAAAAAAATTTACCAAGTCAAATTCATTTATACCAAGTTAAATTCACGATTCGTTTACTAAACCCATATAATCAGATTATATATTTTCAATCCATCCAAATATCGATGTTTATATTTGGGAAATCCAATTTCAACACATTAATTTAACTAGTCACGTTCACACTTGCGTTGCACTTATAAAAAAAATCAATGATCATATTAATAAAGTATGTAAAATGGAATATTTTAAATATAATTTTAATATATTTTAATATGATTTGTTATGATTATTGTTTTAATTTTTGGACATGTGTTTAAGTAGATAATATTATGTTGTTAGTTTAAACATAATTTTAATTTTAAATATATTCTAGTATCTAGTGGTTTTTAATTTTTTTTACCCGAGGAGAGAGGATTTGGTTATCTACACAGAAGATAAAAAATGTAGTTAATTTTAAAATATTTTTTTAAATGAAATGGTCGATGATATACACACGACATATACGGCACAATCTTGAGCCGTTTTGAAGTTGTTTTATATTATTAGAGATAAACCTGAGAATATATAAACATATCTGTACATGAACATATGATTTAGAAACCGAAACCCTATTAATCTACATATTGTTTTTTATTTTTATTATGAACTGATCAAACGTTTTAGTGAACATATAAATGACAACCATGTGAACTAAGCAACATTAGAAGCAATTTTCACAACATCAACAAGAGAGTTCAAATTAGATCAAAATGAAGTACATGTTAGCTTGTCGCGGCTAAAACTTCAGTAGGTAACAGGCTCAACTACAAGATACAAGGCTTTCAATGTGAGGCACCCAAGGATATTTCCTCAAATTATTGATCCCTCTCCTCCTGAAAGTCCTCGACTCGAAGTTATAGAGAGCGAAACGACCATGAGCATATCTCAGCAGAAGCTCCTTCCCGTCCTCCCAAATGGCCAAAGGAGTGCACCATTGGGATGTTTGTATATTGAATTACTCAAGTCCCCTTCCGAAACTGTGTACTGCTTGACCCATTCCACTTTGGTGTTGTCTTTCAAACACCATATGTCCATCTTGTTCCAACAAGGATATGAGTACGTCTGGCACAAACCCAAACTTCCTCCCACCTCAATCAGATTATGATAAAGGAGACCTTGTGGATGCAGTGGAGGGAGGGATACCTTTCCAAAATTCTCGGTATTTGTATCGAATGCTACTAGACAATCATGATCTTTAGATAGAAAATAAATGCTTCCATGCAGCACAAAGATATGTGATTGCAGGACATACCTACCACAAGAGTCACTAACAGGTCTCCAGGCTCCTCTATTCGATCCTCTGCTGCCCATACTGAACACTTCATATTGTATGTTTTCATAATCAGAACCATAATCTTCATACGCGGTGTCGTCAATTTTGTACTGTCCCAGCAATTTATACTCTCCTGTCGATGAGTGGAAGAAGGCAATAATAGAGCCGTAGCCATCCTTACTCAAATTTCGAGGAACCTAAAGCCACTCCCTGGTCATCGGGTTACAGACAATGTAACCAGCCCTCCTCTTGCGATGTCCCGCGAAATCAAAATAAGCAAAATCAACGTCAAAATCAAAGCGTAACAGCCCATCGCAGGAGGCTGACAATTGAAGGTTAGAAATTTCTCCAACATACTCCATCAACTCAATTGGAAGATTTAGGTCTCTCTTGGATGATTTTCAAGATCTAGAGGGCTTCTTTCGGTGCCCACGTTAAGACTAACATTGTACAAAATGGACCTCCCTGTGGACTCGAACACGATTCTTTTGCGGGCATGACTGAGGATGAAACATGGTCTCTTTGTCAACGAATACCAAGATCTACACACCAATCGAACAATAAGTACGGATCTCGCAGGAAGCCTTACGAAGATCCATGAGACGAGGACGTCGTCAGGAATACTACTAATGCCAATGCATAGTTGTCTCTTTGCATCCTCAGGAATATTACTAATGCCAATGCATAGTTGTCTCTTTGCATCCTCAGGAATACTACTAATGCCATTCCTCTGTCTCTTTGCTGGTCTTTCGAGTTTGCTTGATTTTCTTACTCTCTTCATACTTATGTTGTATCTGTCAATGGTTGGGAGCAGGTAGAAGCCAAAGGGAGAAATCAATCAATCAATTAAAGGATAGAAGGCAAAGGGAGGATAAGCATATTTCACATAGATAATAGATTATGATTAGATTAAATATAGTTGTAACTTTTAAATTTAATTAATTTAAACATTATTTAAATTAGATCAAAATTAAATAGATTGCGTTTGACCATTTGATTTTACAAATTAGATCATATTTGAATTATTTTTAACATGATTAGTTTTAAAGTATGCATCACCTTAAGACTAGACTAGGATGTAAATTTTATATTACATATTTATTTAGTAATGGTTAAATTTGAGTTAAACTTAAATTCATGATTTAGGTAACTATAAAAAAATTTATCGAGCCAAATTCATTTATACCAAGTCAAATTCATGATTCGTTTACTAAACCCATATGATCAGATTATATATTTTCAATCCATCTGAATATCAGTGTTTAGATTTGGGAAATCCAATTTCAACTCATTAATTTAACTAGTCACGTTCTCACGTGCATTGCACGTATAAAAAAAATCAATGATAGTATTAACAAAGTATATAAAATAGAATATTTTAAATATAATTTTAATATATTTTAATATGATTTGTTATGATTATTTTTTTTAATTTCTGGACAATTGTTTAATTAGATAATATTATGTAGTTAGTTTAAACATAATTTTAATTTTAAATATATTCTAGTATCTAGTGGTTTTTAATTTTTTTTTACCCGAGGAGAGGATTTCGTTATCTACACAGAAGATAAAAAATGTAGTTAATTTTAAAATATTTTTTTAAATGAAATGGTCGATGATATACACACGAGATATACGGCACAATCTTGAGCCGTTTTGAAGTTGCTTTATATTATTAGAGATAAACCTGAGAATATATAAACATATCTGTATATGAACATATTGATTTAGAAACCGAAACCCTCTTAGTCTACATATTGTTTTTTATTTTTATTATGAACTGATCAAACGTTTTAGTGAACAAATAAATGACAACCATGTGAACTAAACAACAATAGAAGCATTTTCACAATAGCAACAAGAGAGTTCAAATTAGATCAAAATGAAGTTCATGTTAGCCTGTCGCGGCTAAGACTTCAGTAGGTAACAGGCTCAACTACAAGATACAAGGCTTTCAATGTGAGGCACCCAAGGATATTCCCTCAAATTATTGATCCCTCTCCTCCTAAAAGTCCTCGACTCGAAGTTATAGAGAGCGAAACGACCATGAGCATATCTCAGCAGAAGCTCCTTCCCATCCTCCCAAATGGCCAAAAGAGTGCACCATTTGGGATGTTTGTATACTGAATTACTCAAGTTCTCTTCCGAAACTGTGTACTGCTTGACCCATTCCTCTTTGGTCTTGTCTTTCAAACACCATATGTCCATCTCGTTCCAACAATGATATGAATACGCCTGGCACAAACCCAAACTTCCTCCCACCTCAATCAGATTATGATGAAGGATACCTTGTGGATGCAGTGGAGGAAGGGATACCATTCCGAATTTCTCGGTATTTGTATCGAGTGATACTATGCGATCATGATCTTTAGAGAGAAAATGAATGCTTCCATGCAGCACAGAGATATGTGATTATAGGACATACCTACCATAAGGGTCATTAACAGGTCTCCAGGCTCCTCTATTCGATCCTCCGCCGCCTATACTAAATGTCATGCCCCGCTCCCGCAGGAGCGATCGTCCTCGCTAAGGCGTGATGCCGTGCAAGGCTATGTCCAGAAACGGTCGATTTGAGCTAGGCCATAGAGTCGCACAGAGTGTCCCCATTTGCAGCGGAAAGTAAATGAACACAAATTTGAAGCGAATTCAATCTCTTTATTGATATTCAAGAAGTTTACAAGCGGCGCTAGGCCGATATTACAAATCGCTCAAGCTCTCTCTCTGAAACATAAAAGGCGTGCCAAGTGGCTTACAACATAGAATGATTCATGGCGATGTTCTGATACATTATGTCCTGTATAGGGTGCTTCAGCTCCTTGTAACGCTCCAAGGCTCCAGAGATAGCCCCGCGCCTTAGCACGTTCGATGGAAGCTCCGCACCCGCCGACGATACCTGCATCCTGCAAGTAGACTGTGGGGTTATCAGTACATTGTTATACACTGGTGGGGAGGTTAGCTCGCCCACAATGCTATCATTACCAAACACGTTTCATTTACTTTTGTGCATCTCCATCATTCATTGTCTTTCAAATCTTGCCTTAGGATCAATTTTATGGCATATGTCATAACCTATCACGTGTTGCCAAATTCAAGTGTCGTATGGAAATACATGTACGACTTACCCATACTTACCGTCCGGCCTTCCCTGTCCAAAGTAAACCAAGTTAGTCAACAATTCATATGGAACAACATAATGTGATTCTTGGAAACATTCAATATCAAGGGCGTGTCCCTGCCTCAGTTACTAGCGCATCGTAGGCGTATTCTCTAACTCATTGTATGAAGTATTCATTATCATTTGGTGTGATACATTTCAAGCTTATTCAGAAAGTGCTTTGTTCAGATTAACTTAGACTACTTTGATTTCAATACAAGGACTTGCACGTGGATCGCCACCAGCAAAGCCCACTTAATCTATATGCATCGGTCGCTGGCATCACAAGCCATCCTGGACATGTCTTCCCCTGTGGTAATTTCTCATCTATTATGGCGTGCGGCTTGGTACACCCTGATAGTCTTTTGAAATACCCGGCCTTACGTCCCCTGGTGGCCAAGCCCGCACTCAGGCAGTCCGTCAGCCATTTTCTTTGATTCCGTCCGGACCGGCAAGTCCTTCACACTTTGATTATGCCGCGAAATCCCTTTTTCTTCACGGTCACAGCATACACCACCCCTCGCTCGTGCCGTTTGTCCACGACCATTTCGTATTAACTTGTCTTTTTTAACTTAACGGCTGTCTCTGAGCCGTAGGCTAACCCTTAGCCTTAATGCGTTATCGACCAGGTTGGCGTCCGTGCAGCGCGGGTAGCGAGCCTCGTTGCACGTGCCCATCATACCTGTCGCTAACCATTTCCATCCTTCTTATCTTTTATTAATTCTTTCTTTCACTTGTTTATTAATTCGTTGATTCATTCATTCACTTATTCGTTTACTCTTTCATTCATACATTACGCAACTCCTTGTGTGGGAGTCGCCTTGGCGACCCATCGGTCCCATAGCCTTTCAAAGTTGCTATACTCTACTCGGAATGACTATATTGATAGTCTTTCCATTTCATTGTTGTAACCCATTCATTGTTTCATTGTTGAACGCAAGCTTGTGCCTTAGCACGAGCGTGGAGCGCGATGCGAGAGTTCTCGTATTTTTTATGTTCCTTTCCATATTCTATGCAAGCATACAATATGGGATTAATCCCTTCGCTAGGTGCGTTGGGTCATTTTATTAGCATGTGCGGTGTTATCGCCTAGCGATTTCAGTAATAGTGTCCGTATTGTTATGTGTCTAGGCTAAGCACAGACGGGTTCATCGGAGCCACCCACCTTAGCGATGTTCGCATCGGCCGAGCGATACTCCGAGCGCGCCTTTGATAGTCTAAGTCTGGATTCATCTTTGACGATCCAATGCAAGTCTTGTATCGATTCGCATCGATACTTCATCGGGTCGAAGCAACTCTTCGGGTCGACGGCTCGTTTGAGTCGTTGCACTTGCCGTTTGAATCGGCGTTCCGCTAGGGCGGAGCGGGTCACTACATAATACACCATTCAAAACAAGTCTCGTCCTCGAGACTTCCTGAGTGCAGGTCATCCTACCGTTCCTTAATCCGTGTCGCATACGTTCGGTCGATTTTATTGAATGGCTTTTCATTAATTTTAAAGTTGATGGTCACTTATTCAATTGCCGTGTTTCTTCAACTTGGTTGCTATTTCAACGTATCATGGGACTGAAACGGTCACACGTGGTGCGTTATAATTTATCAAACTCGAGAGTCGTAGGCTGAGACAAACTCACTCATTCGTTCATATGCATCGCAACACCCACTTGCAGCTGCATTCGAGTTCATCATATCACTGAGTTTGGATCGTGCACGTATCCAAGACGTCCCCCAAATATGTACATTTCAACCAAGCTTAGCGATTAGCAAAGTCGGATAAGCTACTCGTGATAGTTTTGATTTGCCAATCGTTTTGCTAACTTCGATTTAAAATCAAACTCGTGTGCATCTCACTATCGTTTATCTCGGTCCTCGAGATGATCCGGTTCGCTTCTCAAGCGTTCTTGTCTACGAAATCAATACGATTTCTTCTTAGCGGAGTCGACCAAGTCTAAGTAATTTTCGTCCGATTCAAGACCAAGTATTGCACCATCATCGAGTATTTCTTCCTATCAACGATTCAATTCGTTATCCCAACTTTACTTGCGCGTCATCCATTCCTATCATTCCCTTCATTTGGGGCCAATCTCATCGTCGTTCACGCACACTCCTTGTTCCCCGTCCTACTCTAAGTCTTGCTGCCACAAGTCTATCGTCCGTCCGGATGATACTGTAAGGTCAATCGCACAAGTTCAATCACTCGGCATAGGGTCATCCGCTTATCCGCTAGGTCAGCTCACAAGGACATAGTTACAAGTCAAGTCTGTCGCTCATCGTGCAAGGTCGTTGCACGACGCTCGCCCCAAATCCTATGGTCAAACCATTTGTTTACTTGTACGGGTGTTTCTACCCAAGCTCGCGTGACTCAGATTTCTAAACATCGAGCACGATCACCTAATTTACATCAAGACTTACGTTGCACATACTCAATTCCGTTCAATCACCAGTTCTAACCAATTCGTGTATTCGATCACGAGGTCATCCAGCTCGTCAATACATTGCGCCCCAATCTCACGCGAGTCCGATTATCCATGGCCGTTCATGAATCACCATGCGATGCTCCCGCGGAATAATCATTCTCATCGGGGCGTAACTCTTGTTTGAGTTTTAGACTAACCCATTCTCGATACGCGGATTGGACCTACTCAATCCTCAAGTTCAATTCCAAGCACATAATTTCATTCTTGAGTTTACCTTCGCGTCAAACCACAAGTCGAAGCAATCAAATAGCCACGCCATCCAAGTGCCGATCACTCCCGCTGTATGAATCACCATACCAGCGCTCACGCGGAGTGATAGTCCTAATCGGCGTGACGCATGTGCGAGGCTGGGGTTGCGCTCGTATAAGACAAGAACGTCAATATTGTGGTTGTCAACAAAGCAAAATCCAAGTATTTCATTTTCATCCAAGCCAAGCCAATTGATATTCTGACCGTCATGCGTTCAACTAGAAAATCCTCGAACCAAGTCTATCTTTTCCTCGACGTATTTCAATATCCCAAGTATAGCATCCAACAGAACAATGACATTTGCACGATCATCATTCGCCGAGTCAGAGTATCCCCGAGTTATCGCATATTGATCTTTGATACGCCTCAATACCATCGACGATATACGTAACCTGACGATCTTTCTTTGCAACCGATTTCGGGTCGTGCGTTGATGCTGTTGCCCGAGTTGGATATTCTACAATTTCCTTTTATATTCAAGATCAAGTTTGATCGCTATTCCTCAAGCTAGTTTCAAGATCGTTGTCCAAACTCAAGTCACAATTTATTTGAATCCATCCAAAATCGTACGCGCGATCCTCTAAGTTTTCTCAATCAAGACCATTCATTTCCATTCATCGTTCCGACCCATTTTCTAGCTCGCACTGCCCATTGACAAGTTGTCCAGCGACATCTCGTTCGGGACTTTTGAAGTCACGTCCAACTAAGCGTGACGCGTTCTAAGGCTTTGCGCGATTGTATCGCCTCGCCGACGTACTCGTACGATCCGTAAATCCTTTAGTCTCACTCGAACAATTTCTATGACGTCCATACACCACTCAGGGTTCGAGCCACTCGTCTAGTCGTCGACATTCATTCTTATTCTTCTCCGAACCTATCACATACACCACTCGGATTCAAGCCATACGATCTAGTCCTCAATCACGTTCGCGTCATGCGCTAAGACATCATTTAGATTCGTTCGACGAATCTCTAGCGTAATCGCATCACGTCGCCTTGACGTACTAAGTCGTTTGTACTATCCTCAAAATCTAATAAATCTTCCGTGCATGCCTAAGCATTAGTTTGACAGCGTTCCTATCGATATACACTCTAAGTGTATCCCCGTTCCCGACCGAGCGGTACTTGATATCGCTCGCAACTCGATTGCACCAGAAGTCGAGGTGCGCGACACGCGGACTAAGTTGTGCCGTATAACTATCCCGTGCGGGCTATATTCAAGTTTACACGCTCACTTGCTTATGTCGACGTAGGACTATTTGGGCATGCACGTGACTTGCTAACTTAGCATGTGTTCTCTATCGAGTCATGTTTAACATCGTTCGGCACAAAGGCCTTCGCCTATCGATCCCGTTCAACCGAGTACTTGTACTAGCTTTTGAAAATATTAGACTTATTGCATGGAACATCCCAAGGCACAACGAGAGAGAGCGCATACTTCTTTTGTTTCCAACCGAGCTTTCAAAACTGAGAGAATCGAAATGAAGTCCAAGGACATGAAGCCGTGCTCTGATACCAATATGTCATGCCCCGCTCCCGCAGGAGCGATCGTCCTCACTAAGGCGTGATGCCGCACGGGCCTAGGTTGCACCCGTGCAAGGCTATGTCCAGAAACGGTCGATTTGAGCTAGGCCACAGAGTCGCACAGAGTGTCCCCATTTGCAGTAGAAAGTAAATGAACACAAATTTGAAGCGAATTCAATCTCTTTATTGATATTCAAGAAGTTTACAAGCGGCGCTAGGCCGATATTACAAATCGCTCAAGCTCTCTCTCTCTGAAACATAAAAGGCGTGCCAAGTGGCTTACAACATAGAATGATTCATGGCGATGTTCCGATACATTATGTCCTGTATAGGGTGCTTCAGCTCCTTGCAACGCTCCAAGGCTCCAGAGATAGCCCCGCGCCTTAGCGCGTTCGATGGAAGCTCCGCACCCGTCGATGATACCTGCATCCTGTAAGTAGACTGTGGGGTTATCAGTACATTGTTATGCACTGGTGGGAAGGCTAGCTCGTCCACAATGCTGTCATTACCAAACACGTTTCATTTACTTTTGTGCATCTCCATCATTCATTGTCTTTCTAATCTTGCCTTAGGATCAATTTCATGGCATATGTCATAACCTATCCCGTGTTGCCAAATTTAAGTGTCGTATGGAAATACATGCACGATTTACCCATACTTACCGTTCGGCCTTCCCTGTCCAAAGTAAACCAAGTTAGTCAACAATTCATATGGAACAACATAATGTGATTCTTGGAAACATTCAATATCAAGGGCGTGTCCCTGCCTCAGTTACTAGCGCATCGTAGGCGAATTCTCTAACTCATTGTATGAAGTATTCATTATCATTTGGTGTGATACATTTCAAGCTTATTCAGAAGGTGCTTTGTTCAGATTAACTTAGACTACTTTGATTTCAATGCAAGGACTTGCACGTGGATCGCCACCAGCAAAGCCCACTTAATCTATATACATCGGTCGCTGGCATCACAAGCCATCCGGAACATGTCTTTCCCTGTGGTAATTTCTCACCTATCATGGCGTGCGGTTTGGTACACCCTGATAGTCTTTTGAAATACCCGGCCTTACGTCCCTTGGTGGCCAAGCCCGTACTCAGGCAGTCCGTAAGCCATTTCCTTTGATTCCGTCCGGACCGGCAAGTCCTTCACACTTTGATCATGCCGCGGAATCCCTTTTTCTTCATGGTCACAGCATACGCCACCCCTCGCTCGTGCCGTTTGTCCACGACCATTTCGTATTAACTTGTCTTTTTTAACTTAACGGCTGTCTCTGAGCCGTAGGCTAACCCTTAGCCTTAATGCGTTATCGACCAGGTTGGCGTCCGTGCAGCACGGGTAGCGAGCCCCGTTGCACGTGCCCGTCATACCTGTCGCTAACCATTTCCATCCTTCTTATCTTTTATTCATTCTTTCTTTCACTTGTTCATTCATTCGTTGATTCATTCCTTCACTTATTCGTTTACTCTTTCATTCATACATTACGCAACTCCTTGTACGGGAGTCGCCTTGGCTACCCATCGGTCCCATAGCCTTTCAATGTTGCTATGCTCTACTCGGAATGACTATATTGATAGTCTTCCTATTTCATTGTTGTAACCCATTCATTGTTTTATTGTTGAACGCAAGCTTGTGCCTTAGCACGAGCGTGGAGCGCGGTGCGAGAGTTCTCGTATTTTCCATGTTCCTTTCCATATTCTATGCAAGCATACAAGATGGGATTAATCCCTTAGCTAGGTGCGTTGGATCATTTTATTAGCATACGCGGTGTTATCGCCTAGCGATTTCAGTGATAGTGTTCGTATTGTTATGTGTCTAGGCTAAGCACAGACAGGTTCATCGGAGCCACCCACCTTAGCGATGTTCGCATCGGCCGAGCGATACTCCGAGCGCGCCTTTGATAGTCTAAGTCTGCATTCATCTTTGACGACCCAATGCAAGTCTTGTATCGATTCGCATCGATACTTCATTGGGTCGAAGCAACTCTTCGGGTCGACGGCTCGTTTGAGTCGTTGCACTTGCCGTTTGAATCGACGTTCCACTAGGGCGGAGCGGGTCACTACACTGAACGCTTCATATTGTATGTTTTTAGAATCAGAACCATAATCTTCATATCCAGTGTCGTCAGTTTCGTACTGTCCAAGCAATCTATACTCTCCTGCCGATGAGTGGAAGAAGAAGGCAATAATAGAGCCGTAGCCATACTTACTCAAATTTCTAGGAACCTGAAGCCACTCCTTGGTCACCGGGTTACAGACAATGTAACCAGCCCTCCTCTTGCGATGTCCCGCGAAATAAAAATAAGCAAAATCAACATCAAAATCAAAGCATAACAGCCCATCGCAGGAGGCTGACAATTGAAGGTTAGAAATTCTGCCAACATACTCCATCAACTCAATTGGAAGATTTAGAGTCTCTCTTGGAAGATTTTAAGATCTAGAGGGCTTCTTTTGGTGCCCTCGTTAAGACTAACATTGTACAAAATGGACCTCCATGTGGACTCGAACACGATTCTTTTGCGGGCTTGATGGGCATGACTGAGGATGAAATATGGTCTCTTTGTCAATGAACACCAAGATCTACACACAAATCGAACAACAGGTACGGATCTCGCCGAAAGCCTTACGAAAATCCACGAGACAAGGACGTCATCAGGAATACTAGTAATGCCATTGCTCTGTCTCTGTCTCTTTGCTTCATCCGAAATGCTACTAATGACATTGCTCTGTCTCTTTGCTGGTCTTTCTGGTTTGCTTGATTTTCTGAGTCTTTTCATACTCTTGTTGTATCAGCAGTGGTTGGGAGAAGGTAGAAGCCAAAGGGAGAAATCATTTAATTAAAGGATAGAAGGCCAAGGGAGGATAAGCATATCCAAAACTAATGGAAGTATCCTATCTATAGTTGTAAACATATTTCACATAGATAATGGATTATGATTAGATTAAATATAGTTGTGTTGAGAACTAATAAGGGATTTAGTCCCACACTGGAAAATGTAATATGAAGAGGAGCTAGACTCCCTATAAGTAGTGGAATAGCCCATCAATAAAAAATACACAACAATTATTCTCTATATGGTATCAGAGCCATAACCACAAAAACAATTCCCACCCCGTCCCCAACCCGGCAAACCCAACCCCCCTGCCCCCCCTGACACCCCCCTGCTGATCCCTACCGCCCTGCCGAAACCCCTAACCCCTGCTCCCCCCCCCGACGCCCCCCCTGTCGATCCCCACCCCGCTGCCGACCCCCCCTGCCCCCTTCCTCCCTCCCGACGCCCCCCTGTCGATCCCCACCCCCCTGACGACCCCCCTGCTACCCTCTGCTGCTGACCCCCTGCAGACCCCGCCGACCCCCCTCCCTCTTCCGCCCCACTGCTGTCGAACCCCCTCTTTCCTTTTTTTTCCTCAAAAAAAACAAAACAAAAAAACCCTAATTTGAGAGAGAGATTATGTGGGCGGTTATTCGAAGACGGATGGCTGTCAAATACTTTATTTGTACCTTCTGTTCCTAGATTACACCCTCCAGAACTATAAATACTTTATTTGTTTTCCGTTCTCGATCTGTAAATTAGGATCTACATGCGCACGCCGGTGTTGGCCACGTTCACAGCGCATTCGTAAGGTCACTGTTGAAGACTTTACATAAAAACGACGACGACGAAGCCGACGACGACGACGAAGCCGACGAAGACGACGACGACAACGACGAAGTCGAAGAAGACGACGACGACGACGGATCACAGTTGAAGACACCATGGATTCGATCAGTGGTAAACTGACAGCAGAAGAGATGAAGGCCTTGGTTGGTGATATTTTATCAAAGAAATTAACCGAGGCAACCCCACGTGTGATCCATACTGATGTGGATCTGTCACCCTACAAAATGGGAAAGCTGGACAAGCTAGAGACGAAGTTGGAAGGAACGTCCAACTACTTGAAATGGTCACGGCAGGCCATGCGGACGCTGAAGGGACGTGGCTTGGTTGGCAACGTCAATGGCCAAACCAAGGCACAAGATGATCCCACTTCAAAAGAATTTGCTATTTGGGAAATTGTCAACAATGTTGTGGCTGGATGGTTGACAACCTCCTTGATCGACCAGGTATCGGGCAATGTCGAGACGATGGAGGCTGCTGTTGATATATGGCTGACTTTGAAGGATATGTACTCAGGCTCAGGCAATCCTATGCGGGTCTTCCAACTGCAGGATAAACTTGATAGGGTGGCCCAAGACGACCGCACCATCTCTGAGTATGCAGCACTGTTGAAGAAGTACTAGTCTGATCTGGATCACTATGATCCTCTTGGGATGGAAGATGCCCAAGTCGAACCAGCATTTGCAAAATATTTCCAAAAGTTCTTGGAATATATTTCTCGACAAAGGCTGATGAAGTTCTTAAAGGGTCTTAACCCTATGTTTGAGCATAGAAGGAATGTACTCCTGGCATAGCACATGCTTCCAACCTAAGAAGAAGCCATAGCTGCCATGGCACAAGAAGAGGCTCGCTTGAAGTTCATGCCCAACAAGGGCTCTTTCCAGGGAGAGCAAGCCGCTGTTGACAAGTCTGCCCTTGCCGCCTTCAATCAGCCTCCCTGTGTGGCTGGTGTTTACCACAACTGTGGTGCCTCAGGACATTACATCAGATTTTGTCCAAAACCCCTGCAGAGTCAGTCGAGTGATCGTGGACGGGGCCGCGGAGGACGTCGAGGTGGTAGAGGCGGTTATGCTGGTAGAAGGGGACATTATTCTGGAGGACACAAAGCTAATCTGGCAGAGGACGGGGGAAAAAATCACCTGGATGAGTTAACCCCTCTTGAGAAGGAGTTCCTCGCGAGGTTACGCAGCACGAAGCTGGATTCGGACGGCAGTCATGGGGCGTCATCTACCTCGGGGGACCATATCACTTGCTTTGCCCAAACCAGCACAGGTATTCCTGCGCGTGCTCGTGCAGCAGCTGTCCACCAACCAGGTTAGATTATGGACTCTAGGGCATTTTGCCATGTCACGGGGTCCCGGTGAGTTCTAGGACTATACTCACCTACCGACGCCGGAGAGCATTCAGACTGCTGATGGTAACTCCAACCCTGTCATGGGTACAGGCACTGTCGCATGCACCCCTTCTCTCACTCTCACCAATGTCTTACTTGCTCCGTCTTTTTCTGTCAATCTTTTTTCTATTAGTGCCATTATTCTTGATCTTAACTGTACTGTTTCCTTTGACATTCCTACGGTGACTTTTCAGGAAAAGGGGATAGGACGACGACTAGCAACTGGCACATGGCATAAGGGGCTGTGGTACTTGGACATGACTGGACTGGACAAAGCATTGGCATCTCTGGTAGCGGACACACCACCGGAAGATTCCCGACGCAGTGTAGAAGATGAGTTGCTACTCCACCACCAGCGTGTCGGTCATTCTTTTTTTAAAATTATTAGTCGAATGTATCCATCCTTATACCAAAGGGTGAATAAAGAGAAGTTATTTTGTCATGCTTGTGAGTTGGGTAAACATACCAAAAGCACGTAATATGAAGAGGAGCTAGACTCCCTATAAGTAGTGGAGTAGCCCATCAATAAAAAATACACAACAATTATTCTCTAAAAGTTGTAACTTTTAAATTTAATCAATTTAAATTATATTTAGATTAGATCAAAATTAACTAGATTACATTAATTTGACCATTTGATTTTACTAAGTAGATCATATTTGAATTGTTTTTAACATGATTAGAGTTTTAAAGTATGCATTGTATTAAGATGAGAATAGGATGTGAATTTTATATTACATATTTATTTAAATA
Source organism: Iris pallida (assembly GCA_029216955.1). Classification (NCBI taxonomy): domain Eukaryota; kingdom Viridiplantae; phylum Streptophyta; class Magnoliopsida; order Asparagales; family Iridaceae; genus Iris; species Iris pallida. The sequence goes on from JANAVB010000194.1 coordinate 18,635,743, forward strand.
ATGGCTAAATTTAAATTCATGATCTAGGTTACTATATTTTTTTTATCGAGTCAAACTCATGATTCTTATACGGGGTCAAATCAGCAAATTAGTTTTCTAAAAAACATATGATGAGATTATATATTTTTAATCCATCTCAATATCAGTGTTTAAATTTGGGAAATCCAAATTCAAATCATTAATTATATTTTTGGAAGAAGGTAAATAATATAGATTGGAGGAAATTTTAAGTAGCAAATAGAAGATATTGTATGTAAGATTAAATTATATTTCATAAATATAATGGATTGTAATTAGAATATTAAATTTAGTTGTAATTACATTTCATGTAGATCATAGTCGATTATAGTCTGATTAAATACAGTTGTTATTCTAAATTTGCTTATTTAAATAATATTTAGTTTTGATGGAAAGTAGATTACGTTTGATCATTTGATTTTACTAATTAGATCATATTTGAATTAGCTTAATAAACCTGAGAATATATAAACATATATGTATATATATTCTGATCAGGATTCTCACATCCATATATATTTATCTAGAGTTTCCTTATATAGATATTATACCGAGTCAAATTCAGCAAATTAGTTTACTAAACCCATATGATCAGATTATATATTTTCAGTCCATCTCAAATTATAGAGTTTCCTTGTTCAGACTTAATGACAATTAGAACATCGTGAATGTTAACTATCATGATTGATGCAACTCAAGAGATCACCTGTGGAAATATTTATATATGCATGCACATTCATGAAAATGTAAGAAACTTTCGTGTACTTTGTTGTAGCTAAAATTTCATCAAGAAAAATATTTGGTGAAGTTGATAGCACTGAAAATTTCTTCTACAACGAAAGTTATTTGGAAGAAGACTATTAATGTGCAAGATTAAGTTTAACAGATGTAGATACCTCGTTTATCACTTCTTGAAAGAATTACAAGGTACTAAGGCTTCCTGTGTGTTGCACTCAAAACCTCCAAAATTTGCCTCAACTTGTTGATCTCTTTTTTGTTTCTTGAAAGTCTTATAGACTCGAAGTTGTATATAGAGCACAAAACAAAACCGGAGTACTCAAATCTTAATTAGGAGGAGCTCTTACTTATACATCGATGTCCTTATGTTAATTTACTGAATTTATGTACTGTTTGATCCTTTGCAGCCATATCTTTTATAAGTACATATTACACCTCAGTGACAAAGGAAGAATATTATTCAGACCCAATGTCATCAATCTCTGCTGCAAGAATATGCTTCTTTAAGCAGTGAAACACAATAATGCATCACTTGAATGATATGTTGGATTGTATCTCATTTCTGGTTGAGCCCTCAAGAGGCTTATATGGGAATTGGTGGCATTACCTGGGAATTCCCTTTTAAGCCATATGACCCAGTCCAATATCGTACCTCATGGACCAGCGATCCGGTTCGAGTCACACCATGTTCTCAACAAGTGGTATTAGAGCCCAAGGTTACGGGGCCGGTTTGGGCGACTCTAATTGGTCAGAGGCAACTCCGGTTCAGGTCACATTACGTTCCTTGTTGATCTCTATTATAAATTATTCAGACCCAATGCCATCAATCTCAATCAATAAGGATATGAGACAAAAACCTCAAATATTTGTGTTACAATTGTGTTCTGTGGATAGAAATCAAGACAATACAGATGAGGAGAACACTGCAATTACTCTGTTACCTGGAATCCTACCCGTCTGCAGTAGAGATCATTGTGCGTGCTTTAAAGATCACATTCCATGAAGTTTCTATCTCAAAAACATTATAAAGCACACAATATTAAAAGGAAAAAAAAGTGTTCAAATTAAATCAGATATTATAATACATGTATTATTGTGAAACATAATAATGCACGCATCATTATTAGAATCAGAAGGGCATGCCTTGTATGAAATTTGTAAGCAGACTTTAAAGAAGACTAGGGGTGCTTTAAAATCTGGAATTTCAGTATCCTTTAAATTTGGTGCAAATCGATGATAACCAATTCCATACTTCATTACACGGAGACATGGTATCAAGACAATGGTAACATATAGTAAAAGTTGAAGGGCAGATAGAACGACAATTAAAAAATGACAATGTAACATACAAGTTGAAGGTCAGATACAGAGGCAATTAAAACATATTGAAATATTATATACATGTATATTCACGAAAATGTAAGAAACTTTGTGGACTTTGTTGTATGTAGCTAAAATTTCACCATTGAAACTGTACTCCGATCAACTTGAGATACTTTGAGCTTCTCGACATCATACTTCTAGCTTTAATAAAGCTATTATATGAGAGAATTATAAATTGCACTGTGCATCATGCACACTAGATAATGCATCCTAATTTCTACTACTGTCACCTTCCACGAAGTTTTTATCCCAAAAACATAATAAAGCACACAAGATTTTTTAAAAACGTGTTCAAATTAAATCAAAATGAGTTCCTGTTAGCCCTTAAGATGTAACGACTCAGAGCAACTTGAGATACTTGGGCCAGAATTATAAGTTAACAGATATCCCTCATGTTCTTCAAAGAATTACAAGACACAAGACTTTCTATGTAAAGCGCCCAAATCTGAGGATAGTGCCTCAAGTTGTTGATCCATGTGGTCTTGAAAGTCTTGGCCAAGTTATAGAGTGCAAAACCAGTGCCATCATATTTTAGCATAAGCTCCTTCCCATCCTCCCAAATGGCCAAAGGAGTGCAGAAATGTCCATAGACTGAGACTGTGTACTGTTTGACCCATTCCTCTTTGGTGTAGTCTTTTAAACACCGTATGTCTATTTCGTTCGAATTTGCATTTCGTTGCCACAAACCCAAGCTTCCTCCCATATCAGACCATTATTGTAACCATGTAGATGCAGTCGAGGAGGGATGGGTATTTTTCTGAATTTTTCAGTATTTGTATCAAATTCTACTCTAAAATCGCAATCTGGAAAGGCCAGAAAATGGATACTTCCATGCAGAAAGATATGTGAAGGCCAAAGCGCTGTGGAGGAGATACCAGAAGAGGCATGAATAGGCCTCCAAGCTCTATTTGATCCTCCGATATTGAACACTTCATATCCAACGTTTTCATATCTAGTGCGTGATCCTATCTCAAAGTACTGTTGCAGCAATCTAGCAATCTATACTCTCCTATTGAAGAGTGGAAGTAGAAGCCCACAATAAAGCCATAGAAACCCTTACGCAAGTTCCAAGGAACATTAATCCAATCCTTGGTCACTGGGTTGAACACAAAGTAGGAAGCTGACAAGCTACGATAAAGATAAATTGGAACATCAAAGCATAACAGCCCATCGCAGGAAGCTGACAATTTAAGTTTTGGTCCTATTTATATTTAGTTTTGGTCCTATTATATTCCATATAGAGAATGGATTACAATTTGATGAAATATAGTTTTAATTTTAAATTTGATTAGTTTTAAACTATATTTAGCTTTGATCCAAACTAGATTACGTTTGATCATTTGTTTTTGCTAATTAGATCATATTTGAATTATTTTTAATTCGACTAGTTTTAAAATATGCATTACACTGGGATGTAAGTTTTAAATAATGGTTAAATTTAAGTTCATAATTCAAGATTTTACCAAATTTATATCAATGATTAAGAGAGAGAGAGAGATCAAAAGAGGTTCATGTTCCATTGGGATGGCGTTTATGAAGGTTTCTTCCTTTTGTAATCTGAGTTCACTAAAGTTCTTTATATATGAGATTGTCTCTCTCGTTAAACTTTGCTTTCTCTTCACCTTACAAGAACTTACTCTTTCTACTGTAGACTATTGATAGATTATATATATATTATTGTTTCTCCTAAAGAAAATATTGAGAGAGCCTGGAGGTTACTAACAAGGCGGATCCAGGATTTAAAATTGGGTGGACTATAATAAAATTTAATATCTATTTAGAAATAAATATAATAATTATATATTGAGTCCAAATACGCTAGAAAACAAGTAAACAATAATAACTTTCAAAATGTTCACATATGACTTACCTATTGATGTTGTACCCGACGAGGCTTCATAGAATAGAACTCGTCTATTATCCAATCATAATCAATGTTTGTGGAATAAAAAATTGTTTAATTTAGAGAGCCAAACAATCACATAGAAGCTCATCCCACATTTCTTTGGGAATTCCTTGTAGAACATTAATCACTAGAAGTCCATTGCAAACAATAGTCTTGAATTAATTCCATAACAAAAGTTATTTGGAAGAAGACTATTAATGTGTTAGATAAAAGATCTAGATACCTCAGTATCACTTGTTTAAAGGAATTACAAGATACAAGACTTTCTATGTGATACGATACACCCAATTAAAACCACAGAAATTTGCCTCTTGTTGATCATTTTCTTCCTGAAAGTCTCAGACTCGAAGTGAGTCAAATATTAGGAGAACCTCCTTCCCATCATCCCGAATGTCCAAAGGAGTGCACCTTTTCCAACATATAATACTCTTAATTATACATAAATATCCTTATGCTATTCACTAAAATTGTGTACTATTTGATCCGTTGCAGCCATCTCTATTATAAGTACATATTATGCCACAGTGAAAAGTAAGAATATTATTCAGACCCAATGCCATCAATCTATGCTGCATGAATATGCTTCCTTAAGAAATGAAACACAATATTAATGAATCACTATTTGAATTGAAAATCAGAAGGGCATGCCTTGAATTGAAACACAATATTAATGCTTTGAAGATCACATTCCATGAAGTTTCTATCTCAAAAGCATTATGAAGCACACAAGACTTAAAAAAAAAGAGTTCAAATTAAACCAAAATGAAGTTCTTGTTAGCCCGGGGCAACTAAAACTCCACCTCTTAAGATGTAACAACTCAGAGCAACTTAAGATACTTGGGACGGAATTATAAGTTAATAGAGATACCTCATGTTCTTCAAAGAATTACAAGATACAAGACTTTCTATGTAAGGCACCCAAATCTGAGGATAGTGCCTCAAGTTGTCGATCCTTGTCTTCCTGAAAGTCTTGGACTCCAAGTTGTAGAGCGCAAAACCACTGTCATCACATTTTAATAGAAGATCTTTTCCATCATCCCAAATAGCTAAATGAGTGCAGAAATGTCCATAGACTGAGACTGTGTACTGTTTGACCCATTCCTCCTCTTTGGTGTAGTCTTTCAAACACCATATGTTTATTTCTCTCGAATTTGCATTTGGTTGACACAAACCCAAGCTTTCTCCCATCTCTATCAGATCATTATTGTAACCATGTAGATGCAGTCGAGGAGGGATGTGTATTTTTTTTAATTTTTTAGTATTTGTATCAAATTCAACTCTAAAATCACAATCTGGAACAAACAAAAAATGGATACTTCTACGTAGAAAGATACGTGAAGGCCAGAGCCACGAGGAGGAGATACTAGAAGAGGCATGAATAGGCCTCCAAGCTCCACTTGATCCTCCGATATTGAACACTTTGTATCCTTCGTTTTCATATCCAGTGCTTCTGCCTATTTTAAAGTATTGTTGTAGCAATCTATATTCTCATGTTGAAGAGTGGAGATAGATGCCACTAACGAAGTCGTAGAAACCATTACGCAAGTTCCGAGGAACAATAAGCCAGTCCTTGGTCACTGGGTTACACACAACGTAACCGATCCTCCTCCTCCTATTGCCCTCAAATTCAAAGCATAACAGTCCATCGCAGGAAGCTGACAATTTAAGCCTAGAATCTCTGCCAACATACTCCAACAGCTTACTTGGAAGCTCCATCTCGCTCTCTATCACTCTCCTCCTTGTGTTGGCGCTCTCGTTGAGGCTCACACGGCACAAGGTGGAGTGCTTTTTGGACCTAAACACAATATTTGTGCGGGCTTGACGGGCATGACTGAGGATGAAACTTGGGCTAATTGTCAACAGAAACCAAGACTTACACACCAATCGAATAGCAAGTACGGATCTCGCCGGAAGCCTTACGAAGATCATCCAGACGAGGAAGGTAATTAATTTTATTGAATAAAACTAATGAAAGTATCCCTATTATCGTTGTAATTATATTCCGTATAGAGAATGGATTATCATTTGATTAAATATAGTTGTAATTAATTTGATTAGTTTAAACTATAATTAGTTTTGATCCAAACTAGATTGCGTCTGATCATTTGATTTTGCCAATTAGATCATATTTGAATTATTTTTAATTCGACTACTTTTAAAATAAAGGTTATTTAAATAAAGGTTAAATTTGCTAATTGGATCATATGTTTATTTAAATAAAGGTTAAATTTGAATTCATGATTTAGGTTATTGAAATTTTTTTTGAAAAATAAAGTAGTCTTTTTTTTACCAAGTCAAATTTATGATTCGTTTAATATTTACCCACATGCTCTAAGAAACAATCTCCAAATAACATATTAGATATTTTTAGCAGTTTAACCGAGTCAAATTCAGAAAATTAGTTTACTAACCCATATGATCAGACTATATATTTGAATCCATCCCAATATGAGTGTTTAAATTTGACAAATCCAATTAAATTCATTAATTTAATAAACATACGAGAATATAAACATATCTATATATCAAGATATCTTTAAAAAAAATTAGAAGAAAATTTATTACTATCTCTTGGTAATTAGTCCGAAAGCCTACAAACTCACCCCGAAGGCTAATTATTGATAACTCCAAAAAATGATTACAAGCCTTGAAATTTAGAAATATCACTATACTTTAAATATACACTATGTATGCCCATTTAACCCTCACTTGCCCCTTTGCCATGTTCACATACACACACATAGCCTCTTAAATAAGTATTTATGAATACAGTTAACTTAGCTATGTATGTATATTATATATATGTTAGCATATTGTGTTGTAATATATAAGTTTATATAACCATTTGAAATGCCATGATTATAGACCTAATGTTGAATACCAATATATGCATGTGTATATATATGTGTAGACATATATAGTTTAAAGTAATAGATTACCTAGTGTATATCCAATGTGAATTCTTGTCTATTTGAGTATTGAATAATTGCATGCTATATAGAGTTGGGTGTATGTTGGCTTGTATAGCCTTATATTGATGTGTGCTTGCTAGGATAGTCTTGGTTAGGCCTAGTAAGACTTGCTGGGTTAGGACATGACCTAGTTTGGCCTAGTTTGACTAGTGCAGTTGACCAGAGTTGACCAAGGGTTGACTTTGTCCTAGTTTGACCTAGATTCATGTAAAATGCATTGTAGTGCTTTATATTACCCTTCTGGACATGTTGTGACTTGTCCTGTTCTAATTAGGAGCCAGACACCTCTCTTCGGACAGTATCTTTACCTTGGACATTCAGATATCAGGCAAGTACATTCTCTGATCATTTCATATCTTGTTTAGGATTATATTTCCTGCTTTAGATTACTTTACATGATGCTGACACGTTGGAAACACGAATTAGTACTATATGGATCTTGTTGTGCGATGTTATCCCCTTAGCGAATACATCGAGTATTCGTGTTCGTGTACTTTATCGTGAGCATCGTGTACTCCTTGTATTCATGATATACGTGTACAAATCGTATGAAATCGTGTATACTCATGTATTCACATGATCTCGTGTGCGACTATACTTCGTGTACAATAACATAACTTAACTAGATCCTTGTGTATTGATTGGGGCGGGGGAGTAGAAGTGGTTATGTAATCAATCCAGTAGATTACTCGTGTACAACCTCTGTAGATTACTCGTGTACAACATCGTGCTGTGTATATAACCATCTTGTGCTCTGAATCACTAGTCACTATTAGTTCTCTATATGTTGTATCTATTTGTTTACAGTCTCCCTTTTTCATCATGTTATTTCTTCAGATCTTGTATCTTACTTTACTGCATGATTATATTTTCTAACCTGCTATGAACTGTTGAGATGTAATGTGCTCGCTCCTGTCCTGACTGGACCTGTTGATAAATTTTACAGATAGTCTGGGATTGTCTGCTAGCCTAGAGGAGACACAGTAGAGGTTGTTAGATAGTTATTTCATTTTGTCTGAAGTTGTATTTACTTGTGGATTACTGTATTTGAGTTTTGAGATGTATTTCTGGGATTATGTATTTTAGACACTTAGACTTCTATCTCCTGTATCTCTTTTGGATTTCATGATTATCTATCTTTATCATTCTACCTTAGATTGTGATTGAGTTGTACCTCTGTGTTGGCCTCCTTATGGAGAGTATTCATATTATGCTAGTTATAGTTCATGACCTAGAACAGCGTTCTACTGCCGATACTGCGGCGTAGGCTGGGCGTTGTTACGTACTCGTACCCTCACGGTGGGTGCGGGTCGTGACACATTTTTAGTGGTGGCCCATGCAGGTCGAGTTTATGTAGTAGTATTCAAATTAGAGTACCACTACAGCCTGCAGTAGGAATAGGATATATTTTGAAGGTACTCAATCACGGTTAGGATTCCTTGAGAGATTTTTGGGACGATCCTTGAGAATCTTATTTTAACTTCGATTTGAAATCTGTTTTTCCCTGATTTGATTTACCTTTACTTCCTGTTATTGAACTTAATTTTGATGGATTATTGTTGAATTTTGAATCTTGATGTTAGTAGTTGAATTTGAGTCTGTATTTTTATAATTTTTGATGGATTATTGTTGAATTTTGAATCTTGATGATAGTGGTTGAATTTGAGTCTGTATTTTTATGATTTTTGATGGATTATTGTTGAATTTTGAATCTTGATGATAGTGATTGAATTTGAGTCTGTATTTTTATGATTTTTGATAGATTATTGTTGAATTTTGAATCTTGATGTTAGTTGTTGAATTTGAGTTTGTATTTATATGTATATGTACATTTTTTTGAAATTAAGGTATAACCTGATAACATACTTGATAAGGACAGTGAGAAAGGTAAAAGTCTACTTTATTATGGAATTTAGAATTTATTGCAGTCATATTTGCTAGCATGACTAGGACGTAGAGCCTGATATAGCTATACTTATCTTAGTTATGAAATCTAAATTTTCTTGCAGCCATACCGGGTGGCGTGGTAAGAATTCTAGATAACATGATTATAGGGTGTATGCCTTATTATGGAATCTATCGTTTATTGCAGCTATGCTTATTGGCGTGGCAGAATTCTGACAACATAATTTCAAGAAGACACATATGATTATCAGATTGTACCTTAAATATTTTTGAACATGTTTTTTCTACTTTTGTTTCAGTCCTTCAAAAAAAAAGAAAGAAAGAGAGAATTGTCATTTGTTTGTTTTGTTTTGTTTCTCATTTATTTAACTTTGGAGTAGCTTTAGCTGTTTTTATAAACTTTGTGTAACTTCTTACTATGAAATTCTTCTTAATACAATGAATCGATAATTTTGCTAGACTTTATCTTGGATTTGAAAATTTAGCTCTGGGTTTCAAAATGGGTTTTTCTTTTAAACAGATAAGCAAAAACAGATTTTATCGTTATTTCTTTCTTGCTATTATTCTTGTATTAAATAATAATAATAATACTGTCTTGATTACGTCAATCACCTGCTTGCAACCTTGGTAGGAATCTAATTGTTGGTCTTAACGTAGAATTAAAATTTTATATTGGGACATGAGAATATAAATGAATATATATAGTGGACACTTTCCTGACACTTATGCATGCTACACTTGATTTCCACCTATCTGAATACATATTAATATGTCGTTAATGTTTAAATTTTCAAAACCCCAATATTTCCGATTCTCTGCTTTTCCTAGCTTAACTCGTAATTTAAATATAAAATTTCATGATAATAGTTTTATTTATATCACTGCACATGTATGTTATACGTAGGGTTTCAATTCAAAAAATTTTTTTTGTTGAGTTTTGTGTTTAAATTTGTCAAATCTGAGACTGTGTGCATATTAACCCTTAATACGGGATTTTAAATGTTAGTTCAAATTGATTGTTTTAAATGTAATATTTAGAGCTGTGTACATTGTTGTTGTAGGGATATAAATTTAGGTTTCATATTCTTACATGTTAGGTTGTGATAAACATTAAGTTGGTTTTGATGTGCAAATTCTCCAAAATCCTGAAAACTGAATACATGTTAACATTTTTACATTGATTTCCATGTTTAGTTCAATTTCAGATTTAACATGTAATATTGAACTGTATGCGTAGATAAATGTATTGATAGTATATTAGGGTTTTATTTCTATCATGTTAGGATGTATTGGGAGCATTGAGATTAGTTGTGATGTTTCAAACTCCTAAATTTTGAAATTTTATTATGTTAATATTGCACTGGTTTAAATGTTAGCTTATTTTCAGATTTTGTATGTAAATGCTGAACTAAAACTGAGTTTAACCTTTTAATACTAAGCTATAACCCTGTACAAGGACACACACACACCCTAACTTAGTATACCCTGTCATGTAACCTAACTCTTCCTCTCTATGTCATGATTATATATCTATATAGATATATATAGAGCTTAGGCATACATGTTATAATGTATATACATACATAACTAAATCTCTACCTCTTTATATATACATATATACATGGTTAGCCATGCATGTTATGAGCAAATGAGTTGTGTATTGTAGATTGTTTAACCAATATGCCATGATTAGTGTAACTTGATAGTTATTGTTTGAAACCCCAAATCCTCCTATGCACTTTCATGTATATTTCACATACACACACGCCTATTATCTAACCATATGAACATGTCCACATACACCCATACACACGAACTACATAACTTGTACATAATGCTAGCTTTTCGCTCTCTAACGCTATATATATAAATATATTGTGATTGGATTTCCATGCAATTGGCTTTCATTCTTTAACTTTTGATTTTGATTTTCTTGAATAGTACCCCTTATTAGATAAATGGTAGTTAACTTTATTTTATTTTGATAAGTACCAGTTTTCATATAGGATGGTAGACTGCCTTACAGTCTTGATGATTGTTATTTCTGTATCTTTTCTTGTTTAGCACCCTAGATTGCTTGTGTGTTTTGATACCATATGACCGTTTGGGTTTAGCATGACTAGTATACCTAGATGAGACTTTCACTACCACCGTATGCCATGACCCTGTATGTCATCCTTTTAAATCATATGATTGTTTAAGTTCTGAGACTTTAATTGTGGAGGGGGGGGTTGACCTAGAAGGAGTATGAACATTTTAATTTTGAGGATGAAATTTTTCTAAGGTGGGTAGACTTGTAACACCCAGTTCTCTAAAATGAGGATAATTTTGAAATTTTGTAATTTTAATCATTTATTGATTTGACATTTAAATCATGATATAATTTTTGGTAATTTTTAAATCATTTTAAAACTATTTAAAATTATGACTTGTGATTTTGATGTTTTGCTAGTGAAACCCTAGAGACTGCTTGACCTAGAGCCTAACCATGCGATTAGGATATTTTAATGTCATTTCTGGCCTAAGGATATTTTGCATTTGACCTCTTTGAATTATTTTGATATTTATTGCGTTGGTGATTGTTGATTTTGACCTTTGATAGGTGTGATTTTGTGATAGTTTTGTGTCCGTATCGGACGCGTATCAGTTTTTATTTACAAATGTTTGATGTGCCTCAAAGAGATTTTTTTTATTGCTGACTTTTTTTTTGAAAAGTATTTGAATGAGATTGTTTTCTGTATGTGTTTCCTGTGATTGCTTTGTTTTAATTTCGAGGACGAAATTTTTTTTAAGGTGGATAGATTTGTCACCCGCAGTTTTCAGAAATAGGGGTATTTTTGTCATTTTACATTTTTGAATATTTTTAAAATTTATTTTATTATTTATGATATTATTTTGGGGTTGAAATTTATTTTATTATTTATGATATTGTTTTGGGGTTATTTGAGTCGGGTTTGAATTTAAACTCAATCCGACTTGAAACGGAGAACCGGGGGTAGTTTGACTCTAGTGGGACCCACACACTAGTTAGGCATGGCCAACATGATATTAATTTTAGTCTACATGATAGAAATATTTTAGTTAGAGGTTAGACTAATTATTATGGATAAGGTTAGTGTGATTAGAGACTTTAGAATGACTAATTTAGCCCTAACCAATTAGCCCTTTCCTAATACTCATAGAATAGGTTAGTAGGGGCATTTTGGACCTTACCATAATAGGACAAATAGCCCCATATGGCCAGCCACTTTGGGAGAGGATAGGCTCAAGTTTATTTCATTATTCTCATCCACACTCTCTCTCTTGTTCTTTCCCAAATTCCTAGAGAGCAATCCCTAGCAATTTTTCCACCAAATCCTTCCATTACGCCACCAAATCTTCTTCTTTCCTTCTCCATTCTAGCCAAGGAGGAAGCTACCCAAGTTTGGGAGGATTCGGAGCTCGTTCGTGTCCTTTTGGAATCTCTACGTGTCGATGTCGCTCCGGGAAGGCTTTTCTTCGATTCGATCTACCGGGAGGTATAAATCCCTTCTCCTTTTCATTTTCTCATGCATATAGGTCTATTTTGAACTCATAGGAATGATTCCCATGGTTGTATCACCATTTGTGTCCATTTCATGTCCATTTGGAGGTCATAGGAGTGTCCTTTGTGTTGTGGTTGTGTCCATGTGGGAAAATCCCAAATTTGGACACACTATGTGTTGTTGTTATGTATGAATAAATTATTACATGTTTAATCTCATATTTTTGTATTGGAGATGTGTTCTATAGTGTCTCATATATATATATATTAGTGTAGAGAGTGAGTTCTTGATATATTATGTTATATACTTGTGTTCTTTTGTCTCAAACTATCCAAATCCGTCATGATTTTTATCCACGTTTTTAATTTCAGCCCTAACTTAGAAATGTCATAACTTCTAGCTCAAAGCTCGGTTTAATCTCCCATTTTTTTTAAAAGAAGCGTATTGAAGTTAGATTTCCAAAAACATATATTAATAGGCCTAATTATTTCTGTAACTTTCTAGAGAATTATTTGAGTGTCAGCTGTACGAAAGACAAATGCGTTCTCGGTGTTTTCGTAATTTCGGGAGTTTCCGGAAACGAAAATGCGATCCGTTTGAAGTTTCGGAAAGCTAACATATAGATCTATAACATACTTTGATCCTAGATTTTAATTCATGCTGAGATGGTACAGTATTGATTATTAGTAGGAGTTACTATTCGGCATATGCATTTTGTGCACCCTTGTGTGTAATATAATGTTCTATTTAATTTTAACCCATGTTAATGTATATACATTATGTAATTAAATAGAGAATGCAAGCATGAGTAAATGTTTAAATAAATGATGTATGAGGTGTAAGTATCCTATCTAATGTATGCATGTATAAGTATGGCTTGTAATGAATATGTAGGTTCCATAGTATGTAATGTATGGTGCTTATAGTAGTGCAAGAGAATAAATGAATGATGAATGAATGCAAGCATGAATGTAATGTAATAATAGATGTTATGTATGCAATATACAAGTTAATGAGATGTAATGTTCTATGTTAACACAAATCCTATATTACCTCATGTACCCCTTACACTATGTAGATACTATCACACTTGACACTTTGACACTCTTTGATATGTATACACTATGTATGCCCATTTAACCCTCACTTGCCCCTTTGCCATGTTCACATACACACACATAGCCTCTTAAATAAGTATTTATGAATACAGTTAACTTAGCTATGTATGTATATTATATATATGTTAGCATATTGTCTTGTAATATATAAGTTTATATAACCATTTGAAATGCCATAATTATAGACCTAATATTGAATACCAATATATGCATGTGTATATATATGTGTAGACATATTAGTTTAAAGTAATAGATTACCTAGTGTATATCCAATGTGAATTCTTGCCTATTTGAGTATTGAATAATTGCATGCTATATAGAGTTGGGTGTATGTTGGCTTATATAGCCTTGTATTGATGTGTGCTTGCTAGGATAGTCTTGGTTAGGCCTAGTAAGACTTGCTGGGTTAGGACATGACCTAGTTTGGCCTAGTTTGACTAGTGCACTTGACCAGAGTTGACCAAGGGTTGACTTTGGCCTAGTTTGACCTAGATTCATGTAGAATGCATTGTAGTGCTTTATATTACCCTTCTGGACATGTTGTGACTTGTGCTGTTCTAATTAGGAGCCAGACACCTCTCCTCAGACAGTATCTTTACCTTGGACATTCAGATATCAGGCGAGTACATTCTCTGATCATTTCATATCTTGTTTAGGATTATATTTCCTGCTTTAGATTACTTTACATGATGCTGACACGTTGGAAACACGGATTAGTACTATATGGATCTTATTGTGCGATGTTATCCCCTTAGCGGATACATCGGGTATTCGTATTCGTGTACTTTATCGTGAGCATCGTGTACTCCTTGTATTCGTGATATTCGTGTACAAATCGTATGAAATCGTGTATACTCATGTATTCACATGATCTCGTGTGCGACTATACTTCGTGTGCAATAACATAACTTAACTAGATCCTTGTGTATTGATTGGGGCGGGGGAGTAGAAGTGGTTATGTAATCAATCCAGTAGATTACTCGTATACAACCTCTGTAGATTACTCGTGTACAACATCGTGCTGTTTACATAACCATCTTGTGCTCTGAATCACTAGTCACTATTAGTTCTCTATATGTTGTATCTATTTGTTTACAGTCTCCCTTTTTCATCATGTTATTTCTTCAGATCTTGTATCTTACTTTACTGCATGATTATATTTTCTAACCTGCTATAAACTGTTGAGATGTAATGTGCTCGCTCCTGTCCTGACTGGACCTGTTGATAAATTTTACAGATAGCCTGGGATTGTCTGCTAGCCTAGAGGAGACACAGTAGAGGTTGTTAGATAGTTATTTCATTTTGTCTGGAGTTGTATTTACTTGTGGATTACTGTATTTGAGTTTTGAGATGTATTTCTGGGATTATGTATCTTAGACACTTAGACTTCTATCTCCTGTATCTCTTTTGGATTTCATGATTATCTATCTTTATCATTCTACCTTAGATTGTGATTGAGTTGTACCTCTATGTTGGCCTCCTTATGGAGAGTATTCATATTATGATAGTTATAGTTTATGACCTAGAACAGCGTTCTACCACCGATACTGTGGCGTAGGCTGGGCGTTGTTACGTACTCGTACCCTCACGGTGGGTGCGGGTCGTGACAGACCCTAACAATCTAAACGTGAAGGGGACTTCCTTCAAGTGAAAGAAAGCAAAGTCTGAGATGCCTTATTTCAAGTGTGGCAAGAAGGGCCACTTCAAAAGTGAATGCAAAGCAAAGACCAAGCAATCAGAACAAGGAGAGCCTAACAAGGTATCTATGATCACTGACGTTGTTTTTATGATTGCGCAGGTTGATGCAGTAGGGACTGACTCTGACTGGTGGGTAGACACTGGAGCCTCCTGCCATGTATGCTCCAGCAAGGAGTGGTTCACCACCTACATACCTACTTCTGAAGTGGTTATGATGGCGAACCCGGCACAAGCTGAAGTGCTCGGGATTGGAACGGTGGTATTGAAGCTGACTTCTGGCAAGTCTTTGACGCTTCAAGGCATGAAGCACGTACCTACTATCGCCAAGAACCTGATCTCAGGAGGCCTACTCTGCAACGCAGGCCTCATGATGGACATCAATGCTGGCCAGATGGTGATGTCTATCAAGGGAACATATTTCGAAAAAGCTTTTTATACCGAAGGAATGTTCAAAATTCAGCTTTTGAATCAGTCCAATATAATTAATAAAATTAATGCAGTCACTCCTTCTGCTTGTACTCTTGAGTTGTGGCATAATAGGATAGGACATGTTCATTGTAAACGAATAAACAGAATGTCTAGTCTAGGACTTATCTCCAAGTGTGGGGGTAAGGTAGAGAAATGTGAAGTTTGTGCTCAAACAAAGATCACAAGGAAACCCTATCCTCGAGTTAATCGAAGTACAGATCTTCTGGAGTTGGTACAATCCGATATCTGTGACTTCAAACAGTTCTCTATAAAGGTCGGGATGAAGTATTTCATAACCTTCATCGATAAATTCTCTAAGTATGCGTTCGTCTACTTGCTGAAGGCTAAAGACGAAGCATTCGAGAAGTTTAAGGAGTTTAGAGCCAAAGCTGAGTGGCAGACTGGACAACAACTCAAAAGAATAAGAAGTGATCGAGGAGGGGAGTATAGGTCTCATGAATTTGCATCATTCTGCAAAGAACATGGAATTGTCAATGAGACTACGGCTCCATACTCTCCTCAATCAAACGGAGTAGCAGAGAGGAAGAACAGAACGTTAACAGAAATGATTAACTCAATGTTGTTGACTGCGGGTCTTCCTAAGTGCTACTGGGGAGAAGCTGCATTGACAGCCATTTTTATTCTAAATAGAGTGCCTCATACAACTTCAGACGTTACTCCTCATGAACTCTGGTTCAAGGTCAGACCTAACTTGAATGTCATTCGAGTGTGGGGGTGTCTGGCATATGTCAAGCTTCCAGATCTGAAGATTCAGAAGCTTGGGACAAGGACTACTAAGACGATCTTCTTGGGGTATGCCGAGGTATGCCGAGAAGAGTGATGCTCGAAGATTTCTTGATTTTGAGTCAAATCATATCATTGAATCTCGTAATGCAGAATATTTTGAAGATAAATTTGTAAGGCACAAGAATATTGTTCTTGCGGATGTACCGGAGAACAATGAGGGTGTGCAGGAAACTGAAGTCTTCAATGAAGATGTGGTCCAAGAAGATGTTGTTATTGAAAAAACGATTGAGCCAGAACAAGCTGAGCCGTCAGCTAAGCGTATGAGGAGGCCGAAGGACTTCGGAAGTGACTTTGTCACCTATCATGTGGAAGCAGATCCGCTTATATATGATGAGGCGATGAAGACCAGAGACGCGGTTTTCTGGAAGGAGGCGATTGACAATAAAATTGATTCTATCACCTCAAATAACACTTGGGTGTTGGTTGATCTTCCTGAAGGAGCAAAACCCATTAGATGCAAATGGATCTTCAAGAAGAAGATGAAAGCAGACGGAACTATTGACAAGTTCAAGGCTAGGTTGGTAGCCAAAGGGTTTTCTCAGAAGCAGGGGATTGACTACTTTGACACATATGCTCCAGTAGCCCGGATGACCACCATCAGAGTGTTGATTGCTCTTGCATAAATACATAAGATGGTGATACATTAGATGGATGTGAAAACGGCTTTCCTAAATGGCAAGCTGACCGAAGAGATATACATGCAACAGCCAGAGGGATTTGTCGTCAAGGGTCTTGAAGACAAAGTCTGCAAGTTGGTGAAATCTTTGTACGGTCTTAAACAGGCTCCCAAGAGGTGGCATGAGAAATTTGACAAAGTTATAAGGTCAAATGGCTACATGGTCAGCGAGACGGACAAGTGTGTTTACACGAAGTTCGTTGATGGAAGAGGTGTGATCGTTTGTCTGTACGTGGACGACATGCTTATCCTAGGTACGGATATGAGCTGTGTCACGGAGATAAAGAAATTCATCTCGATCAAGTTCAGTATAAAGGACTTGGGGGAAGCTTATGTGATCTTAGGGATCAAGATCATCCGGACAGACACTGGACTAGCGTTGTCATAATCTCATTATATTGAGAAAATGATCATTCGTTATGGGTATCGGGATCTTCCAGGGATCGATATACCGTACAGGTGTGATCTGAAGCTGAAGCGTAATTCAGGGGAAAGCGTCAGGCAGCTGGAGTATGCAAGCGTAATCGGAAGTTTGATGTATGCTACTACTGCCACAAGGCCTGACATAGCTTTCGCCGTGGGAATGCTGAGTCGTTTTACGAGCAATCCAGGTATTGAACACTGGAAAGCTGTGAAACGGGTTATGAGATATCTCAAGAAGACTCAGACATATGTACTGTACTACAGTGGAGATCCACCGGTAGTGGAAGGCTTCAGTGATGCTAGCTAGTGCTCAGAGGTGGAGAGCGAGAGGTCCACAGGTGGATTCATTTTCACAATGGGTGGAGCTACTATATCGTGGAAGTCGAAGAAGCAGACTATGCTCTCGCGGTCATCAATGGAATCTGAGTTCTTTGTACTTGATACCGCAGCCGAGGAAGCAGAATGGCTTCGGAAGCTCATGTATGATCTTCCAGTAGTTGGGGCACAAATACCGGTGATACCGATACAACCAGGCGACTGCGGCGGTGGCATCAAATGATATCTTCAACGGAAAGAAGAGGACTGTGCGGTTGAAGCACAGGGCAGTACACGATCTCATCAAGAGAGGTGTTATTGTAGTGATTGATGTTCGGAGTCAGGAGAACCTGGTGGATCCGTTCACCAAGGGCCTCAAGCGCCAGCTGGTCGATAACACAGCTTGTAAAATAGGCTTGAAGGTATTCTGATATTATATTATTGTATTCCTACCATAAAGTTTTATGCTATTAGTTCAAAGATTTATCTACTAGGCATCTAGCTTTTGGTTCAAGGGAGGACCACTAATCGGAAGAATATCTGGAACGGTAGGTACATGTTCTATTGGGCATGGAGAGGTTACGAACCTATAACCACTGTTGTCTACTGTTGTTTTCTAGGGAAAATAGATCCTGTGGAAAGGTTGGCTTAAATGCCTTAATGAGTTCTCAGGCGGAGTGAATGCCTGGTGTGCTTTACAGGAAGCACGGTAGAATAGCACTACAAGGAGTGAAACTTCATGCTACTGTGGGGTGACTCCACCATGAGGTTCCCAGGCATGGGGTAATGCCTCGGCTTTGCTAGCCAAGTTACAGCGGCGTAGCACCGCAAATAGGCAGTTAGCCTAATGCTGTATATTAAAATAAAGAGGGGTGTAGTCAGCACTACAAAGAGGAAGAGTTCCTCATGTTACAGTAGCACGACACCACGATGAGGTACCCGGTTAGGGATAAAGCCTCGGCCTTGCAAGCCATGTCATTGCGACGTAACACCGTAAGGGAGCCTAAGGCTTCATGCTGGGTAGTTTGGCACTACAAAGAGACGGTTGCCTCATGCTACAATAGCATGACACTACGATGAGGTTCCCGGTTCGGGGTAAGGCCTCGGCTTTAAGCCATGTCATAGCGGCGTAACATCGCAAGGGAAGCGCAAAGCGCTTCATGCCATGTCTCTTTATAATGAACTCACCTATAGTGTATGGACAAAGAGATATCAGGCCGTCTCTTGAGGGTAAACTTGTAGACGCCCAAAATTATACACTGAAACCAGGCTGGGACAGGGCCTTTAATGTGTAGCCAGAAGCACATGTAACTACATTATGTGAGTGGAAAGAATTTCAGCTATGATGCAGAATTCAAGGCTTAGTCCATTCTTGTATTATAGTCTGTTGTTTGACCCATGCAGGAAGATTCAAGTCGTCAGCGACATCTCTCCTAATACATGATGGACAGTTGCTATGGGGAACACTTATACCCATATATATAGAGATATGTGGGGGACGTTGGGTTTTGGCCTCTTTTGTTTAGAACTTTAGTCCCACATCGGCTAGGCCAAAACAAATGTATCTCTATATATTAGCTATCCTTTTTTAGAGATTCACATGTGGTGTAGAGGTGCACATGGGTGTGCCATGTGGGGTTATTTTTCTAATGGAAAAAAGGCTAAATCAACAATAAAAGCATTCATGCTTTTTGCTCTTGGGAAATTCATTTCCATGGGAGCTAAGCCCCGTAGGGGCTTAGCGACTCAGACTCAGACTCGGGCTCATGGGCTCATGAGGCATAATGTGGAATTTTGTTGGCACACTTTGCACTTAGGACGTCAGCCACGTCGCTAGGCGCATAGTGCGCTTAAGTTGCGCGAGCCACTTGCGCTGCCACGTTGCGCAAGCCCAGTTGCGTTGCCACGTTGCGCAAGCCCAGTTGCGCTGCCACGTTGCTCAAGCCCAGTTGCACAAGCCCAGTTATGCTGCCCAGGCGCGCATCCAGGTTGCGTCCAGGTTGCGCTTGGTTGCGCGGGTGTGCTTGGTTGCGCGGGTTGCACGGGTGCACGGGCGTGCTGGTTGCGCCGCGTGCGCCATGTGTGCAATGCGTACAGTGTGCGCAGTGTGCGCTGCTCAGTGTGCGCTCTGTTGCGCGGAGTACAAGGTGCGCAGGGTGCGCATAGTTGGCACAACTTGCAGCAGAACGTGCGTTTGTACGTTCTGGGCAGTTGCTACTTGTTCGGGGTAGTTTTTACCACGTTCCTACCTTTGTGGCAACCGAGCAGTTGCTGCAGGGCCTATATAAGGCATTCTCTCTCTCACAAGGCTAGATATATACAAGTAATAGAGGCCACCACAGAAAGTTTACGAAGTATTTTTTAACACAAGTAAACAGAGAATTCAGAAGTGTTCTTTAACATAGTTCTGATCGGAATTTGCTTATGAATTCCAGCAGCCTTCGAGAGAGAGAAAAGGTGCCGTACCAGTATTTTTTTTGCATGGGAGTTCCTGTCCATCCGAGGAGTCAGAAGAGCAGGAGTGTTTCAAGTTCTTCGACGAACTTGCTGGTTCCTAGAAGCTGTTCGTGTAGGGCGAATAAAGCTTTGAGCAATGGTGATTATTCACTCCAGCAGGAGTTCTTCCATCTTTCTCCAGTCACCTTCTTCATTGCTGCCAGTAATTCTGATTGTATCTTCTTTTTAGAAGTACTACGATCGAGTGCTGTTGATTACGAAATCTTTTTATATTCTCGTAATTCAAGATCACCTTTCTTGAAGTGTTGATCTGAAATATTGTCTTTACAATCGTTTCATATTCTCAAGTTTTCCATCGAAAATTGTGCCCCGGAACTAACAAAATGGACTCGGAGCATAGAGTACTCTTACCTCCATTGAGATGAGATATATGATTTTGTGTATGCCTTTATATCTCGTGTTCCAAGTATCACATAAATGAGTTGCATATTCCGTGTCTGCGGTAGAAATTAGCTTTCAGGACACCCGTTTGGAATTGATCCTTAAAATATTTCATGTCTACTGCAGTATTCATATTAGTGTATCATTGTGTGTCAGTCAGGACATAGCAGCTCACTGGTGTAATCTGTTAGTATCAGCCAGTTATCAGTTCCAGTTAGCAATGTATCAGTTTCTAGTCATTTCCAGACTCCCAAATCATTAGCGCAGGGGAGTATCAGTTCAGATCCATCTCATCTCAGGGCAATACAGAGACTTGGGTACTAAGTTAGACGGTTAGTTTGTTAGGGAACTGCCCAACTTTTCGATAAATAGGGGATGGCAGAGTATAGAGAAATATTATGGAAAATGTATGAATCCCTTTTACTTTGAAATTCAAATTGAATACAATTGTTCTTATTCTTCCTTACAAGTTTAGTTTCATTACCCAAACCCTTGATTTCATCATCTTTTTTCCTATGGGGATTCATACATGTTTCATAATGTTTGCAAATTATGGGAAGGGGAAGGCAGTATACAAATTTGATTACAAATTATTACGAGAAGTTCTCGATCTGCTACTAATCCCATCCAGATGGGAAGGGGCTCCACCAAAATTGGTATCAGAGCTTGAAGGAAGCGAGGAGCCGAGCTCAAGTGGCCATGAATCTCGACGAGAACAGTCAAATGACCGGTTCGATTCTGCTGTTGATCCAAGGATTCAAACAATCAAAGGTAAGATCCATCAACCAAGTGACAAATTGGATCGAATTATGGAGGAATTGGTTAGGTAAAGGAGGGATAAAGAACTAACACCCCATACTTCTACCATTTATAATGTACCACCACCCTTTGCACCTCTGAATCTCCATAACTATGTTCCAAACACTCGGTTGCCAATTCCTACTATAAACCTTCATCAGCATTCGTATGTGAATAATTCACAAGGAATTCCCCATTCCTTTCCGCAATATGGACAATTTCCTAGTTATCTACAGACTTCTCCCTACGCCACTCCAACTCAGGGATCCTGTACTCCTTGTGGACGTAGTTATTCACCACCTGCAGTAACTACACCAAACAACTCACATATAGCCCCTCAGTATGGAGTATCAACCCTTCCTATTCAGGTCAAGGTTGGGGATTTTACCAAATCTGAAGCTTAAAATGGATGTAGAAGAGTGGTTCTTGAGAGTAAATCACTACTTCAATTACTATAATAGTCTACTGGTTTGATTGGCTGATAAAAGTCAAAGGTGGTGTTCTTTAATTGGGAAGGTTTCTGCCATGCTACATAAGGACAGAGTTTGGTCCTTCACAATTCACTAACCGTCGTTGAACTTAAAGTTCTGAAACAAGAAGGATCTGTCCAAGGCTATGATGCACAATTTCAGAAGCTGACAAAGAGGGTTCATGGCATTAGTGAATCCTGCTTGATAAGTGATCAGTATATTTGTGGACTTAAGGAGGAAGTTAGAATAACTGCTAAGAATTCCTACAGTAATATGAGATTGTGAAAATAAAAAAAATCTTGGACTTTACTTCCTTGGTGGCGAGAAAAGGTTCAAAGGACATAGGTGCAAGGAGAAGAAATTTTTTGTGTTAACTTGAACATTATAAGAAATAGACTCTCAAGAAGAAGAGGAGGAGGATCTTGAAATTCACACCACAGAACCTTTATGAGGGTCTTTTGCTGTGTCACCGTGTCAGGGAGTGGTTATCTGTTGCCAAGGAATGAAGATTTTTGTTGATATATTACAATTGCCTATCGCTGGATTCAGTTATCCTGGAGTTGGTATTGGAGCCGTCCACTACCAAAATACGTTCATTTAGCGACGGATTATTAGCGACGAACTTATTCTGTCGGTATTAGCGATGGTTTCGTGGCCGCTCAGCGACTGCTTACTGACTACAATCCTTTGTCATTTTTATTTTAATTTTAGGGGGAGGAAAGGTCGCACATCCGTCGCTAGAGTGTCGGTGTTTAGCGACGGAGTTTTGGTCGTCGCTACACAGTCGATTAGTTTGGCGGGAATTGTGTAGAAAATTGGCGGGACATATTTTCGACGCCTTAGCGACGGATGTGCAGTCGACACTTATCCAAAAAGGCGACCGATTGGCGACGGTCTTTTTCCAGTCGCTCGTCCGTCGCTAAATAAACGTTCCAGACTTTAAATGGAACGGCGGGGGGAACTTTTCGCATTCCCCCCAAATTCACTCTCTCTTCTCTCTCTCTCTCTCTCTCTCCTCTCATCTCTCTCTCTCTCTCTCTCTCTCTCTCTCTCGCCGGTGTCGGCTTTGGTGATCGGCGTCGGGAAGGTTATCGGCGTCGGCGTCCTCTCTTCTCTCTCTCCCGAAGGTAACCCCCCCTTTCTCTCTCTCGATCTCTCTCTCTCTCTCTCGGTTATAGGGTCTTGGCGGTACGATTGGGGCTGGGCCGTCCGTGGCTTGGCGGCTGGCTTGGGTCGGGGGCTGGGCGGTGGGCTTGGGGCGGAGGCGTCGGGGTCTGGGAGGCGGGCTTGGGGTTGGGGCGTCGGGGGCTGGACGGGGGCGTCGGGGTCTGGGAGGCTGGCTTGGGGTTGGAGCGTCGGGGGCTGGGCGGCTGGCTTGGGTCGGGGTCTGGACGGTGGGCTTGGGGCGGGGGCGTCGGGGTCTGGAAGGCGGGTGGGCTTGGGGCGGCGGGCTGGGCGGTAGGCTTGGGGTTGGGGCGTCGGAGGCTGGGCGGCTGACTTGGGGGGGGGGGGGGCGTCGGGGGCTGGGCGGTTGGCTTGGGGCGGGGGCGTCGGAGGCTGGGCGGCTGGCTTGGGGCGGGGGCGTCGGGGGCTGGGCGGCTGGCTTGGGTTGGGGGCTGGGCGGCTGGCTTGGGGCGGCGGCGTCGGGGGCTGGGCGGCTGGCTTGGGGCGGGGGCTGGGCGGCTGGCTTGGATTGGGGGCTGGGCGGCTGGCTTGGGGCGGCGGCGTCGTGGACTGGGCGGCTGGCTTGGGGCGGATGCGTCGGGGCTATTTGCAACCGACGCACACCCATAAGCACTCTTCATATATATATATGCAACCGAACTACTGGGCGGTGGGCTTTGGTCGGGGACGGCGGGTGGCTTTGCTTCTCAAATTCATCTGAGTTTATATATTGGCTAAATAATGTGTTATCCATATTGGGTGTTCCATTAGTTTGGTGGTGTTTGGATTAGTAAATGTGAATATATATGGGGTTTGGATTCATAGTGTATATATTCACTGTCTCAAGGACAGTGCGAGTTCTATCAGTTGTGTGCTTCTGTATAGATGTATATATCTATACATCTAGCTGTGATATACATATGTGTATGTGACAATCTCAGTTAGCGACGGACAAGTTACCGGTTAGCGACGGATATTTCCAGCTCCATTAATTGCATTAATCTACGGTACGACATGGTGACGGATATTCCCTGCAGCCATTCGACTGGCGAGGCAGAAACTATGTTGCCGTAGATAAAGTTGCCTGTCCTCCGACCCTCGTCCCTCGGCAATGATGATACGACGACCTATCACTATATCTTATATAGTGGTAGATGATGTCTTAGTATTACATTAGTGAGTTCATCTTGATTCTGTTACGTACGTCCTTCAGATACTAGATACGATAAGGTTAACATATACTACATGATATGTATACAGAATATAGATGATTCACACTAATGTATGCTAGAATGAATCTTGGGTTGTGTTCTGAGCCATCCGTCCTCATACTTAAAACACATAGGGATTAGTAGTGTGAGAGCGCCAGAGAGAGTGAGAGCGCCGGAGGGGGGGAGGAGGAGAGAGTAAAATGGTATGACATGGTGAAGTAGTACTGTATTTTGGCTCCAGTTCCAGCTCCATTTGATCTACGGTACGACATGGTGATCAGGACATAGTACCTGCAGCCATTCGACTGGCGAGGCAGAAACTCTGTAGCCGTAGATAAAGTTGACTGTCTTCCGACCCTCATCCCTCGGCAATGATGATACGACAACCTATCACTATATCTTATATAGTAGTAGATGATGTCTTAGTATTACATTATGTGAGTTCATCTTGATTCTGTTACGTACGTCCTTCAGATACTAGATACGATAAGAACATATACTACACCATATGTACAGAACATAGATGATTCACACTAATGTATGCTTGAATGAATCTTGGGTTGTCTTCTGAGCCATCCGTTCTCACACTTGGCAAAAAATCAAATTTTTTATACTTTATCGGCTTTCGAAAATGTACTCAAATTACATGATGGTTCCTTTAGTTAGCTTGCTTCTGTTACAATTATATTATTTGTGACTATCGATCTTACCAGATGGCACCCATGACCCGAGGAACGGTACGTCGTTTGAGGAAAACAGTGAATGCTGAGGTGGCTCCTCCTACAGTTAAGGAGGAAGTGGCACCGGTTGCTAGTGAGACCGGGAGTTCTATTCATCCAGTACCGGTAGCTAGTGAGACCGAGAGGACTCTTTATGCAGTCCTTGCAAGGGACGACAGCTCTCCTCGCGCCAAAAATCTCGCTTTTTCGAGGTGGTTGCGTGAACGTATCACTGAGCGTTTGTGTGAGCAGCGTGGTTCTCATTAGCTATTAGTACTTATTTGTATTGGACTATTTGTATTGGGTTGTTTTTGTATTAGACTATTTGTATTGGACTACATATTGAGTTGTTTTTGTATTAGACTATTTGTACTGTCCTCCGACCCTCATCCCTCGGCAATGATGATACGACAACCAACAAGAGAGAATACTAGATCCATCTCAGTATGACGTATACTCTGATAGATCACAATTACAAGAATGATATCAGTAGTGGGATTGAGTGCTGGAGGAGATATTATCAGAGAATACGTCCTACTCAGATGGGTCTCCCACCGTTACTAATTTTTTCTGACAGCATAGTAGATGTGCTCCGTCAACAGATTCTTGCTCCGAGCTAAAACTTTGTCCCGGAGCTCAAGTGGACATCCTTCGTGTAGAGCTCGAGTGAGAGGTTCCTGACAGCATGGTGGTCTCATTTGTCAAAGTATCCGTGCTCATGCCACATTGGTTGTGGAACGAGCACGGATACTTTGACAAATGAGACCACCATGCTGTCAGGAACCTCTCACTCGAGCTCTACACGAAGGATGTCCACTTGAGCTACGGGGCAAAGTTTTGGCTTGGAGTCAGATTCTGTTGACGGAGCACATCCACCATGCTGTCAGAAAAAAATAGTAACGGTGAGAGACCCATCTGAGTAGGACGTATACTCTGATAGTATCCCCTCCAGCACTCAATCCCACTACTGATATCATTCTTGTAAAGGTGATCTCTCAGAGTATACGTCCTACTCAGATGGATCTCTCAGGGTATCCTCTCCGGTTGGTTGTGTTCTGAGCCATCCGTTCTCACAGAGGGTCCTATTTTGAATTCTATATTTTGTATTTTGGTTTCTGTATTTTGGCTCCAGCTCCATTTGTATTAATCTACGGTACGACATAGTAATCAGGACATAGTCCCTGTAGCCATTCGTATGTGCATATTTGGTCTATGTGATTCTTGGATAATTGGTGTGCATTATATATTGGTTTGGTTTATGCATATTTTTGTGAACAGGAAAAGTGTTGCACCATATGTACAGAACATAGATGATTCACACTAATGGTGATCAGGACATAGTCCCTGCAGCCATTCGACTGACGAGGCAGAAACTATGCAAGTAGCCTTAGATAAAGTTGACTGTCCTCCGACCCTCATCCCTCGGCAATGATGATACGACAACCTATCACTATATCTTATATAGTAGTAGATGATGTCTTAGTATTACATTAGTGAGTTCATCTTGATTCTGTTACGTCCTTCAGATACTAGATACGATAAGAACATATACTACACCATATGTACAGAACATAGATGATTCACACTATTGTATGCTAGAATGAATCTTGGCTTTTGTTCTGAGCCGTCCATTCTGATCAAGCATCTTCCTTCTCCTCGTCCTCCACCATGGCTCTGAACAAATATGCTCCTCCCTCTACTTCCTTTCTTCTTATTTGACTCTCTCAACAACATACGACATCCACCTCAAGTGTAGAGTCGGGGAAGAAGAAGTGGACAGGAAGAGGAGGAGAAGCAGCACAGCCGGCGGCATGACCCGAAGGAAGTACAGAGGTTTTCTTCAACAGCCGTAGGAGAACTATAAGGATATATCTTTTTAGCGACATGTCATCTTGTCAAAGACCCTTCATGTGAATATCATATTACCGCGGTGTCGGAAGACTAACATGTTAGTCTTCCGACACCACGGTAACATGATTGTCACATTAAGGGTCTTTGACAATATGATATGTCGCTAAAAAGATATATCCTTATAGTTCTCCTACGGCTGTTAAAGAAAACCTCTGTACTTCCTCCGGGTCATGCCGCCGGCTGTGCTGCTTCCCCCTCCTCTTTCTGCCCACTTCTTCTCCTCCGACTCTACACTTGAGCTGGATGTCATATATTGCTGAGAGAGTCAAATAAGAAGAAGGGAAGTAGAGGGAGGAGCAGATTTGTTCAGAGCCATGGTGGAGGAGAGGAGAAGGAAGATGCCTGATCAGAACGGATGACTCAGAACACAAGCCAAGATTCATTCTAGCATACATTAGTGTGAATCATCTATGTTCTGTACATATGGTGTAGTATATGTTCTTATCGTATCTAGTATCTGAAGGACGTAACAGAATCAAGATGAACTCACTAATGTATGCTATAATGAATCTCGGGTTGTGTTCTGAGCCATTCGTTCCGATACTTGACAATTAAGCCATTCGACTGGCGAGGCAGAAACTATAAGGCTACTTGCACGTTCTTCCAACTTTAAATTACAAGATTACTATATTAGGTTAAATAAATCACTAACCTCATCACGGTGAGTCTTGGTGTAGCACTCAAATGTGGGGCACCTGTAATCTATGTGAGTTCATCTTGATTCTGTTACATCTTTCAGATACTAGATACGATAAGAACATATACTACACTATATGTACAGAACGTAGATGATTCACACTAATATATGCTAGAATGAATTTTGGGTTGTGTTCTGAGCCATTCGTTCCCATACTTGGCAATTAAGCATGTGAAATAGAACTGATTATGTTTAGTTTGTCTTACGATACAGATTTTCACATCCAAATTGAAATGGATCGTTACTTCGTTGATCGTACATGGGTGTACTATAGCGGATCAACCTCCTGGACCGTAGGTACTTATAAGTATTGACCGTATCGGATTAGTATCGATCTATCATTTTGGTATGGGCCGTATCGGTTGGTATTGGTCTTAGCGAATTGGTATCGTCCTATTCGATATGTATCGGCCGTATAGCTAGGATTCATATTGGCCTTATCGATTTGGTATCTGTCATATCCGATAGGTATCGGCCGTGTTGGATTATTATATACCATTTCGGATTAGTTTTGTAGAAGGTTTAGTAACAACTGTACTTGGATTTCTCTCTTCTAGAGCTAGATTACCATTGCAAGAGAGTCACGAGAGCGTAAATGGCCAGTTACAGAACATACATACTTCTTTTTCAATCTCGCTTTTCCTGATGGAAAAGGAAGTATGTATGTTACTGTAACTGGCCAATCACGATCTGGTGATTCTCTTGCAATGGTATTCTAGCTCGAGAAGAGAGAAATCCAAGTACAGTTGTTACTAAACCTTCCATGAAACTAATCCAAAATGGTATATAATAATCCAACACGGCCGATACATATCGGATATGACCGATACCAAATCGATAAGGCCAATATGAATTCTAGCTATACGGCCGATACATGTACATATCGGATATAGGACGATACCAATTTGTTAAGGCCAATACCAATATGATACGTCCTATACCAATCCGATAGACCGATATAGGCTTGATACACTAGATACTAAGTACATCTGGCCTATACCAGCGGATCCACAAATTACTGCACGATAGGCCCAACGACTCCAGTTACATCCGGTTATTGGTGAGTACATGATTACATAGTAATTCTGTTAGTCTTGTGATACAGATTTTTACTCATGCTACCAACGTCACAACTTTTCCAGTGCTGCTCCCTCTAATGATGATGAACGCAAAAAACCAACGTCACAACTTTTATAACTTGAGTAAATTTCTTTACCCTATATGAAAATTTCTGTTGTCAGAAAGATGGCTCCTAGGACTCGTCGAGGTGGTGCTGCTAGTCGAGGAAGGGGTCGAGGCAAGAAACCCTTGGAGGTCGACACGGAGGAAGTCTCCGTCGTCAAACAAGAGCCGGTGACTGTTAAGGAGAAGGTGTTACCAAAGGTCGAGGTCAAGGAAGAACCGATGACCATCAGGGAAGAGATTGCTCCCAAGCTTGAAGTTAAGGAGGAGCCACCGTCAGAGAGTAGTAGCATCGGGACCGACCCTCCTGTCCCTACAGAAGACCTCAACCAGATTGAGCCTTCGTATGCAAAGTGGCTGATAGAATGGTACATGCCACAACGCAACTATCATCCCTGGCTGTAAGAATTCATCGTCTGACTTGTGGTCATTGTTGAGGCGAAAGTCGATTTTCCTATGTGTTTTAGAATATTTGTGAAAATTTTGGAATATTTGTGTTATGATCGGTCGCCAGGATTGGATATTAGGTTACTGTAACTGGCCAACTCTTTCCTATGTGTTTTGGAATATTTGTGAAAAATTTGGAATATTTGTGTAATGATCGGATTATAACGATGGATATTCGGTTACTCTTCCGGATAATTGATGTCTATTTTATATTAATTTGGTTTGGTCTATATGATTCTTGGATAATTGATGTGCATTAAATTCGTATGTGCATTACTTGGTCTATGTGATTCTTGGATAATGTGACTGCATTATATATTTGGTCTGTGTGATTGTTGGATAATTGGTGTGCATTATATATTGGTTTGGTTTATGCATATATTTGTGAACAGGGAAAGTGCTACAATTTTTTTTTCCCAATAAACCCAGTTAGCGACGGACTAGTGACCGTGTAGCGATGGATAATCCCAGTTTTCGACGGGTTGTCGACGGGTAATCCGTCGCTATCTGGAGTTTTTAAAATGTTTCCAGGCAGCGACGGGTTATCGACAGATTATCCGTCGGTAACATTCTGGTGGTATAAGTTTCGAAGGACTAGCGACGGAACCGCCGTCGCCAGGGCGACTGGTAGACAGCCGCTAATCAGTCGCTCTAAATAGTGACGGCGTAGCGACGGTAAATCCGTCGACATGGTTCTGGAAATGCATGACAATTTCAGAACCATGGCGACGGATAATCAGTCAGAAATCCGTCGCTGTCGCATCGCAGTAGCGACGGGTTAGCGACTACGATTCTGTCGCCATGGTGCTGGAAATGCCCAGCTTTTCCAGAACCTGCTCGACGGATAGTCCGTCAGTAATCCGTCGGAAAGCGGTCGTTAATTACTGACGCCTTGCGACACATTAGCGACGGAATGATACAATGTGATACGCTGTTACGACAGATTTCCGACGGAAATGTACGTAGCTATAGCCTACACAGTTCAGTACTTAAAAGCTGAAATGGACGAAAGTCCGTCGGACATCCGTCGCTAAGGCTTCGTATTGTAACGTCGAATATCCGTCGCTAGTCCGTCATGTGACGACAACTTAGCGACGGAAGGTTATTAGTGACGAGCTGATTGCCGACGGATGTTTTTGGCCAATATCTGTCACGCCCCGCTCCCGTAGGAGCGATCGTCCTCGCTAAGGCGTGATGCCGCACGAGCCTAGAATGCGCTCGTGCAAGGCGGGTTCCATAACGGCCGATTACAGCGGCTGCGACGGGGTCGTCGTACAGAAGTCCCAAGCAGAAACATTGATTACATTGCAGCGGAATATAAAGAAGAACACAAGAAGCTCTTTTATTAATATCAAAACAACGGTTACATTAGGGGCGCAAGGCCGAGATTACAATCACTCAATACACTCGCCTCACATTACAAGTCACTCTCCTCTCTCTCATCTCTTGATACATATTTGTCGATCCAGCGGAAGCTTCGGAAGGCGATGTCCATACATTATGTCCTGTATAAGTCTTCAGATCACGCGGCCGCACGCTTCGACTCGCCAAGGAACTCCGTGCCTCGACGCATCCAAGCGAGCTCCGCACCACGAGCTTCTACCTGTGCCTGCACATGAAATACTGTGTGGGTGTCAGTACCACTGTACTGGTGGAGTGAGCTCCTCGTCCACCCATACAAAACCTACACGTTTCATTTACTTTGTGCAACATAAACCCTTTTTCGATTGTCTTTCTATTCTTGCCTTAGGATCAGTTTTAGGACCGGCGCCTTAGCGCAACTTGTGTACCGGGACCATCCCGTGCTTGCAATGTCAACGTTAACTCATATTTGTCACTAGACCACTCCTCGTGCCAACAACGTTAACCTATCAAGTCGTGTCCGCCTTACGGCCATAATCAGATACGCAACTACACGAAGGACTCCATTTTCTTGCCTTTAGACCTTTCTCGTGCTTGTATTGTCGACGCACCGACTTATACTTATCTTTCGTGCCAAACTCTGGGACGTAACGACTCAGACGTGCCATAACTTGATTTGTGCTTCAATATTACCGAGGCAGTGCCTCCTCGCTTAGTCTCGCCTACACTTGTGTTGTGACAACGCGGCCGTGCCTCATATTTCGAGGTCGTGCCCAGCAACTCAACGTAACTTCACACAACTAGCCCTACGGCCCTTCTCGACTTAACTCGCGACAGCTCAAGCCTAACTCATGCAACTCTATGCCAACAACGTAAAACTCGATGCCACATCTCGTGCCGAAGCACGTCGCCTTCACTGTAGCCAAATCTTAGGCTCCGACATTGTATCTTTTTAACTCATACATATTCAACTCAATCCAAAGGCACACACACGGATTGCCGCCCGTGCCGACACAAAACTTACCATGTTAGTTGAAAACAATTTATATCAAGTGTTTGTTATGGGATTGTCCTAACCAGCCGCCTTGGACGTAGCCTGGTAATACGGGACCCTTGTAACGCAGGTAGCGAGCCCCGATGCAAGTTCCCGTCTTACCGATCGCCTAACCAGCGTTGCCTATTACCCAGCTCGGCTACAACCAGTTTCTTCCTAGGCCGAGACGGTCCCGTGGCCCCGGGTTGCCGCTCGAAGAAACCACCCCTTGTCGACAAGTTGTCCAAGTTCATATAGGTTAACATGGTGTATTTTAGGATACTGTTGGGGCTTGTTATGTGATCAATTCATTTACTTGGTTGTTTTACTCTTTCCACTTTTTGTACTTCCTTTGCAGAGCCCCTAACCAGGGTTGCCTCGGCGACTACCCATCGCTTAGACTTAACATTCTTTGAACTCAGGGAACGGCTACTGCATAGCCTTCCAACTTAACTTGAACATAACGTGTTTCCTTATGTATCGACCGACCGTGGATAACTTTCCACTGAACCAACCGTAGCTCGTGCCTCTAAACCGACTCGTGTTCTACGCAACGCTGTCGCCCAAGTCATACTTCATATGACGGGCCTTGGGGTCGTGGGACTATTTATCTTGACAACCGCAGAATGAGCGGGACAGTACGTAGAATAACGGTCGACCGGCATACTTTGCCTAACTCACTCAAGCCTACAACATAACTCAAGGGACGAGCAAAGGCTATGCCAAGCCTTGCGGGACAGGACCGAGCATGCTTTAGCAAGCATTTATGCGGGCGACGCCTATGACTTAGGCTAACTCTCAGCTTTTGCACCGAAGACCAACTTTCCTTCTCCCAAGCCACGGGACGAAGGACCGAGTGTCATTTTCAAAGCACGCCGTGCACCAACTCTAAGCCGACCGTGGGACGTTTTCCATGTTCTAACTCGATTCAAACCGTCGGGATTATTCCCTTAGCTATGTGGATGTGTAGCTTTTATTATCAAGCCTAACTTGTGCAAGTTGAAAACACGATTTATTATGTGAAGGCAAAGATGAGGAGAGTTCACCGAAACTACCCCACCTGAGCGAAGTCTCCGAGCAAGCCGTTGCAAGGCTAAGGCCGAACGCCGTCGGCGTTTCGATTCCTCCGATTGACTTTGCGGGACGGGGAACTACATCATACACCACTCAGAACAAGTCTCGTCCTCGAGACTTTCCTGAAGGTAGGTCATCCTACCATTTCTATGGCCAAGACTTAATCGTACACATTTCGCCTACGCGTTCCTTCGATTCCGAGCCACGCTCGTACGATTATCAATCTTTCCTTTAACACGATTTCAAGATCTCGACACACTCCTATCTTTCAAGCCTTGCTTGAACTCGTCGCATCACTTGGCTGGATCGTGCACGCATTCCAAGCGTCCCCAAAATACATGCATTCAGCCAAGCCGCATGATAAAAAATTTGTCATTCTCACTCGAGTCGCATCGTACACATACCCAGGCGTCCCTGAAATATATGCATGTCAACCGAGCCTCGTGAGCAGGGTTTCCTACATTCGTGATTTATGCTATCCATTCAAACCAATCCTCAAGATCAATTCTTCGATTGATAACTCTGCAACAGGGGCGTTTCGCCTAACCGCTAGGCCAATCTTTACGAGGCTAAGTCAATGTCAGGATTGGAATCATAGTTCCCAAACAATAATGCCAACACTGACCCCAATCCTAGGGTCAAACCAAAGTCGATCATACGGGGTCTTCTACCCAAGATTGCGTCACTCAGGTTTCTAAACATCGAGCACGATCACCTAATTTGTATTACGGCAGGCGTTGCGTATATTCAAATCCCTTCAATTCACCAATTCTAACCAATTCATGTATTCGATCACGAGGTCGTCTCGCTCGACAATACGTTGTGCCCCAATCTCACGCGAGTCTGATAATCCGCGGTGGTTCATGAATCACCATGCAACGCTCCCGCGGAATAATCATTCTCATCGGGGCATAACTCTTGTTTGAGTTTAGACTCATTCATTCTCGATACGCGGATTGGACCTACTGAATCCTCAAGTTCAATCGATAAGCACACCAATCCAATCTCGAGTCTATCTTCGCATCAAACCACAAGTCGAAGCACAAATTGTCGCACCGTGCAAGTTCGACCACTCCCACTGTATGAATCACCATACCAGCGCTCACGCAGAGTGATTGCCCTAATCGGCGTGACGCATGTGCGAGGCTGGAGTAGCGCTCGCATAAGACAAGAACGTCAACGTTGTGGTTATCGACAAAGCAAATCCAAACATTCCAGTTTTTATCCAAGCCAAGTTCGATTGTCATTCATTCAACTTAGAAAATCCTCAAGCCAAGTCTATCTTCTCCTCGACACATTTTAACATCTCGATTATAACATCCATCGAAACATTGATATTTGTATGATCGTCATTTGCCGAGTCAGAGTACCCCCGAGTTATCACATATCGATTTTTGATACGCCTCAATACTATTGACGATATGCGTAACCTGACGATCTTCCTTGCAACCAATTTCGAGTCGTACATTGATGCTGTCGTCCGAACTGGATATTCCTCAATTTTCTCGATACTCAAGATCAAGTTCAGTCGCTTTTCCTCAAGCTCGTTTCAAGATCGTTATTCAAAACTCAAGTCACATTTCAGTTGCATCAATCCGATATCGCACGCACGATCCTCTAAGTTTCCTCGATCAAGACCATTCATTTTCATTCATCGTTCCGAATCGTTTTCTAACTCGCGTTGCTCATTCACAAGTTGTCCGAACGAGATGTCTCGTTCGGGACATTCGAAGTCACGTCCAACTAAGTATGATGCGTTCTAAGGCTTTGCGCGATCGCATCGCCTCGCCGACATACTCGTAATCCACAATATTCACTCGAACAATTTCCAAGACGAACCATACACCACTCGGATTCGAGCCACTCGACTTATCGTCGACACTCATTCTTATTCATCTCCGAACCTATCACATACACCACTCGGATTCAAGCCATACGATCTAGTCCTCAATCACATTCGCGTCATTCGCTAAGACATCCTTCAGATTCGTTCGACGAATCGCTAGCGTAGTCGCTCGCGTCGCATCGACGCACTAAGTCGTTCGCACTATTTCCTCGAAATCCAAATCAATCTTCTGTGTACGCCTAAGCGTTAGTCCGATTGCGTTCCTATCGATAGACACTCCAAGTGCATCTCCGTTCCTGACCGAACGATACTTAATATCGCTCGCGACTCGTTTGCACCAAAATATCGAGGTGCGCGACGCGAAACACCACTTAGCCAAAAGGCCGTGTGCATAGCCATCCTGTGCGGACTTTTATTCGAGTTTGTATGCTCATTTGCTAGGTCGACGTTGGACTAATCAGGCATGCACGCGACTTGCTAAGGTCAACGTAAGACTATTCGGGCACACGTGCGACTTTGCTAACATTGGCACATATTTTCTATCGAGTCAAGTTTGCAACGTTCGGCACAAAGGCCCTATCGACGCATTTGGCAACGGCCTACCGATGCATTAGATTGAACGCTTGTACGAGCTTTCCGAAAATATTTAGACTTATTGTATGGACATGCCGAGGGACATTTGAGAGAGAGCGCACCAACGATAACAACTTGCGAAAGCAACAGAGTTTTGCGAAAACATCGAAGTTAAAGAATTCAATCGACGGTCCAAGGATGTAAAGCCGTGCTCTGATACCACTATGTCACGCCCCGCTCCCGTAGGAGCAATCGTCCTCGCTAAGGCGTGATGCCGCACGAGCCTAGAATGCGCTCGTGCAAGGCGGGTTCCATAACGGCCGATTACAGCGGCTGCGACGGGATCGTCGCACAGAAGTCCCAAGCAGAAACATTGATTACATTGCAGCGGAATATAAAGAAGAACACAAGAAGCTCTTTTATTAATATCAAAACAACGGTTACATTGGGGGCGCAAGGCCGAGATTACAATCACTCAATACACTTGTCTCACATTACAAGTCACTCTGCTCTCTCTCATCTCTTGATACATATTTGTCGATCCAGCGGAAGCTTCGGAAGGCGATGTCCATACATTATGTCCTGTATAAGTCTTCAGATCACGCGGCCGCACGCTTCGACTCGCCAAGGAACTCCGTGCCTCGACGCATCCAAGCGAGCTCCGCACCACGAGCTTCTACCTGTGCCTGCATATGGAACACTGTATGGGTGTCAGTACCACTGTACTGGTGGAGTGAGCTCCTCGCCCACCCATACAAAACCTACACGTTTCATTTACTTTGTGCAACATAAACCCTTTTTCGATTGTCTTTCTATTCTTGCCTTAGGATCAGTTTTAGGACCGGCGCCTTAGCGCAACTTGTGTACCGGGACCATCCCGTGCTTGCAATGTCAACGTTAACTCATATTTGTCACTAGACCACTCCTCGTGCCAACAACGTTAACCTATCAAGTCGTGTCCGCCTTACGGCCATAATCAGATACGCAACTACACGAAGGACTCCATTTCCTTGCCTTTAGATCTTTCTCGTGCTTGCATTGTCGACGCACCGACTTATACTTATCTTTCGTGCCAAACTCTGGGACGTAACGACTCGGACGTGCCATAACTCGATTTGTGCTTCAATATTGCCGAGGCAGTGCCTCCTCGCTTAGTCTCGCCTACACTTGTGTTGTGACAACGCGGCCGTGCCTCATATTTCGAGGTCGTGCCCAGCAACTCAACGTAACTTCACACAACTAGCCCTACGGCCCTTCTCGACTTAACTCGCGACAGCTCAAGCCTAACTCATGCAACTCTATGCCAACAACGTAACACTCGATGCCACATCTCGTGCCGAAGCACGTCGCTTTCGCTGTAGCCAAATCTTAGGCTCCGACATTGTGTCTTTTTAACTCATACATATTCAACTCAATCCAAAGGCACACACACGGATTGCCGCCCGTGCCGACACAAAACTTACCATGTTAGTTGAAAACAATTTATATCAAGTGTTTGTTATGGGATTGGCCTAACCAGCCGCCTTAGACGTAGCCTGGTAATACGGGACCCTTGTAACGCAGGTAGCGAGCCCCGATGCAAGTCCCCGTCTTACCGATCGCCTAACCAGCGTTGCCTATTACCCAGCTCGGCTACAACCAGTTTCTTCCTAGGCCGAGACGGTCCCGTGGCCCCGGGTTGCCGCTCGAAGAAACCACCCCTTGTCGACAAGTTGTCCAAGTTCATATAGGTTAACATGGTGTATTTTAGAATACTGTTGGGGCTTGTTATGTGATCAATTCATTTACTTGGTTGTTTTACTCTTTCCACTTTTTGTACTTCCTTTGCAGAGCCCCTAACCAGGGTTGCCTCGGCGACTGCCCATCGCTTAGACTTAACATTCTTTGAACTCAGGGAACGGCTACTGCATAGCCTTCCAACTTAACTTGAACATAACGTGTTTCCTTATGTATCGACCGGCCGTGGATAACTTTCCACTGAACCAACCGTGGCTCGTGCCTCTAAACCGACTCGTGTTCTACGCAACGATGTCGCCCAAGTCATACTTCATATGACGGGCCTTGGGGTCGTGGGACTATTTATCTTGACAACCGCAGAATGAGCGGGACAGTACGTAGAATAACTTAGGTCGACCGGCATACTTTGCCTAACTCACTCAAGCCTACAACATAACTCAAGGGACGAGCAAAGGCTATGCCAAGCCTTGCGGGACAGGACCGAGCATGCTTTAGCAAGCATTTGTGCGGGCGACGCCTATGACTTAGGCTAACTCTCAGCTTTTGCACCGAAGACCAACTTTCCTTCTCCCAAGCCACGGGACGAAGGACCGAGTGTCATTTTCAAAGCACGCCGTGCACCAACTCTAAGCCGACCGTGGGACGTTTTCCATGTTCTAACTCGATTCAAACCGTCGGGATTATTCCCTTAGCTATGTGGATGTGTAGCTTTTATTATCAAGCCTAACTTGTGCAAGTTGAAAACACGATTTATTATGTGAAGGCAAAGATGAGGAGAGTTCACCGAAACTACCCCACCTGAGCGAAGTCTCCGAGCAAGCCGTTGCAAGGCTAAGGCCGAACACCATCGGTGTTTCGATTCCTCCGATTGACTTTGCGGGACGGGGCACTACAATATCCGTCGGTACTCGGTCGCTAATTGTATTTACCGTCGTCTTAGCGACGGATGTGGCCGTCGCTAAAACGATAAATTTTGGTAGTGGTCTTGATGCGGAAAGGAAGACCCATTGCTTTTATACTACAATAACAGGCTATTGGTTGACCATGAATCTACATTTGCGAACAATATGATCAGATAACAATACTTAGGAAGGTATGTCATTGGAAGGGTATGAAGAATAGTGTGCAATCTTATATCAAAAATTGGTGATACATGCCAGAGATATGTTTGACCCATTCCTCTTTGGCGTAATCTTTCAAACACCATATGTCCATCTCGCTCCAGCGAGGATCAGAATATATTCGGCACAAACCCAAACTCCCTCCCACCTCTATCAGAAACAAACTTCCTCCCGAATCTACCAGAAGTTCATTGAGGTGGTGATCTTATGGATGCAGCTGAGGAGGGAGGGACATCTTTCTGAATTTCTCGCTATTTGTATCGAATGCTACTATACAATCCCAATCATCTTCGGATAGAAAATAAACATTCCCATGCAGCACAGAGGTATGTGATTGCCGGAGACGCGTGCCAGAAGGGCCATTCATAGGTCTCCAAGCTCCTCTATTTGATCCGTTACCGCGATACTGAACACTTCATATCCAACATTGTACACTATGTTTTCATAATCATAATCATAATCTGTGTTGTCGTCAGTTTCACACCGTCGTAGCAATCGATACTCTCATGTTGAAGAGTGGAAGTAGAAGGCAATAATTAAGTCGTCGTCGACATCATTACTTAAATTCTGAAGAACATTAAGCCACTCCTTGGTCAATGGATTACAAAAAATGTAGCCAGTCCTCCTATTGCGATGTCCCGCAAAATCAAAGCACAAAAGCCCGTTGCATGAAGCTGACAAGGTAAGCTTAGAAATTCTGCCAGCATACTCCATCAGCTTCTGTCACGACCCGCTACGCAAATTGTTGGGCCAGGCCGAGTCATGTCCAGCCTACGTTAAGATAAAACGTAGTAAGCTGTTCTAAAGACAACAGGATAAGACTAAATGTGCTAACAGTTCTATAAGTGAAGAAGAATCATAAATGCTCCAAACACAAAAGTCGTCGTATATAGTAAAATATCCAAGTACAAGTAAACTGAAATGTAAAACTGGATACATGTCCAGTTACAAAATGATATAGTCTAATACATGTCTACTCTCAAAAGTCTAAGTAAATAAAAGAAAACTAGACGAGGTTCCCTGCAGGAACATCCTCGTAAAGCAGAGCCGGGTCCTCGGCAGTAACTCCATAGTATGAGTCGCAGAGTAACTCCTCCTCAGTAAGGATACCTACAACGTTATCCTGTCAGGACGGGAGCAAGCACTAAAATCTAGCAAACTAGCATATGAAACATGGAAATGAACATGAGAATGAACATGAGAGAAATAACTGGAAAGCATGGCATCACATAGTCTATCATGGCAAGGATACATATGTCATAGAAACAGATGTATATGTAATGTTTAAAACTGTAGCAGGTACGTGATCGGTCAATAGATGTACAATACGCTGTGGCACATAATGAAATATACATACGTACAAGTAGACAAGCATAGGTGTACATCCGTACAGAAAATGCGAGATATTTACCTACGGCAAGGTATGCATATAAAATGCGACCAAGCTCGCTACTATAGGGGGGTCGTGATCACGTACACTACTATCAGTTTCCCTATAACCCATATTCTAATCATGTGAGAGATACATCGAGACTGTTCTAAGCGTGGTAGTAACTGAAAGTATATCATGTAGAGATTCTAACTTGCTACCCCAAGGATCAGCATATAACATGGTGGGGTTTGCAGTTCATTTATGTGACAATATGTAAAGTTCGTAGAAAGTACTTGCCTCTAGCAAAGCAAAACAAAACAAGCTGCGATAACAATGCTATGGATGTCCAGTAACTCGTCGCTGTAGAAGTAAAATATAATAACTTAGTTTTACACTAAGCTAAAACACTAGGACACTAATTAGTGCGACACGACTTGTGACTGGACACCTAGCCAAAATGATGACTTAGCATAGGAGACCAATATGGGGTGACACACTATGTTAACTAACTTTCTAGGGTCTTTATACTAGTGAGGGATGGGGTTCAACATGACTAAAACTCCAAATAACACAAAAAGCTACAAGTCGTAATTAATCAATAAATAAATCAAAAGATCATTGTGTTCTAACAATTTTTGAAGTAGACAAAAAGCCTAGTTTTTCTTAAAGCAAAGTATCAAAGTGATCCTTATTAATCATAGAAATTTATTATAATTTTTCTGGAATTTATTAACCAGTACAAATATTTTATAAAAATTAGTTTTCCTAAGTATACAGAAAATGAGTTTTGGTTTTATATGCCAAACTAGTGGCAAAACAGTAAATTAAATACTACAAAAATTATACTAAATTAGCTAACTTAACATAGTATCTAAAAACTATTTTTCTATAATTTTAGCAATACTTTAAGTATTTTTAGAAAATCAAAAACAGCAATGCACACAATAATTAATTATCTGCGTATTTTGTCCATGTATATAATTTGAACCAAAGTTCAAATACAGGACCCAAGGCCATGAATCAAGTCCAATATGACTTGTACAGGTCTTGAATGTGTGAAAACACATTTGAGCCCAAATACCCATGCTAGGTTTGGACACCAAATGGTTGCAGTAATTTAAATACAATAAAAATATAATTTGGTGATAGTACAAAATAAATATTAATATTTTAATAAGGTAAAGTTATGCATATAGAA
Organism: Iris pallida; assembly: GCA_029216955.1. Lineage (NCBI taxonomy): Eukaryota > Viridiplantae > Streptophyta > Magnoliopsida > Asparagales > Iridaceae > Iris > Iris pallida. The sequence continues at coordinate 18,676,507 of JANAVB010000194.1, forward strand.
AATATACCTACCTATGTTTTAAAAGTACATATATATATATGTAAGAAAAAATACTTAATTTATAAGGTATATATATATATGTATAAATATATATACATATATATGAAAATACTTAACAATAAAGTGTATACATATATTAATATATATATACATGAAAATATATACATATATACATAATACATACATATATGAATATATATATATAAATACAAACATATTTATATAAAACTTTACTAATTATAAAATATATACATATATATAAAATATTGTCAAAAGCAGTATATACACATATATATATATACTAATATATATGTATACATATATATATAAATATATATATAAAACTGAAAAAGAAAAAGAAAAAGAAAAAGAAAAGAAACAGAAAAGAAAAAGAAGACAGAAAGGAGGGGGCTCGAACCCTGTCCTCAGGAAAGGGGGGGATGTTTAAACGGGTCGGGCTGGCCAGGGGGTCAGCCCGAGCTCAGTGTTAGGGTTGGAGTTTAGGTTAGTTTTATTAGGTTTAGGTTAGATTACCAATAAAAAAAAATATAAATATCGGCCCTGTGTCCTGACAGTTAGGGACACAGGAGTCTAAGTGTCCGGGTTGATTTTGACACGTACGACACGAGTCTCACGTGTCCAGTTCCACGCTCACGTTCGCCAAGACACGGCGAACAAAATGGACACAACACGAGACACGCACGACTCGTGAGGACACTGCTACTCACGTATCCAGTCGATCGGGGTGGCTGTCGAAGGGTCTGGACGGCGGAGAAGTGGTCGGGACGGTGGCGCTCCGGTGGCGATCGACGCGTCTCGTCGGGGCGAACTCGTCGGCGGTGGTTAGGGGTGGTGGCACTCGGCGTGGGGGCTGGACGAGGAGTTCGTCGGGGTTAGGGTTCCGGTGGGGGTAAAGTGGAGGTGATGGTGGCGTGGGCGGTCGTGGTGGGGTTTAGAGCTAGGGTTTTGACTGGGGGGGCGAGGGCGGTGTTTTATAGGGGAAAAGGGCGGTTGATAGGTCGGTCGGGCAGCCGGAAATGGCGGGGGCTGCCCGTCGGCGTGGCGGTCGTCGGTCGGGAGAGGGGGGGGTAGGTTTAGGATTAGCGTTTAGGTCCCTGTAGTTTAGGTAATTGCAAATAGGTCCCTATAGTTTCTAAGTGCAAAATTAAATTTGCACAATACATCCCGCACTGTTTATGTGCAAAAAAATTTTGCACATAACAATTGGGAAATTGCAAACCAATATATTAACAATTCTAATAATTACAAAACAGTATTAAAATAATTCTAATAATTGTAAATTGATATTAAAACATTTAAATAAATTACAAATCAATATTTTTGTATTTTAAAACTTATTTAAAATCATTTAAAAATTCTAGAAAAATTCCTAAAAATTCATAATAATTATTTAAGGCTATAAATGACATTAAAATTTAATTAACACAAATAAAAAATGAATTTGAAAATCAGGGGCTTACAAGTCTTCCCTCCTTGAAAAATTTCGTCCTCGAAATTCACAAGGATTGAAGACCCGACAATATTCTAACATAGCAAGCAATGCAACAAAATGACTAAGGCTGCGATCGAAACTAACCTCTAAGGTATCAAGCGGGAACGGGTGGTTCCCTCGCAGCGGTTGGATCGAACAAGTAAGGGAATCTCTCCCTCATGTCCGACTCCCTCTCCCAAGTAGATTCACCTGGGGAGTGACGGCTCCAAGCTACTCGCACTAGGGGTATAACCTTGTTCCTCAGCCTCTTCTCTCTCCGGTCTAATATCTCCACTGGCTGCTCAGAAACTGTAAGGCTCGGTCCGACCTCCAACTCTGAATGATCTAGCACATGACTTGGGTCTGGAACATATCTCCTCAGCTGAGATACGTGAAAGACGTCGTGAACTCCTGCTAGGTTGGGTGGAAGTGCAACCCTGTAAGCTACCTCTCCGATCCTGCCAAGTACCTCGAACGGCCCGATGTATCTGGGGCTCAGCTTCCCTCCTCGTCCGAACCGGATCGTCCCTCGAGTAGGTGATATCTTCACTAGCACCATATCACCGTCTGCGAACTCTATCGGCCTGCGACTAGCATCAGCCCAGTATTTCTGCCTGTCCTGAGCTACTCTGAGCCTGTCTCTGATCATCCCGACTTTCTCTGCTGCATTCGTGATCATCTCTGGTCCAAGCATAACTCTGTCTCCGACATCATCCCAAAAGAGCGGTGTGCGACATCGTCGTCCATATAGCGCCTCGAAAGGAGACATACCAATACTGGCCTGGTAGCTGTTGTTGTATGAAAACTCTACCAAGTGCAGATGGCTCTCCCATGATCCTCCGAAGTCCAGCACGTAAGTCCTCAGCATATCCTCCAGTGTCTGTATCGTCCTCTCGGACTGCCCATCTGTCTGTGGGTGGTACACCGTACTGAACTTGAGCCTACTGCCCAACTCCTCCTGCAAGCTCCTCCAGTAGTGGGATGTAAATCTGCTGTCTCTGTCTGACACGATGCTCACCGGCACTCCGTGTAGGCGAACTATCTACTGCATGTATAGCTCCGCCAACTTCTCGGTGGAAAGCCCCACCTTGAAGGGTATGAAGTGCGCACACTTCGTCAGCCTGTCTACGATGACCCAGATGGCATCCTTCCCTCCTTGGGAACGAGGAAGCCCTGAAACGAAATCCATCGTAATATGTTTCCACTTCCACTCGGGAATGGGTAATGGCTGCAACAAACCAGCTGGCCTCTGGCGCTCCGCCTTGACCTGCTGGCAAACTAGGCATCTCGAGATAAAACGCGATACATCCCTCTTCATCCCGTGCCACCAAAGATGTTCCCGCAAGTCACGGTACATCTTGTTAGCACCAGGGTGAATAGAATATCTCGATCGGTGCGCCTCCTGCAAAACTGCCTCTACTAGCTCTCCCTTCGGCACGCACAATCGGCTGCCATGCCTCAAGAATCCATCCTCTGCTATAGTGAAGTCATCCAGCAATCCAGCTAATGCCTGGGGTCGAAGTCTGCGAAGGCTCTCATCTGTAGACTGTGCCTCCCGGATCTGCTCCATCAAACCTGACTGAATGTCAAGCGCCATCATCTGTATCACTGATCCTGGCCGAACTAGCTCGATACCGAGCTTCTCCAGATCCTCCCGTAAATGCCGATCAATCATTAGGTACCATGCCATCGGATGCCTGCTCAGTGCATCCGCCACCACATTTGCCTTTCCGGGGTGATACTGTAAATCGATGTCGAAGTCTTTCATCAACTCCAACCATCGTCTTTGCCTCATGTTCAGCTCTTTCTACGTGAACACATACTTCAAGCTTTTGTGGTCAGTAAAGATTTCCACACGCTCTCCGTATAAGTAATATTTCTATAACTTGAGTACAAAGATCACCGCAGCTAGCTCAAGGTCATGGGTAGGATAATTCCTCTCATGAGTCTGTAACTGCCTAGATGCATAAGCAATTACTTTCCCATGTTGCTGTAGGACACATCCTAGCCCCTTCCCAGAAGCATCGCTGAAAATGGTGAAACCCCTAGAACCTGAAGGTAAAGTCAGAACTGGAGCGGTCGTCAGCCTCCTCTTCAGCTCCTCAAATGCCGCCTGGCAGTCCTCTGACCAGATGTACTCTGCGTCCTTTCGCGTCAGCTTCGTCATGGGTTCAGCTATCCTAGCAAAGTCCTGGACGAACTTTCTGTAATAGCCTGCTAAACCCAGAAAGCTCCTGATCTCTGAAACTGACGTCGGAGCCTTCCACGTCTCAACTGTAGCAATCTTCCTGGGATCCACCGAGTTTCCATCTCCAGTGACTACATGGCCGAGAAACTCCACTCGGTCTAAAAAGAACTCATACTTCGGTAATTTGGCAAACAATCTCTCCTGCCTCAGAATCCCTAAAACTATCCGCAAGTGCTCTGCATGCTCCTCCGACGTCTTCGAGTATATCAGGATGTCGTCGATAAACACCACGACGAACTTATCCAGATACTGGTGAAATGTCTTATTCATCAAGTTCATAAAGATAGCTGGCACATTTATGAGACCAAATGGCATCACCAGAAACTCGTACTGCCCGTACTTCGTGTTGAACGCCGTCTTCTGGATGTCTGCTGACCTAACCTTCACCTGGTGGTACCCGGATCTCAAGTCTATCCTGGAAAATACCTTCGCCCCACTCAACTGGTCAAACAAATCATCTATCCTGGGCAGAGAATATTTATTCTTGATGGTGATGGCATTCAAAGCCCGGTAATCAATAAACAACCGGACTGTACCATCCTTCTTAGGCACAAAGAGCACTGGCGCTCCCCATGGAGAAGCACTGGATGGAATGAAACCCTTTTTCAATAGGTCATCAATCTGCTCTTTCATCTCTATGGCCTCCTTGGGATTCACTCTATAGCAAGCCCGGGATACTGGTGATGAACCCGGCACTAGATCTATAGTGAACTCCACATCTCTGTCAGGCGAAAGTCCTGGAAGATCCTCTGGGAATACATCCATAAACTCCCTAATGATAGGGTGTGGCGGTGCTGCGTCCCCGACTGTAGCACAACAGTTCGGCTCTAGGCTGATCTCCGGCCCTGTCCTCCTGATACTCAATGGTGCTGTGCCTGGGGGACTGAACAAAATACTACCCTCATAGCAATCTATAGATGTATGGGCATAGCTAAGCCAGTCCATCCCCAATATGATATCATAACCGGGGAGTGGCATCACAAAGAATCGCCCTCTGAACTCTCTTCCGACTATAAAAATAGAACATCTATAGATAGATCTAATAGGCACTGGTCCTCCTTCCGTCATCACTCTACTAATCTCCGCAGTAGGTGTAGCTACTAGATGATGTTTATGCATAAACTCTAATGATAGGAAGCTATGAGATGCACCAGAATCAAACAAACATACAACTAGAAAAGTAAGCAAATAAACATGACCTGTGATGACGTCAGCTAAGTAATCCGGCTCCGAAACCTGCTCCGGCTCCGGCTCAATGGCTAGACTATAAACCCTCCCCTGAGATCCCTTCTGCTGCTGCAGATGCTGCCCGAACCTCTGCTGCTGAGTCGGAAGCGGTCCTCTAGGTCCCTTGGATGCTGGGCAGTCCCGAAGCTGATGGTTGGCAGACCCACAAATCAAGCACTGCTTCAACCTCTTCCTACAGATGGAGATGTCGTGCCCTGGTCTTCCGCAGAAAGAACATATGGCTCCCTTCTGCTGCTGCTGTCGGGGTCCCGGGGCTCTAACTGGCGGAGTCTGATGATGTGGTGTAGGGGGACGGTAAGTCTGCTGGGGTGGCGTCGGTGCTCTCTGCTGGAAAGCCTAACGCTTGGACGGACCCTCATGGTGTACAAAAGCCGGCCTCTTGCATGACAGAAGATGCTCCTCGATGCTCCGGGCTAACTCTAGGCTCTGGTAATAGTCAGTCGTACCGTTTGCCACTATAAGAATGCCAATGTCTGGAACTAGACCATGGCAAAACCTACGGGTCATCTCCTCTGGATCAGCAACCAGACTAGGAGCAAAATGGCTCAGGCGACTAAACTCTCCCGCATAGTCATCAACAGAACGGTTTCTCTGTTGGATGTTCTGGAATCGTAGCCCCATGGCTACTCTAGCAGTGGTCGAGAAGAATTTCTTCTTGAACTGGGTCTTGAACTGGTCCCAGGTGGCTCTACCTCTCGCGAACAACGGCTCATTCCTGAACCAGACTCCGGCTAAGTCTATCAGCAGAAATCCTGCTGCCTCGACCTGAAGGTCATCCGGCATCCTAACTCCCAGAAGCTTCCTCTCTACAGAATCTAGCCAGTCATCAGCTACTACTATGCCCTCAGTCCCTGAGAACTCCTTGGGATTCAGACCCATGAAGTCCTTGACCGTTCCCGCTCTCTGCCGTGGCTCTACATATGGTGGGACCACGGGACGTCCCTCAGAACGCTCCATGCTCTGGCGGAGTAGGGTAGTCTGCTCCTGATGGGTTGTTAGGAACCCCTGGATCAGTGTGAGCAGCTGGGTCCCATCGAGTGTGACGGAAGCCTGGGTGGGTATAGTGATAGGGGGTGGTGGAAGTATCGGGTCCTGCCGGGCCTAGGATGTGGAAGGTGGTATCTGGGTCTGTGGATCTGTGGAGTGGGGGAATGTGGTAGGTGGAGGTGTATCAGTCAACCGGTCAGCTGACTGGATATGGAGGGCCCCATTCTCGGGGGTAACATACTGGGACGAACGAGTAAGCACCATCTAAATTACACATAAAAAGACTTATAAGGACTTGTTTAAAGTAAGCAATTATATGCAAGAAAATCTAATTATAATAGCAAACATGTGATGTATTTCCTATGTTGTAATCCTAGCATTCCTCTAAGTGTTCTAAGCGTCTTTCCTAATGTTGTCTAATTACCTTAAGTTCCTAATTGCAGGCATGCTTGGTTCAATAACGTAACCAAACAGTTTAGTCTGGACCTGCATGGGCCACCACTAAAAACATGTCACGATCCGCTACCCAAATTGTTGGGCCAGGCCGAGTCATGTCCAGCCTACGTTGAGATAAAACGTAGTAAGCTGTTCTAAAGACAACAAGATAAGACTAAATGTGCTAACAGTTCTATAAGTGAAGAAGAATCATAAATGCTCCAAACACAAAAGTCGTCGTATATAGTAAAATATCCAAGTACAAGTAAACTGAAATGTAAAACTGGATACATGTCCAGTTACAAAATGATATAGTCTAATACATGTCTACTCTCAAAAGTCTAAGTAAACAAAAGAAAACTAGGCGAGGTTCCCTGCAGGAACATCCTCGTAAAGCAGAGCCGGGTCCTCGGCAGTAACTCCATAGTATGAGTCGCAGAGTAACTCCTCCTCAGTAAGGATACCTACAACGTTATCCTGTCAGGACGGGAGCAAGCACTAAAATCTAGCAAACTAGCATATGAAACATGGAAATGAACATAAGAATGAACATGAGAGAAATAACTGGAAAGCATGGCATCACATAGTCTATCATGGCAAGGATACATATGTCATAGAAACAGATGTATATGTAATGTTTAAAACTATAGCAGGTACGTGATCGGTCAATAGATGTACAATGCGCTGTGGCATATAATGAAATGTACATACGTACAAGTAGACAAGCATAGGTGTACATCCGTACAGAAAATGTGGGATATTTACCTGCGGCAAGGTATGCATATAAAATACGACCAAGCTCGCTACTATAGGGGGGTCGTGATCACGTACACTACTATCAGTTTCCCCATAACCTATATTCTAATCATGTGAGAGATACATCGAGACTGTTCTAAGCATGGTAGTAACTGAAAGTATATCATGTAGAGATTCTAACTTGCTACCCCAAGGATCAGCATATAACATGGTGGGGTTTGCAGTTCATTTATGTGATAATATGTAAAGTTCGTAGAAAGTACTTGCCTCTAGCAAAGCAAAATAAAACAAGCTGCGATAACAATGCTATGGATGTCCAGTAACTCGTCGCTGTAGAAGTAAAATATAATAACTTAGTTTTACACTAAGCTAAAACACTAGGACACTAATTGGTGCGACACGACTTGTGACTGGGCACCTAGCCAAAATGATGACTTGGCATAGAAGACCAATGTGGGGTGACACACTATGTTAACTAACTTTCTAGGGTCTTTATACTAGTGAGGGATGGGGTTCAACATGACTAAAACTCCAAATAACACAAAAAGCTACAAGTCGTAATTAATCAATAAATAAATCAAAAGATCATTGTGTTCTAACAATTTTTGAAGTAGACAAAAAGTCTAGTTTTTCTTAAGGCAAAGTATCAAAGTGATCCTTATTAATCATAGAAATTTATTATAATTTTTCTGGAATTTATTAACCAGTACAAATATTTTATAAAAATCAGTTTTCCTAAGTATATAGAAAATGAGTTTTGGTTTTATATTCCAAACTAGTGGCAAAACAGTAAATTAAATACTACAAAAATTATACTAAATTAGCTAACTTAACATAGTATCTAAAAACTATTTTTCCATAATTTTAGCAATACTTTAAGTATTTTTAGAAAATCAAAAACAGCAATGCACACAATAATTAATTATCTGCGTATTTTGTCCATGTATATAATTTGAACCAAAGTTCAAATACAGGACCCAAGGCCATGAATCAAGTCCAATATGACTTGTACAGGTCTTGAATGTGTGAAAACACATTTGAGCCCAAATATCCATGCTAGGTTTGGACACCAAATGGTTGCAGTAATTTAAATACAATAAAAATATAATTTGGTGATAGTACAAAATAAATATTAATATTTTAATAAGGTAAAGTTATGCATATAGAAAATATACCTACCTATGTTTTAAAAGTACATATATATATATGTAAGGAAAAATACTTAATTTATAAGGTATATATATATATATATATATATATATATATATATATATATATATATATATATATATATATATATATGTATAAATATATATACATATATAGGAAAATACTAAACAATAAAGTGTATACATATATTAATATATATATATATATATATATATATTTTTTTTTTATATATGTATATGTATATATTTTCATGTATATACATATATTAATATATATATATACATGAAAATATATACATATATACATAATACATACATATATGAATATATATATATATATAAATACAAGCATATTTATATAAAACTTTACTAATTATAAAATATATACATATATATAAAATATTGTCAAAAGCAGTATATACATATATATATATATATATATATATATATATATATATATATATATATATATATATACATATATATATAAATATATATATATATAACTGAAAAAGAAAAAGAAAAAGAAAAGAAACAGAAAAGAAAAAGAAGACAGAAAGGAGGGGGCTCGAACCCTGTCCTCAGGAAAGGGGGAGGATGTTTAAACGGGTCGGGCTGGCCAGGGGGTCAACCCGAGCTCAGTGTTAGGGTTAGAGTTTAGGTTAGTTTTATTAGGTTTAGGTTAGATTAACAATAAAAAAAAAATATAAATATCGGCCCTGTGTCCTGACAGTTAGGGACACAGGAGTCTAAGTGTCCGAGTTGATTTTGACACGTACGACACGAGTCTCACGTGTCCAGTTCCACGCTCACGTTCGCCAAGACACGGCGAACAAAATGGACACAACACGAGACACGCACGACTCGTGAGGACACTGCTACTCACGTGTCCAGTCGATCGGGGTGGCTGTCGAAGGGTCTGGACGGCGGAGAAGTGGTCGGGACGGTGGCGCTCCGGTGGCGATCGACGCGTCTCGTCGGGGCGAACTCGTCGGCGGTGGTTAGGGGTGGTGGCACTCGACGTGGGGGCTGGACGAGGAGTTCGTCGGGGTTAGGGTTCCGGTGGGGGAAAAGTAGAGGTGATGGTGGCGTGGGCGGTCGTGGTGGGGTTTAGAGCTAGGGTTTTGACTGGGGGAGAGAGGGCGGTGTTTTATAGGGGAAAAGGGCGGTTGATAGGTCGGTCGGGCAGCCGGAAATGGCGGGGGCTGCCCGTCGGCGTGGCGGTCGTCGGTCGGGGGGGGGGGGGGGGGTAGGTTTAGGATTAGCGTTTAGGTCCCTGTAGTTTAGGTAATTGCAAATAGGTCCCTATAGTTTCTAAGTGCAAAATTAAATTTGCACAATACATCCCGCACTGTTTATGTGCAAAAAAATTTGCACATAACAATTGGGAAATTACAAACCAATATATTAACAATTCTAATAATTACAAAACAGTATTAAAACAATTCTAATAATTGCAAATTGATATTAAAACATTTAAATAAATTACAAATCAATATTTTTGTATTTTAAAACTCATTTAAAATCATTTAAAAATTCTAAAAAAATTCCTAAAAATTCCTAATAATTATTTAAGGCTATAAATGACATTAAAATTTAATTAACACAAATAAAAAATGAATTTGAAAATCAGGGGCTTACAGCTTCATTGGAAGTTTTAGAGTCTCTATCTCTGCCATTGCTCTCCTTTGGCTTTTTTTTGGCACTCTCGCTAAGACTAGTGTACAAATCATCGAGACTAACATTATACAAAGCGGACTTACCTGTGGTCTCGATGGACCCGAACACGATATTTTTGCGGGCTTGTCCGGCATGACTGAGGATGAAACATGTACTCTTTGTCAACGAATACCAAGATTTACACACCAATCTAACATAAGGTACGGATCTCGCCGGAAGCCTTACGAAGATCCACGAGACGAGGACGTCGTCAAGAATACTACTAATGCCATTGCATAGTTGTCTCTTTGCATCCTCAGGAATACTACTAATGCCATTCCTCTGTCTCTTTGCTGGTCTTTCAGGTTTGCTTGATTTTCTCACTCTCTTCATACTTTTGTGGTATCTGTCAATGGTTGGGAGAAGGTAGAAGCCAAAGGGCAATCAATCAATTAAAGTATAGAAGGCAAAGAGAGGATAAGCATATTTCACATAGATAATGGATTATGATTAGATTAAACATAGTTGTAACTTTTAAATTTAATTAATTTAGACAATATTTAAATTAGATCAAAATTAACTAGATTGCGATTGACCATTTGATTTTACAAATTAGATCATATTTGAATTATTTTTAACATGATTAGTTTTAAAGTATGCATCACCTTAAGATTAGACTAGGATGTAAATTTTATATTACATATTTATTTAATAATGGTTAAATTTGAGTTAAACTTAAATTCATGATTTAGGTTACTATAAAAAAAATTTACCGAGTCAAATTCATTTATACCAAGTCAAATTCATGATTCATTTACTAAACCCATATGATCAGATTATATATTTTCAATCCATCCGAATATCAATGTTTAGATTTGGGAAATCCAATTTCAACTCATTAATTTAACTAGTCACGTTTCACACGTGCATGCACGTAAAAAAAATCAATGATAGTATTAATAAAGTATATAAAATAGAATATTTTAAATATAATTTTAATATATTTTAATATGATTTGTTATGATTATTTTTTTAATTTCTGGACATGTGTTTAATTAGATTATATTATGCTGTTAGTTTAAACATAATTTTAATTATAAATATATTCTAGTATCTAGTGGTTTTTAATTTTTTTTACCCGAGGAGAGAGGATTTGGTTATATACACAGAAGATAAAAAAATGTAGTTAATTTTAAATAAAAAAAAATTAAATGAAATGGTCGATGATATACACACGACATATACGGCACAATCTTGAGCCGTTTTGAAGTTGCTTTATATTATTAGAGATAAACCTGAGAATATATAAACATATTTGTATATGAACATATTGATTTAGAAACTGAAACCCTACTAATCTACATATTGTTTTTTTATTTTTATTATGAACTGATCAAATGTTTTAGTGAACGAATAAATGACAACCATGTGAACTAAACGACAGTAGATGCAATTTTCACAACAGCAAAAAGAGAGTTCAAATTAGATCAAAATGAAGTTCATGTTAGCCTGTCGCGGCTAAAACTTTAGTAGGTAACAGGCTCAACTACAAGATACAAGGCTTTCAATGTGAGGCACCCAAGGATATTTCCTTAAATTATTGATCCCTCTCCTCCTGAAAGTCCTCGACTCGAAGTTATAGAGAGCGAAACGACCATGAGCATATCTCAGCAGAAGCTCCTTCCCGTCCTCCCAAATGGCCAAAGGAGTGCACCATTTGGGATGTTTGTATACTGAATTACTCAAGTCCCCTTCCGAAACTGTGTACTGCTTGACCCATTCCTCTTTGGTGTTGTCTTTCAAACACCATATGTCAATCTTGTTCCAACAAGGATATGAATACGTTTGGCACAAACCCAAACTTCCTCCCACCTCAATCAGATTATGATGAAGGAGACCTTGTGGATGCAGTGGAGGGAGGGATACCTTTCTGAATTTCTCGGTATTTGTATCGAATGCTACTATACAATCATGATCTTTAGATAGAAAATGAATGCTTCCATGCAGCACAGAGATATGTGATTGCAGGACATACCTACCACACGAGTCACTAACAGGTCTCCAGGCTCCTCTATTCGATCCTTCACCGCCTATACTGAACACTTCATATTGTTTGTTTTCAGAATCAGAACCATAATCTTCATATTTGGTGTCGTCAGTTTCGTACTGTCCCAGCAATCTATACTCTCCTGTCGATGAGTGGAAGAAGAAGGCAATAATAGAGCCGTAGCCATCCTTACTCAAATTTCGAGGAACCTGAAGCCACTCCTTGGTCACCGGGTTACAGATAATGTAACCAGCCCTCCTCTTGCGATGTCCCGCGAAATCAAAATAAGCAAAATCAATATCAAAATCAAAGCATAACAGCCCATCGCAGGAGGCTGACAATTGAAGGTTAGAAATTCCGCCAACATACTCCATCAACTCAATTGGAAGATTTAGAGTCTCTCTTGGAAGATTTTCAAGATCTAGAGTGCTTCTTTTGGTGCCCTCGTTAAGACTAACTTTGTACATAATGGACCTCCCTGTGGACTCGAACACGATTCTTTTGCGGGCTTGACGGGCATGACTGAGGATGAAACATGGTCTCTTTGTCAACGAATACCAAGATCTACACACCAATCGAACAACAGGTACGGATCTCGCCGGAAGCCTTACGAAGATCCACGAGACGAGGACGTCGTCAGGAATACTACTAATGCTATTGCTCTGTCTCTGTCTCTTTGCTTCGTCAGGAATACTACTAATGACATTGCTCTGTCTCTTTGTTGGTCTTTCTGGTTTGCTTGATTTTCTGAGTCTTTTCATACTCTTGTTGTATCAGCAGTGGTTGGGAGAAGGTAGAAGCCAAAGGAAGAAATCAATCAATCAATCAATTAAAGGATAGAAGGCAAAGGGAGGATAAGCATATCCAAAACTAATGGAAGTATCCTATCTATAGTTGTAATCATATTTCACATAGATAATGGATTATGATTAGATTAATTATAGTTGTAACTTTTAAATTTAATTAATTTAAATTATATTTAGATTAGATCAAAATTAACTAGATTGCATTAATTTGACCATTTGATTTTACTAATTAGATCATATTTGAATTGTTTTTAACATGATTAGAGTTTTAAAGTATGCATCGTATTAAGATGAGAATAGGATGTGAATTTTATATTACATATTTATTTAAATAATGGTTAAATTTGAGTTAAATTTAAATTCATGATCTAGGTTACTATATTTTTTTTTATCGCGTCAAACTCATGATTCTTATACGGGGTCAAATCAGCAAATTAGTTTTCTAAAAACAAATGATGAGATTATATATTTTCATTCCATCTCAATATCAGCGTTTAAATTTGGGAAATCCAATTTCAAATCATTAATTATATTTTTGGAAGAAGGTAAATAATATAGATTGGAGGAAAATTTAAGTAGCAAATAGAAGATATTGTATGTAAGATTAAATTATATTTCATAAATATAATGGATTGTAATTAGAATATTAAATTTAGTTGTAGTTACATTTCATGTAGATCATAGTCGATTATAGTCTGATTAAATACAGTTGTAATTTTAAATTTGCTTATTTAAAAATATTTAGTTTTGATGGAAAGTAGATTATGTTTGATCATTGGATTTTACTAATTAGATCATATTTGAATTAGCTTAATAAACCTGAGAATATATAAACCTGAGAATATATAAACATATATGTATATATATTCTGATCAGGATTCTCACATCCATATATACACATCTAGAGTTTCCTTATATAGATATTATACCGAGTCAATTTCAGCAAATTAGTTTACTAAACCCATATGATCAGATTATATATTTTCAGTCCATCTCAAATTATAGAGTTTCCTTGTTCAGACTTAATGACAATTAGAACATCGTGAATGTTAACTATCATGATTGATGCAACTCAAGAGATCACCTGTGGAAATATTTATATATGCATGCACATTCATGAAAATGTAAGAAACTTTTGTGTACTTTGTTGTAGCTAAAATTTCTTCAAGAAAAATATTTGGTGAAGTTGATAGCACTGAAAATTTCTTCTACAACGAAAGTTATTTGGAAGAAGACTATTAATGTGCAAGATTAAGTTTAACAGATGTAGATACCTCGTTTATCACTTCTTGAAAGAATTACAAGGTACTAAGGCTTCCTGTGTGATGCACTCAAAACCTCCGAAATTTGCCTCAACTTGTTGATCTCTTTTTTGTGTTACAATTGTGTTCTGTGGATAGAAATCAAGACAATATTATATTAAGAAAAAGGGTGTTCGTTCAAATTAAATCAAAATGAAGTTCCGTTATCTTGTGACAGCTGAAACTTGAGATACTCGAACCAGAATTATATATAAGCTAATCCATATATTCAGTTGATTTTGCTAATTAGACCAATTTCGAATTATTTTTTATTTGATTAGTTTTAGAATATGCATCATATTAAGATTAGTTTAGGATGCAAATTTTGTATTACATGGTTATTTGAATTATGGTTAAATTTAAATTCATGATATTAGATTAGGTTATTGAAAAATTTCAGAAAATTATGGTTATTTAAATTATATAGATATTATAACCAGTTTATACCAAGTCAAATTCAGAAAATTAGTTTACTAAACCCATGATCAGTTTATATTTTTTTTCAATCCGTCTCAATATCAGTGTTTAAATTTGGGAAATCCAATTTCAACTCATTAGTTTAATAAACCTGAGAATATAAACATATCTATATATCAACATATTAATCTAGAAACCTTGTGAATCTACATTCATAACTATATACAGATATATTCTGATCTGTATTCTCACATCCATACAAATCTACATTTTCCTTATTCAAATGGCTAAAATTTCATTGTTAAAAATCTGGAATTTCAGTATCCTTTAAATTTGGTGAAAATCGATGATAACCAATTCCATACTTCATTACAGGGAGACATGGTATCAAGACAATGGCAACATATAGAAAAAGTTGAAGGGCAGATAGAACGACAATTAAAAAATGACAATGGTAACATATAAGTTGAAGGTCAGATACAATGGCAATTAAAACATATTGAAATATTATATACATGCATGCACATTCACGAAAATGTATGAAACTTTGTGGACTTTGTTGTATGTAGCTAAAATTTCACCATTGAAACTGTACTCCGATCAACTTGAGATACATTGAGCTTCTTGACATCATACTTCTAGCTTTAATAAAGCTATTATATGAGAGAATTATAAATTGCACTTTGCATCATGCACACTAGACAATGCATCCTAATTTTCACTACTGTCACCTTCCACGAAGTTTTTATCACAAAAACATAATAAAGCACACAAGATTTTTTAAAAATGTGTTCAAATTAAATCAAAATGAGTTCCTGTTAGCCCTTAAGATGTAACGACTCATGAGCAACTTGAGATACTTGGGCCGGAATTATAAGTTAACAGATATCCCTCATGTTCTTCAAAGAATTACAAGACACAAGACTTTCTATATAAGGCGCCCAAATATGAGGATAGTGCCTCAAGTTGTTGATCCATGTGTTCTTGAAAGTCATGGCCAAGTTATAGAGTGCAAAACCAGTGCCATCACATTTTAGCATAAGCTCCTTCCCATCCTCCCAAATGGCCAAAGGAGTGCAGAAATGTCCATAGACTGAGACTGTGTACTGTTTGACCCATTCCTCTTTGGTGTAGTCTTTTAAATACCATATGTCTATTTCGTTCGAATTTGCATTTCGTTGCCACAAACCCAAGCTTCCTCCCATATCAGACCATTATTGTAACCATGTAGATGCAGTCGAGGAGGGATGGGTATTTTTCTGAATTTTTCAGTATTTGTATCAAATTCTACTCTAAAATCGCAATTTGAAAAGGCCAGAAAATGGATACTTCCATGCAGAAAGATATGTGAAGGCCAGAGCGCCGTGGAGGAGATACCAAAAGAGGCATGAATAGGCCTCCAAGCTCTATTTGATCCTCCGATATTGAACACTTCATATCCAACGTTTTCATATCTAGTGCGTGATCCTATCTCAAAGTACTGTTGCAGCAATCTATACTCTCCTGTTGAAGAGTGGAAGTAGAAGCCAACAATAAAGCCATAGA
The DNA here is from genome assembly GCA_029216955.1 of Iris pallida. Taxonomy (NCBI): domain Eukaryota; kingdom Viridiplantae; phylum Streptophyta; class Magnoliopsida; order Asparagales; family Iridaceae; genus Iris; species Iris pallida. The sequence continues at coordinate 18,692,617 of JANAVB010000194.1, forward strand.
AACCCTTACGCAAGTTCCAAGGAACATTAATCCAGTCCTTGGTCACTGGGTTGCACACAAAGTAGGAAGCTGACAAGCTACAATAAAGATAAATTGGAACATCAAAGCATAACAGCCCATCGCAAGAAGCTGACAATTTAAGTTTTGGTCCTATTTGTATTTAGTTTTGGTCCTATTATATTCCATATAGAGAATGGATTACAATTTGATTAAATATAGTTTTAATTTTAAATTTGATTAGTTTTAAACTATATTTAGTTTTGATCCAAACTAGATTACGTTTGATCATTTGTTTTTGCTAATTAGATCATATTAGAATTATTTTTAATTCGACTAGTTTTAAAATATGCATTACACTGGGATGTAAGTTTTAAATAATGGTTAAATTTAAGTTCATAATTCATGATTTTACCAAATTTATATCAATGATTAAGAGAGAGAGGGATCAAAAGAGGTTCATGTTCCATTGGGATGGCATTTATGAAGGTTTGTTCCTTTTGTAAACTGAGTTTACTAAAGTTCTATATATATGAGATTGTCTCTCTCGTTAAACTTTGCTTTCTCTTCACCTTACGAGAACTTACTCTTTCTACTGTAGACTATTGATAGATTGTATATATATTGTTGTTTCTCCTAAAGAAAATATTGAGAGAGCTAGGAGGTTAACAAGACGGATCCAGGATTTAAAATTGGGTGGACTACAATAAAATTTAATATCTATTTAGACATAAATATAATAATTATATATTGAGTCCAAATACGCTAGAAAACAAGTAAACAATAATAACTTTCAAAATGTTCACATATGACTTACCTATTGATGTTGTACGCGACGAGGCTTCATAGAATAGAACTCGTCTATTATCCAGTCACAATCAATGTTTGTGGAATAAAAAATTGTTTAATTTAGAGAGCCAAACAATCACAAAGAAGCTCATCCCACATTTCTTTGGGAATTTCTTGTAGAACATTAATCACTAGAAGTCCATTGCAAACAATAGTCTTGAATTAATTCCATAACAAAAGTTATTTGGAAGAAGACTATTAATGTGTTAGATAAAAGATCTAGATACCTCAGTATCACTTGTTTTAAGGAATTACAAGATACAAGACTTCTTATGTGATGCGATGCACCCAATTAAAACCACAGAAATTTGCCTCTTGTTGATCATTTTCTTCCTGAAAGTCTCAGACTCGAAGTGAGTCAAATATTAGGAGAACCTCCTTCCCATCATCCCGAATGGCCAAAGGAGTGCACCTTTTCCAACATATAATACTCTTAATTATACATAAATGTCCTTATAATATTTACTAAAACTGTGTACTATTTGATCCGTTGCAGCCATCTCTATTATAAGTACATATTACGCCACAGTGAAAAGTAAGAATATTATTCAGACCCAATGCAATCAATCTATGCTGCATGAATATGCTTACTTAAGAAATGAAACACAATATTAATGAATCACTATTTGAATTGAAACTCAGAAGGGCATGCCTTGAATTGAAACACAATATTAATGCTTTGAAGATCATATTCCATGAAGTTTCTTTCTAAAAAACATTATGAAGCACACAAGACTTAAAAAAAAGTTCAAATTAAACCAAAATGAAGTTCCTGTTAGCCCGGGGCAACTAAAACTCCACCTCTTAAGATGTAACAACTTAGAGCAACTTAAGATACTTGGACCAGAATTATAAGTTAACAGAGATACCGCATGTTCTTCAAAGAATTACAAGATACAAGACTTTCTATGTAAGGCGCCCAAATCTGAGGATAGTGCCTCAAGTTGTCGATCCTTGTCTTCCTGAAAGTCTTGGAGCGCAAAACCACTGTTATCACATTTTAACAGAAGCTCCTTCCCATCATCCCAAATAGCCAAATGAGTGCAGAAATGTCCATGGACTGAGACTGTGTACTGTTTGACCCATTCCTCCTCTTTGGTGTAGTCTTTCAAACCCCAAATGTTTATTTCGCTCCAATTTGCATTTGGTTGACACAAACCCAAGCTTTCTCCGTTCTCTATCAGATCATTATTGTAACCATGTAGATGCAGTCGAGTAGGGATGTGTATTTTTTTGAATTTTTCAGTATGTGTATCAAACTCAACTCTAAAATCACAATCTGGAACAGACAAAAAATGGATACTTCCACGTAGAAAGATACGTGAAGGCCAGAGCCACGAGGAGGAGATACCAGAAGAGGCATAAATAGGCCTCCAAGCTCCACTTGATCCTCCGATACTGAACACTTTGTATCCTACGTTTTCATATCCAGTGCTTGTGCCTATTTCAAAGTATTGTTTCAGCAATCTATACTCTCCTGTTGAAGAGTGGAGATAGAAGCCACTAATGAAGCCGTTGAAACCATTACGCAAGTTCCAAGGAACAATAAGCCAGTCCTTGGTCACCGGGTTACACACAATGTAACCGATCCTCCTCCTAACATAAATTGGAACATCAAAGCATAACAACCCGTCATAGAAAGCTGTCAATTTAAGCTCACGAGAATCTTTGCCAAGATACTCGAGCAACTCACTTGGAAGATCCATCTCGCTTTCTTCTATCACTCTCCTCCTTGCGTTGGCGCTCTCATTGAGGCTCACACGGTATAAGGTGGAGTGCTTTTTGGACCTAAACACAATATTTGTGCGGGCTCGACGGACATGACTGAGGATGAAACTTGGGCTCGTTGTCAACAGAAACCAAGACTTACACACCAATCGAACAGCAAGTACGGATCTCGCCGGAAGCCTTACGAAGATGAATGAGACGAGGACGTCGTCCGGAATACTAGTAATGCCGTTGCTCGGTCTCTTTGTTGGTGGTATGACCCCTTCCTAAAGAAGAAACTCCACTGGTAGTTTGTGAGGGATTCACCATTACTCACTAGCAAGAAATAGATCTGCACACAAGAACTATGGAATTTACTCAAATTGGGGAAAAGTAGAGAGAACAATACATTGTATAATAGATATTCTCTTTCTTAATGGTTGCCAAGGATGCCTCTCCTTTTCTACAGCTAGCCCTATATAGGCAGGTATTCATCTGATACCTTTTAGATATTTCAGGATATTTACACAAAGACTCTAATACCCTCTTTGTTCTCTTGCAGATGGTACTGCCACCTGGAAAGCTCCACCTGGAAAGTGCACCATTACCACTACTGCATATACTTTACTTAATTAAGCTGAATTCACTAATGTTGGCTTAATTACTGCTGCTACTCCTTAACTGCTAATTACCTGCTGCTAGCTACTTGAAGGTTAACTGCTAACTACTTCTCCTGGCTACTACTACACTACTGATACTACTACTGACTCTGAGTGTCGTCGAGAAAGGTACGTATCAATTGCTTCCCCCTTAACTTGACCTTGCCTCAAGGTCAAAATATGGAAAGGTCTTGATGAACTGCTCATACTGGACCCAAGTTGCATTTTCTGCTCCCTCATTCTTCCATTGTACCAGTAAGTCTACTGCAACCCTGTTGTTTTTAGGGACCATCCTTCTGTCCAGAATCATGTCTGGCTCTCTGATTAACCCTTCCATGTGCTCAGGCATACCTTCCTGTATCTCCACTCTAGTGCTTACATGCTTCTTTAACTGAGAAACATGAAATACTGGATGAATTAAAGCCCCTTATGGCAAGGCAAGTTTGTATGCTACTGACCCAATCCTGAATAGTACTTGATATGGGCCAAAGTATTTAGGGGTAAGTTTTTGAACCCTCCTTTGAGCAACTGAGATTTGTCTATACGGCTGTAGCTTAAGGTAGACCCAATCCCCCACAGCAAACTCTTTATCTGTTCTGTGTAAGTCTGCCATCCTCCTCATTCTGTCTTGAGCTAACTGTAGGTTGTCTTTGAGTATCTGTAGAGAGGTATCCCTTAATGTCAAGGATTCAGCCACCCCCCTATCCTGTACTACTCCAGGGACATAGGTCAGAAGGTCAGGTGGAGACCTCCCATATACAGCCTCAAAGGGAGTGGTTTTGGTTGAAGAGTGCCAATTGGTGTTGAACCAATATTCTGCCCATAACAAGTGTTTAGTCCATTCTCTGGGTTGATGGCCACAAAAGCATCTGAGATACCCTTCAATACACCTGTTTGTCACTTCAGTTTGTCCATTTGTTTGAGGATGGTAGGAAGTACTGTAGTTGAGTTGTGCTCCTTGCAGCTTAAAGAACTCCCTCCAGAAGGCACTAGTGAATATCGGGTCCCTGTCAGTGACTATGGTCTTGGGCATCCCATGTAACTTGAATACACCCTCCAAGAAGACCTGGGCTACTGTGGCTGCAGTATAAGGATGGACTAGGGCAAATAAATGTACATACTTTGTGAGTCTGTCAACTATCACTAGTATGGTTGACTTGTGGTGACTGAGGGGTAATCCTTCAATAAAATCCATAGAAATGTCCTCCCAGATCCTATCAGGTACTGGGAGGGGTTGTATTAGCCCTGTAGGAGAGGTATTCTCTCCTTTATTCTGTTGACAGATAGCACAGGCCTTGACATAATTCTGCACATCCTTCTTTATTCCCCTCCAGTGACAAACCTTCTTGAGCCTATGGAGAGTCTTTTGAAAACCAGAGTGTCCAGCATTTGGCCTGTCATGGTGTTCTTGAAGCATGGTTTTCACAAATTCTGATGTAGGATCCACTAACAACCTGTTTTTATAGAACAGTAGCCCATCTCTTAGTGAATATTTGTTGCTGTCAAGGAGGCCTTGCTCCCACCTATCCATTTGTTCTTGGTAATAAGTGGAACCTTGCATTAAGTCTTTGAATTGTTGTAGCCACCCTGGTTGAACAACAGTAATAGCTTGTAGTTGTACTTCCCCCCTCCTTGATAAACTGTCCGCATCTTTATTTTCTTGACCCTTCTTATATTCCACTATATAATTGTAACCATATAGCTTCATTACGCACTTACATTGGGCTTCAGTATGTAATCTCTGCTCCAGCATGTGCTTCAGGGGTTTGTGGTCAGTTTTGATGATGAATGTCCTTCCCCATAGATACTGTGACCACTTCTTGACAGCTAATAGAATGGCCAACATCTCTCTTTCATAGGTAGATAACATAGCTGTCCTTCCTTTCAAATGTTGACTCAGATAGGCTATTGGTCTTCTTCTCTGCATGAGGACTGCCCCAATCCCTCCTCCAGAGGCATCACATTCCAGTGTAAAGGGTTCATTGAAGTCAGGCATAGCCAAAACTGGGGGTTGTGTCAGCTTAATTTTGAGATCTTCAAAGGCATGTTGAGCCTTATCACTCCAAATGAAAGAGTCCTTCTTAAGCAGACTAGTAAGAGGACCTGCTAAGGCTCCATATCCCTTTACAAACCTCCTGTAGTACCCTGTGAGCCCGAGGAATCCTCTGAGCTCTTTGGTGGTCTTAGGGATAGGCCATTCCAGTACTGAACTGATCAAGTTGGGACTATACACCAGTATGTCATAAAAAAAAACCAACACAAATTTCCTCAATGTTTTTTTGAAAATTGAGTTCATAAGTGATTGGAAAGTAGAGGGGTCATTAGTGAGGCCAAAGGGCATTACCAGGAATTCATAGTGCCCCTCATGTGTTCTGAAGGCTGTTTTGTGCACATCCTGCTCTGTCATCCTCACTTGGTGGTATCCAGCTCTTAGGTCTAACTTAAAGAAGAATTTAGACCCATGAAGTTCATCAAAAAGCTCTTCAATGAAGGGTATGGGGAATTTATCTTTCACTGTCTGTTGGTTGAGACCCCTATAGTCAATACACATCCTCCAGGTTCTTTCATTTTTTTTGACAAGTATGACTGGAAAGGAGTAGGAGTTGTGGCTTGGCCTGATGATACCTGTGTCTAGCATTTCCTGCACCTGCTTCTCTATTTCATTCTTGTGAATATATGGTTATCTGTAAGGTCTGCTACAGATAGGCACTGCATTTGGCAAGAGTGGGATTTGGTGGTCATACTCCCTCCTTGGTGGTAGGCCTTTAGGTTCCTCGAACAGTGTGGTGTACTTCTGTAGTAGCTCAGCAATGGCTCCCTCTTCTTCCTCCTTGCTCTGGCCTCCTCTTTGGGTCATCTCAATATAACACAACCGCATGATGTACATCTGCCCTTTCTGCCTTAGGTCCTTGTTATCCACTTCTTTAAGTTGAGAATTGGAATCCTGCACCCCTTTGAACTGATGTTCTGACCCATCTTTCTGGTACTTCATAGTGAGCTCTTGGAAGTTCCAGACTATGTCTCCTAAGGTGCGAAGCCAGTTGGCACCTAACACAATTTGACATCCAGCAATTGGTAGGGCTAGTAAGTCGGTCACAATTTTTGTTCTCTGGCACTCTATTACTACTCCCTTGCATGATCCCTGGCTAGTTATCTTCTCTCCATTGGCAACCTGAACTTCAAAGGGCTTATTGTCATGAACTGCCAAACCCAATCTTCTACTGAAACTTGCATCAATGAAACTATGGGTGGAGCCAGAATCCACTAAAATCATCACTAGTTTGTGCTGCACAGTGCCCCTTAATCTCATGGTGGAAGAACTTAGGTTCCCAGACAAGGCTTGTAGGGAAATTTCAAACAAGCTCTGTACAGGGTCCTCTGTGGTCTCATGTTCTTTGGCTGCTTCTAGTTGGGTATTTGACTCAAGGGTATCCTCCTCTGCCACTAACATGAACAGCCTCTTTTCCTTGCACTTATGCCCTCTTGCCCATTTCTCATCACACATAAAGCATAACCCTAAATTCTTTCTCCTTAGTATCTCTGAGGGAGATATAGTATAAGGAGCCCCCACAAGAGTACTATTCTTCTTCACAGGCTCTGTATTAAGATTGGCAGGTGATGTATTTGTGCTTTTGATTGGATATGCATTGAACTTGTGGCCCTTCTTGAGGGCTAAAAGCTTGTCTTCATATAATTTAGCAACCTGTATTGCTGCAGAAAGGTTAACAGGTCTAGCTACTAAGACCTCATACCTGATTTCATCCCTGAGTCCCCCCACATAATGACTCACTAGGCTTGCTTCAGGTAGCCCTTGAATTCTATTAGACACCTTCTGAAACTGCAAGGTGTACTCTTGCACAGTTCCTTCTTGGCGCAATAACTTGAGATCTATGGTATGATCTGCAAACTGAGAGGGTCCATACTGCACCCTGATGGAATGGCAGAAGTCCTCCCATCCTACTATGCCTCCTCTGACTTTGAGTAACCAATCGAACCAGTAGGCAGCAGTTCCTTTCAGCTGTACTGAACAGATTCCCACCTTGTCCCACTCTGAAATGTTATAGAAATTGAAGTAGCGTCCCACTCGGAGGAGCCATTCTTCTATATCATGCTCTCCATCATATTCTGGAACTTTGAGTCTCACTGGGGTTGGACCTCCCTGGTGACCTCCTTGGTAGGTTCCAATTTGCATAGGGACATGCATAATTGGGGTTGGCAACCCTTGGCATTGTCCCGGAGCTATCCCAAAATTTGGCCTATGGCCTTGGGGTGGCATATTGTGGCTTACTGCAACAGAATGGTTGGTGTTCACTGTTGGACTTGGCAAATTTGTGGTATATTGGAGAAAATTTGGGAAGATGGGTGGTGGTGGAAAGATGGGTGGTGGTGTGGCCAGGACTGCTGGTCCATTTTGTGGGGAAGAAACTCTTGGAGAATGAACGTACATCTGTGCAGGAACAGATGAATTTTCTGCGTTCTTCTCTTGAGATCTAGAAAACTCGTTCATGAACTGTTCGAATTTATTACTCAGTTCTAGAACTGTACCTTCCAGGGATAGAAACCGGTCCTCTCCGACCAGTCGTAGGCGGTTCTCTGACGTGTCTCGAGGTGAACTCTGGTTGGACGAGCTCCCTTCATGGCTGGACTCTCTGATGGCCTCGAGAGGCTCTGATACCAAATTGGTATGACCCCTTCCTAAAGAAGGAACCCCACTGGTAGTTTGTGAGGGATTCACCATTACTCACTAGCAAGAAATAGATCTGCACACAAGAACTATGGAATTTACTCAAATTGGGGAAAAGTAGAGAGAATAATACATTGTATAATAGATATTCTCTTTCTTAATGGTTGCCAAGGATGCCTCTCCTTTTCTACAGCTAGCCCTATATAGGCAGGTATTCATCTGATACCTTTTAGATATTTCAGGATATTTACACAAAGACCCTAATACCCTCTTTTGTTCTCTTGCAGATGGTACTGCCACCTGGAAAGCTCCACCTGGAAAGTGCACCATTACCACTACTGCATATACTCTAATTAATTAAGCTGAATTCACTAATGTTGGCTTAATTACTGCTGCTACTCCTTAACTGCTAATTACCTGCTGCTAGCTACTTGAAGGTTAACTGCTAACTACTTCTCCTGGCTACTGCTACACTACTGATACTACTACTGACTCTGAGTGTCGTCGAGAAAGGTACGTATCAGTTGGTCTTTCGGGTTTGCTTGTCATCATGCCGTCTGATTTTCTGACCCTCTTCTTCTCTTGTTGTATCCGTCTCCTCCTCATCTCTTATTGTATCCATCTCCTCCTCATACGTTGTTGTTGTATCCGTCTCTGTTTGTTCTGTTTGTTGTATAAACAAACAGTATCCTATGTATAGTTGTAATTATATTCCTTATAGAGAATGGATTATAATTTGATTTAGTATAGTTGTAATTTTAAATGATTAGTTTAAATTATATTTAGTTTTGATCCAAACTAGATTACGTTTTATCATTTCGTTTTGCTAATTAGATCATATTTGAATTACTTTTAATTCGACTAGTTTTAAAATATGCATTACACTAGGATGTAAATTTTATATTACATGTTTATTTAAATAATGGTTAAATTTAAGTTCATAATTTAGGTTATTGAAAAAAATTCGAAATAATTAAATACACCTTTTTTTACCGAGTCAAATATATGATACGTTTAATACTACCCACACACTCTAAGAAACAAAATCCAAAAATAATTATATATTGGAACAATCCTATCCATAGTTTCAATTATATTTCATATAGATAATGGATTGTAATTAGATTAAATATAGTTGTAATTTAAAATTTGATTAATTTAAATTATATTTAATTTAGATCGAAACTAGATTACGTTTGATCGTTTGATCATTTGATTTTGCTAATTAGATCATATTCGAATAATTTTTAATTTGATTAGTTTTAAAATATGGATCACATTAAGATTAGACTAGGATGTAGATTTTATATTACATGTTTATTTAAATAATGGTTAAATTTAAATTCATGATTTTAGATTATTGAAAAAAAAATTAAAAAATAAAGTAGTCTTTTTTTTTACTGAGTCAAACTCAGCAGTTTATACCGAGTCAAATTTTTTATTCGTTTAATATATAGATATTTTAAGCAATTTAACCGAGTCAAATTCAGCAAATTAGTTTACTAAACCCATATGATCAGATTATATATTTCAACCCATCCCAATATCAGTGTTTAAATTTGACAAATCAAATTTCAATTCATTAACTTAAAAAAATTGGAAGAAAATTTATTGCTATCTCTTGGTAATTAGCCCGAAGGCCGACAAACTCAGCCCGAAGGCTAATTATTGACAACTCCAAAAAATGATTACAACCCTTGAAATCTATAAATATCAGTATACTTTAAATTTGGGAGTTCATACATGCAAATCGATGACAACCAATTCCATATACTTCATATGGCAAAACTCTAAGGTCATATATAATGGCAATTAAAACATCGTGAACTACTTACATGTTAACTATCTATCGTGATTCATCAAAATGTAAGAAAATTTATTGGCTTCTTCGTTGAGCTTAAATTTCACCATCGAAACTGTACTCGGAGCAACTCGAGATACTTGGAGCTTTAATAAAGCTACTGTATGCGAGAATTAGAAAGTAGACCCATAACAGATTAATGCATCCTAATTTTCAGTGCTATCAACTTCACCACAAATTTTTAGACTTCTTGTTGGGAGTTTCTTGTAGAACATTAATCACTACAACTCCATTGCAAATAATTAAGTCCTGAAGGTATGTTCCTCTTGAAACCCGAGTTCATTAAACTTCACTGAAAATTCGGTACGATATTGGCGGCCTAATGTTAGATGGACTCGTAGCATAGAGTACTCTACCTCCATTGAGATGAGATATATGATTTTGTATGCCTTTATAACTCGAGTTCATCCAAGTATCACATAAATGAGTTGCATGTTCCTGTGCCTATGGTGGAAATTAGACTGATAATTGATGAAAAATCCTTTGGTGGAGACTTCAACAGAGTTATTTGATGACACCCTCTATATCCAGAAAAAATGAGATTGAGAAGAAAGTCCAAGAAATGTTAGACACTGGAATTATTAGGCACAGTAATAGCTCCTATTCATCACCATGTAATCCTAGTAAAGAAATCACATGTTAACTAAATCAAAACACTATCAAATTCTTTAAGGAATTTCTCAGGAAGTTCGTCCTAGTATTTTTTGAAAGAAGCCCTCACGCAGCCTCTTGTACTCGAAATGCCTGATTTTCGGAAGAAATTTGTCATTGAATGTGATACTTTTGTTGTTGGTATTGGAATAGTTTTTATGCATGAAGGAAGAGAAATTGAACAAAGTTGACGCTTTGGCCGAGTGGTTAAGGCGTGTGCCTGCTAAGTACATGGGGTTTCCCCGCGAGAGTTCGAATCTCTCAGGCGTCGTTTTTACTTTTTTTTCCTTTAAAACCAATTTTTGGCAACAATCTCTCACTTATTTTCAAAACCTGCCACAAAATTGAGCTGTCTTTTAAAAATACTTGGATTATTAGTTGTTACAAGAAAGTTTTTGGAATTTATGTTTTGTTTTTGTTTTTGTTTTTGTTTTTGTATTGTAAAAATAATAAGCAACCATGATAAGCAATTTCGTTAGGAGGAACAATAATATAAGTAGCGTAAGGAGCTTTACTCAAGGTAAGTCAAAGAAAAAGAGATGGATTTTGGCTTCAAAGAAGGATATGGTTTTTAGTAGTGTTGCAGGAGACATGGCCCTTAAATGAAATGAATGGAAAAAAAAAAAATTCAAACAACGTACTCCAAAGTATTGATATACAAATTTGTTGTTCATGTAGCCTAGGGCTGGAAACGAGCCAATTCGAGCCAAAATTTTGTAATATTAAGTTTGGCTTGACTAGAATTAATCGAGCTCGAACTTGATAAGTTTTTTTATTTTAGACCTTGAGCTTGGCTCGAACTTGTTTATATTAAGCTTGAGCTTAATTGGTTTTGTTTGAGCTCGAGCTTGCTTGATAATCAAGCTTGATTCAAGCTCGATAAACAAGCTCGATAAGTTCAAAATCAAGCTCGTTAAGCTTAATTTTAACCTCGTTCAAACATTATTTGAAGCTTATTAAGCTTGATTTCTAGCTTAACGAGCTTGATTTCAAGCTATTTAGGTTTGAATTCAAGTACCTATAACAGTTTAGTTATAAAAAAATAATTTAAAAAGTTTTATAATATCAATTATTAAGGACATATAAATATATAGTGAACACAACCATATTGTTATACAAACATATATAAAATTAAAATTTAATGAAAGAACAAACAAACTTCTAAACAAGCTCCTAAATGAGCTCATAAACGAGCAAGCTCACAAGCTCATAAACGAGCCAACGAGCCAGCTCGCAAGCTCATAAACGAGCCAAGTACTTCTAAGCTTGAGCTTTGCTTGTTTGTTAAACGAGCTCGAAAATGAAGCTTGAGCTCAGCTTGTTTACTAAACGAACCGTGCTCAAACGAGCTTTTATCGAGCCGAGCTTCAAGCAGCTCGCGAACGGCTTAGCTCATTTGCAGCCCTAAATTGTAGCCACGGTAAGCAAGCCGAAACTTGACCTAAGTTGGATCGATCCAGCTTAAGGCCTAATGCAGAAGCAGAAGCAATTTTGAAAGAAGTCTCTTCTATGCTTTCAAAAAGCAGCTTTTAAGACCAATTGGCAATAGCAAACTAGTGCAAATGCTGAGATAGAAATCTAGTACACTAGTCCTACATTACGTTAAGTACGTTTTCCCTCCTTCTCGCCTTAGAATATTATTGCCCAACGTGCCTTCCAAACCATACACAACGTAATCGTCTCGTCGTATCCTATTCTCTACCAAGGACAAGAACGGAACCAAAAATTTGAACTCCAACGAAAATTAGCATAAGATGTGTACTGACTTATATAGACAAGAAAAAAAAAGAGCAAGTTGGAGCCTGTCTCATTCCCAAGTTTGGTTCTGCCGGTAGTATCGCTCAAGTTCCCTATTCCATCCATTGAAGACCCATTGCTTTCCCAAACAGGCTCTTAAGGGGTGGTTACAAATTCTGTCTACATATGAAAAGAAAATGCTAGCTATCCTCTTAACAGTCAAAAAATGGAGCCAATACCTACGGGGAAGAGTATTCTTGATAAGGACTGATCACAAGTCACTAAACTACATATTGGAGCAGAAAATTTATTCAGATGCTAAGTATAGATGGGTGATGAAATTGCATTGTTACCATTATTATGGTTACTGCTAATTTACCATTATTATGGTTACTGCTAATTGGTTGCAACCGTTCAAACCTATTATGATTAGTCTAAATTAGCTGAATCGGAATTTGGACAATTAGACAGTGTTGTTTCTTTCTGGATCATTGCCGAGATAGCCACTTCAAGGGTAGGGATCTTCGGTTGGGCTAGACAGTGTTATCATCGATTTGCACCAAATCTAATACTGAAATTCTATATTTGAACAATGCATTTGAATAAGGAAACTGTAGATTTGTATGGATGTGAGAATCCTGATCAGAATATATATCTATAAATATAGGCATGCATATATCTATAGATATAGATGTGCTAGATTCACTGGGTTTATATATAGATATATGTTTATATTCTCAGGTTTACTAATGAGTTGAAATTGGCTTTCCTTAATTTAAACACTGATATTGAGATGGATTGAATATATATAATCTGATCATACGGGTTTAGAAAACTAATTTGCTGATTTTGACTCTGTACAACTACTTCAAAATATCAATACAATCTTTTTTTTTTGGATATTGTTTCTTAGAGTAAACGAATCATGAAATTGACTCGGCATAAGAAATATTTAAGCAACCTAAATCACGAATTTAAATTTAACTCAAATTTAACCATTCATTATTTAAATAAATATGTAATATAAAATTTACATCCTATTCTCATCTTAATACGATGCATACTTTAAAACGAATCATGTTAAAGACAATTCAAATATGTTCTAATTAATAAAATTAAATGATCATACGCAATCTATTGAATTTTGATCTAAATTGAATATAAGTTACATCAATTAAATCTAAAAGTTACAACTATATTTAATCTAATCATAATCCATTATCTATGTGAAATATGATTACAACTATAGACAGGATACTTTCATTAGTTTTGTATAAAAGATACGCATATCCTCCCTTTGCTTTCTATACTTTAAATTGATTGATTGATTTCTCCCAACCATTGACAGATACGACAAAGAGTATTATGAAGAGAGTCAGAAAATCAAGCAAACCCGAAAGACAAGCAAAGAGACAGAGCAATGGCATTAGTAGTATTTCTGACAAAGCAAAGAGACAGAGACAGAGCAATGGCATTCATAGTATTCCTGACGATGTCCTCGTCTCGCAGATCTTCGTAAGGCTTCCTGCGAGATCCATTCCTGTTGTTCGATTGGTGTGTAAATCTTGGTACTCATTGACAAAGAGTCCACGTTTCATCCTCAGCCATGCAGGTCAAGCCCGCAAAAGAATCGTGTTGGAGTCCATCGATTCCAAAGGTAAGTCCGCTTTGTACAATGTTAGTCTCGACGATTTGTACGTCAGCCTTAACGAGAGCGCCAAAAGAAGCCAAAGGAGAGCAATGGTAGAGATAGAGGCTCTAAATCTTCCAATGAAGCTGATGGAGTATGTTGGTGGAATTTCTAAGCTTAGCTTGTCAGCTTCCTGCAATGGGCTGTTGTGCTTTGATTTTGCGGGGCATCGTAATAGGAGGAATTTGGGTAAAGATGTCGACGACGACTTAATTATTGCCTTCTACTTCCACGCTTCAACAGGAGAGTATAGATTGTTGCGACGGTATGAAACTGACGACGACACAGATTATGATTATGAAAACATATTATACAATGTTGGATATGAAGTGTTCAGTGTCGACCGCGGATCGAATAGAGGAGCTTGGAGACCTGTGAATGGCCCTTCTCGTATGCGTCTCCGGCAATCACATATCTCTGTATTGCATGGGAATGTTTATTTTCTATCCGAAGACGATTGGGATTGTGTAGTAGCATTCGATACTAATGACGAAAAATTCAGAAAGATGTCCCTCCCTCCACTGCATCCACAAGATCACCATCTCAATGAACTTCTGGTAGATTTAGGAGGAAGTTTGTTTCTAGTAGAGGTGGAAGGAAGCTTGGGTTTGTGCCAGACTTATTCGGATCCTCGTTGGAGCGAAATGGACATATGGTGTTTAAAAGACTACATCAAAGAGGAATGGGTCAAACAGTACACGACTTCGGTAGGGGACTTAAGTAGTTCAGTTGATAGACATCCCAAATGGTGCACTCCTTTGACCATTTGCGAGGATGGGAAGGAGCTTCTGCTAAAATATGATGGTTGTTTTGCTCTCTATAACTTCGAGTCGAGGACTTTCAAGAAGAGAAGGGCCAACAAGTTGAGGGAATATACTTGGGTGCCTCACATTGAAAGCCTTGTATCTTGTAATTTTAATTCTTTGAGGAAGTGATAATGAGCCTGTTACAGCTTAGGCAGTACTGAAGTTTTTAGCTGCGACGACAGGCTAACATGAACTTCATCTTGATTTAATTTGAGCTTGATCTTTTTCTCTCTTAATTTGAACTCATTTTCCTTCTCTTTTCTAGTGTTGAAGCATGGTACAATACTCCTGCTTCTACTTTTGTTGTTGTGAAAATGGCTTCTACTGTTGTTTAGTTCACATGGTTATCATTTATTTGTTCATTAAAACGTCTATTTTTTTAAACCAGTACGTGCGGGCTCAGTTAAATTGTGCATCTCCCCGCACACGATTTTTATCCGATCGTCGTATCATTTCAGACTCTTCGTGCAGATCTTGTCCGCACTGACTTTTTTTATCATCGCCCTACACGCATACCTCGCGCACTCCGCGCGCTCTAGATCTCCACGAGACGGCCGACATCTTTTGACGCCCGCAACTTAACGCCTCGCTTTCATAATAAAAATATGAACAAACAAACATGCCTTCTAGACCTTCTACCAATTTGAAGGGAAGTTGGTTTTAATTTGGTTTCGATTTCGGTTTGTAAGATTTTTTTTTTCTTCTTCTAGTTACGTTAAGATTATATAGTTATCATTGTTGTGGACAATTAGCTCAACCTCTCAAATGGTATATCAATATATCTCAATATCTCTCTACAAGCCATCCAACCTCTCTTTATATAGGAAGAGAGAGGTTGGGAGTTACAAAGTAAAAAGTCATTTGGGAGTTACAAAGGTGAAGAGTCACCATGATGATGAATTACAACACTCCCCCTTGGCTCTTCACAAACTCTGCTTGTAAACACCTCTGAGCTTCTTTGTCGGTCTGTAGCTTGCAGATTCAAAAATGACCACCTACTTGTGCCTCGTTAAAACTTTGCCAAAGAAAACCCAGTGGGAAAAAAACTTTGGTCGAAGGACAAAAGAGTACA
The DNA here is from genome assembly GCA_029216955.1 of Iris pallida. Lineage (NCBI taxonomy): Eukaryota > Viridiplantae > Streptophyta > Magnoliopsida > Asparagales > Iridaceae > Iris > Iris pallida. The sequence goes on from JANAVB010000194.1 coordinate 18,708,330, forward strand.
CACAGGTCAGTGTGATGGGGTAAACTTAACCATTGCAAAGGTGCCTCGTCAAAACCTTGTCAGGGAAAACCCAGTAGGAAAAACCGCTGATCGAAGGACAAAAGAGTACACGATGGTTTAGAAGTATACAACTGGATACTCCCCCTGATTATAATAATCCTTAGTGAATAAGGGATTTGAACTGTGTCTCGTTAAAAACCTTGCCAAAGAAAACCCAGTGGGAAAAACTTTGGTCGAAGGGAAAAAGAGTACACGAGCATACATCAGGATGCTTCCCTTTTCACTCGCACTCAACAGGGTGCGGGATATACGCACAACAGGGTGTTGGAAGGCGCTTGTTGGGGCGCTCCTCCTCACATGCACACAACAGGGTGCAGGAAACATGTTCCACTTAGGCTAGCTCTGAAAGCTTCCTAAGTCCAATCGCTCTGACATGTTTCTGGAACGAGTGTTTTGGCAGTGACTTGGTGAACAAGTCTGCACGGTTATTCTCCGATCCAATGTGTTGCACTTCAATCTTTTGAAGTGCTTGTTGTTCATGTGTAAAGAACAACTTGGGCGATATGTGCTTGGTAGCATCCCCTTTGATGTAACCATGTTTCGCTTGATCAATAACAGCGGTATTGTCCTCATAGATGACAACAGGTTCATCTGGGTCATATGGAAGATCACATGTACTTCGAATATGGCCAATAACAGCTCGAAGCCATACACACTCTCTAGTCGCCTCATAAAGCGCGAGTAGCTCAGAGTGGTTCGTTGAAGTAGCCACTAAGGTCTGTTTGCGAGACCTCCAAGAAATCGCCGTGTTCCCAATGGTAAAGACGTAACCAGATTGGGAACGCCCCTTGTGCGGATCAGATAAGTATCCCGCATCGGCGTAGCCAACAAGGGTCGCGTTGCTTCGAGTGCCAAGAGCGTTGGACTCACTCAAAACTGCGTAGGGATAGAACAAGCCCAAGTCCGTAGTACCCTTAAGGTAGCGGAAAATGTCTTTTATGCCATTCCAATGGCGGCGTGTTGGCGCGGTGCTGTGTCGAGCTAGACAATTCACAGCAAACGAGATGTCCGGTCTAGTACATTGGGCCAAGTACAATAAAGCGCCTATTGCACCCAGATAAGAGCACTCAGGACTCAGTATCTCTTCGTCGTCCTCCTTTGGACGGAATGGGTCCTTAGTAATGTCTAGAGAGCGGACGATCATGGGAGTAGCGGACGGCTTAACGTCAAAATGACTAAAGCGTCTCAACACCTTTTGGGTGTAGTTTGCTTGATGGACAAGAATTCCATCTTTACGGTGCTCGATCTGCAGGCCGAGGCAAAACCGTGTCTTCCCAAGATCCTTCATCTCGAATTCCCTTTTCAGGATATCAGCAGTTTCTGACAAGTCTTTTTCGGTTCCTATGAGATTCATGTCATCTACATAGACCGCGATGATTGCGTATCCTGAAGTGGATTTCTTTATGAACACGCATGGGCAAAGTTCGTTATTAACGTATCCCAAACCGATCAAGTATTCGCTTAGGCGGTTATACCACATTCGCCCGGATTGTTTCAATCCATATAGCGAACGTCTCAGTCTAATCGAGAACGCGTTCCGTGGTCGGGAACTACTTGATTCAGGCATCTTTAGTCCTTCAGGGACTTTCATATATATCTCTGTGTCTAGATCCCCGTAGAGATAGGCTGTGACCACATCCATGAGCTGCATATTCAGTTTTTCGGAAACTACTAAACTGATTAAGTAGCGGAATGTTATGATGTCCATTACGGGAGAATACGTCTCCTCGTAATCAATTTCAGGACGTTGTGAGAAGCCTTGCGCCACAAGGCGAGCCTTGTATCGCACAATCTCATTTCTCTCATTACGCTTCCTTAGGAAAACCCATTTGTGACCAACTGGTTTAACATTGGGTGGTGTTGGAGCAACAGGTCCAAACACGCTTCTTTTCGCTAAGGAGTCTAGTTCAGCCTGGATTGCTTGTTTCCATTGTGACCAGTCCGTTCGTCGTTGACACTCGGCAACACTACGAGATTCCATGTCATCATTGTTCATAATGTCAGTGGCCACTGAGTATATGAACACATCATCGATGACAGTTTCGTTTTGCTTCAAAATATCGTCTAAGCTAGCATACTCGACGGATATTTCGAGGTTATCGGCATGATTAGGAATAGGCGTTTCATCTGGAACGCGCTCTTCTAATACATCGCCGTGATCCTTAATGATCTCATGTGGCAAAACGCTTTTAACAAGATTTCTCCGCTTCCGGGGCAGAACATCTTTGGAACCAACCGGTCTTCCCTTCTTCTTGGGAATAGCGGCGGACTGGACGGCCGATGGCAGCGTCCTTTGCTCGGCGGGTTCGACCGGAGCAACATGTTTCACAGGAACATGGCGTCTCTCAGGAACGTCTATCCTTGCAGGCACATTTGCAGCAGGTATAATTGATCTCGTGACTTTTGCTAGGTCGCTAAATGCATCTGGCATTTGATTTGCAATATCTTGCAGACCTAGAATCCTCTGCACTTCCTTATCACTATGTGCAGAGGGGGGATCATGATGAGCAAAAGCGGGCACATGCCACGCTAATTCACGTCGTTCCTCATCAACGTTAGCGTGCATTTCTCCCCCTAACGACGGGAAGATTGCCTCATCAAAGTCACAATCCGTGTGTCTCGCAGTAAAGAGATCGCCTGTCAAGGGCTCTAAATAGCGAATGATGGACGGGGAGTTATAACCGACATATATTCCCCGTCGCTTCTGAGGTCCAAATTTTGAACGCCTTATCGGCTCAATTGGAACATTGACTAGGCACCCAAACACGCGTAAATGTGAGATATCAGGCTCACATCCAGTAACCAGCTGGTACGCGGAAAGTGGTTGGGTGGCCATGGGCCTCAGACGGACCAAATTTGTAGCGTACAAAATTGCATAGCCCCATGCAGATAGTGGAAGTTTGGTGCGCATAACCAAGGTCCTCGCTATCACTTGCAGTCGCTTTATAAAAGCTTCCGCTAGGCCATTTTGGGTATGAACATACGCAACAGGATGTTCAAGATTTATTCCCAAAGTCATGCAATAGTCATCGAAAGTCTTCGATGTAAACTCCGCGGCATTATCAAGTCTAATAGACTTTATCGGATAATCCGGATGGTGAGCCCTTAACTTAATGATCTGGGCAAGGAGTTTAGGAAACGCTGTATTTCGGGTGGACAACAACACTACGTGTGACCATCTAGTCGATGCATCAACCAAAACCATGAAGTATTTAAATGGTCCGCATGTTGGTTGGATTGGTCCACAAATATCTCCATGAATTCTCTCAAGGAATTGGGAAACCAATCTTGTAGGTTTCACATGGAGTGGCTTGAGATTCGTCTTCCCAATCGAGCAAGCTTGGCATAGGCTTTTCGGATTTATAACGAAATTCTTTCCTCCAAGAGGATGCCCATGTGATGCATTCATAGTACGAAGCATCGTATTTTGACCCGGATGACCCAGCCGGTCATGCCATAGCATAAAAGTCCTCTCATCAACTGGCGCTCGGCGAATGATGAGATTACTCTCGACGTGTTGTATCGTAGTGAGATACAAACCACTTGAAAGACATTTCAACTTCTCCAAGATACGCTTTTGGCCGTACTGAGTGGAGGTAATGAAAAGATACTCGAAGCCATGTTCTCGAGCAGTTTCAACATGAAATCCGTTTTCTCGAATATCCTTAAAACTCAGTAAGGTACGACTGGACCTTGGAGAATATAAGGCCTCTGATACTTCAACGGGAGTACCATTGGACAACGAAAAACGGGCTTTGCCAAAACCTTGAACAAGGGTTGAGGGTCCCGAAATGGTTGTCACTGAGGTTACTTTAGGCGTATAGGAGATAAAGTATGATTTATCTCTCAAGATAGTGTGAGTCGTTCCACTATCAACCAGACAATCCACTGTCCCGTGGTCCATGCCTATAAGTAAAGAAAAAATTAAAGTTTGTCACACGTTTGAGGAAAGTGCTCGAAATAGAACTTTAATTTATCGAGAAAACAGAAAATACAAACCACCAAAAGTTTCATGACTTAAATCAAATATAGAGAAAATGGAGATTCATTCTTCCATTTCTGCTACAAAATCGGGGGTCTCAAGATTTAGATTTTCGCACTCGTTGACCAGATTTGCTTCGGCCCGGCGCCCCTTGTGATAGTTATTAACTTCTTGGGGGGTCGCCCTGCAAGTCCGTTGCATATGACCATAAGCACCACATTTGTAGCAAAGAGTAGGCGCTTGGCCTTCCACTCTCGCTTTGGGACGACTGGCCCGTTGGTTCTTACCATGAGACTGCCTAGGAGTCAAAGGTCCTTGGTTCTTGTTAGAACCTCACTTTGGATGGCGAGACTTAAACTCGCCTCTGTTCCTTGGCTGGGACGACTGGCCCTTGTCTCGTTTCCACCGTAGATTTGGTCCACGGAGAGCGTTTGCATCAGGCATTGGAATTGCCTTTGTTCCAGCAGGACGAGAATTGTTGTTTCTCATTAAAATGAGACTGTTCTTCTCGTCTAGTAAAAGCTGGGTGATGAGCTCGGGAAACTTGGTGAACTTAGACTGACGGTATTGCTTCTGGAGCAAGTTGTCAGTGGAAGGAAATGTGGTGTATGTTTTTTCCAATAGATCACTGTCGGTTAATATCTCACCGCAGTATTGGAGAAGTGATCGAATCCTGCAGACTTCATTGTTGTAATCAGTTACACTTTTGAAGTCTTGGAAGCGCAGGTTCAACCAGTCATGGCGTGCTTCAGGTAGCCATATGGTCTTCTGGTGGTCGAAGCGCTCTTTCAGAGAGTCCCATAGCATCTTCGGCGAGGAGATTTCAATGAACTCCGCCTTCATGGCGTCAGATAAATGCCTGCGGAATAGAATCATCGCTTTGGCGTTCATTGAGCGAGTGACTTCCACTTCACGCTCTTCCTCGTTATAGATGACGTCCAAGAGGCCCTGCGCATCTAGATGGTTCTGGATGTCTTGCGTCCAGTCCAAGTAGTTCTTGCCAGAGGCTTCAAGGATGGGAAAATCAATCTTGATCGACATTTTTCTACAACAGGAGAAAAAATCTTGATCAGTCAACATATAAAACGACAGGTTTATATGGATTTGGTTTGTATAAGCAACAACAAACAATCGTAAATAAAAACAACGGTTTTGAAAAAACGATTTTTGTTTAAAAATTATCTTATATCGATCGACGGGCCGATATAGAGAGGTCAATAAGTTTCTTGCAAAAATGCATAATTATAAATACAATTTGAGCAAAAAAATAATATTCGGTCAACCCCTTTCAGTAGCTCTACGTGAATATGACCAGGCGGGAAAATGGGGGAGGAGGGTCACCGGGGACCTCTTAAGAACCAAGCCCCAAGTTCTTTCTGACATCATACCCAAGTAGGTGAGCCTATTCGGAGAGACTTTGTAAAATTTTTGTCAAATGTAAGAATAAATAAGATTTTTCAAGAAATTCACGCTATTTGCGAACTGTGCAAAATAGGTGACAATTTAGTGCGTGCTCAAAATGAGCGTTGCCTTTGAAAAATTATTAACCAAAAAAATTATTTTTGGGAGGCCCAAATTTGGCGGTGCCAGAATTTGTTTATATAGCCAAAACCAATTTTTCAATTTTACGCCATTACGCTAAAAAAAACGTACAACATAAGTAGGCAACAACACACAAAAGAATTGGTGCCTAAGCAAGCGGCACCAAAAAAAATATCAACTATTTTTCCGACGTCTAATGAAGCGACGCCGAAAAAATAGCGAGAAAAAAAATTACAATTTTTACTACCCATCTGTTACAATAATTCACTAAGTAACATAAACAAAATTGCTACTGAGTTGCTTGTCGGGACGCAGACGCTCGCCGGGGCGCTCCAAATCCATCATTACCAAAAAAAATGTTAGCATCTAAATTCTCTTTTTCAACATAAAAATTTGCTATCAAAATTTATTTTCTCAGAAATTAACTAACAAATATGTTTTTTTTTTGTTTTTTAAAAAAAAATAGTATGCTAAAGGCTAGATTATAGCAAAATTATACATAAAAACAAATTAGCACTGTTAACAGAATGTTAAAAACTGAATTAAAACAACTATGAAATGATAACAGTATAATTATTTTCACAAATTTGAAACTAAGTAAACAAAAATTCAACAATTATAGTTGCAGATTCAGTGGTCCTTAACAATTGCCTCCATACTCTGCTTCACACTTGTAAGATTATTATAAATTTAGCCAAGCTTTGTTGCAAACAAGACTAGGTAACAAGATTGCAACAATACAACAAAAAACTCGGTCTGCTTGAATCCCACAATTTTATACCAGTACATTCAAACCCTTCGAAGAAAATTTATAAATAATTCAACAGATTTGCAATGTGAACAAAAAAAAACAGTATATGTTTTTTTTCAAAAAAAAAACCCATTAACAAATTTTTTTTTTTTTCATCCAGGTGTTCTATTACAGTAAAAAAATATTTCTGTCTTCTATTACTGTTCTATTACACATCTAATTTTCATCCAGTAACAAATCTTCTATTAGAACATGAGTTTAAACTTGTCTTCAAAAATTTCACAGTTAAAAAAAATATTTCTGTCTTCTAATAGAAGATTAGCAAACGTTAATGTGATTCTAGCAAGCCGACACCAAATATTTCTTAGAAAAATATTCTTAAGAAGAAATTAAGGGTTACCGTCGTTGTACGGAAAACCGCGGAATCGGATAGGACCCACGTGGATACGCGGGATATGCGACGAGCGACGGGTTGAGCGCGGGACAACGGTCGGCGGACGGCGAGGCTAGCGGTACGTCGGGTCTCCGGCGTTGCACGAGCAAAGTGCTGATAACGTGTTGTGGACAATTAGCTCAACCTCTCAAATGGTATATCAATATATCTCAATATCTCTCTACAAGCCATCCAACCTCTCTTTATATAGGAAGAGAGAGGTTGGGAGTTACAAAGTGAAAAGTCATTTGGGAGTTACAAAGGTGAAGAGTCACCATGATGATGAATTACAACAATCATAAGGTTTTATTAGACCACCTCATATTAACTTAAATTTAAATCTTGTTAGCTTTTAAAGAATAGGTTAGCTGATTAGATTGAATTTGAAATCTTTGGATTCAAGGAGTTCACCGTACTCGATTTAAATTTGATTAAATTTTAAATTATACACCATAAATATATCCATCATATCTCGACATCAATTTGGTGTGAAGACTTCCAATGTAGTAACATATCTCTCTCTAAGGATTTAAATGAGATTGAAGATCCCTCATATATGGCATTGGGTCTGAATAATATTCTTCCTTTTCACTGTGGTGTAATATGTACTTATAATAGAGATGGCTGCAATGGATCAAACAGTACACAATTTTAGTAAACAACATAAGGACATATATGTATAATTAAGAGTATTATATGTAGGAAAAGGTGCACTCCTTATTGCATATGTCATAAAGTTAAATTTAATTGGAATTTTAATTAAAACTTGTCAAAATATCTTCACAAATTAGGAAACTAAGGATTATCATGTTGAAAACAAGAAAAGAATGGAGATAAAAATTATAATATTTTATAATAAAAAATAAGGGATATTTATGACTTTTTAAACAAAATATCTCAATGGGTTAAAAAAATGGACAAAGGAGGGCAAAATAAACCCTCACTTAACCCTCTATAACCCTCCCTCCTAAACTTCCACCCTCAAATCAAGTATAGTTTTATTTCTCCCTCACTTAACTTTTCCTTACTTAACTCTCTTAACACTCAATCCAAGCATACCCATAGAGATGGCTGCAATGGATCAAACAGTACACAATTTTAGTAAATTAACATGAGAACATCGATGTACAATTAAGAGATTATCCTAAGATTTGAGTACTCCGTTTTTATTTTGTGCTCTATATATAACTCTGAGTCTATAAAACTTTCAAGAAACAAAAGGTCAACAAGTTGAGGCAAATTTCGGAGGTTTTGGGTGCATCACACAGGAAGCCTTGTATCTTGTAATTCTTTCAAGAAGTGATAATGAGGTATCTACATCTGTTAACTTAATCTTGCACAGTAATAGACTCCTTCCAAATAACTTTGTTATAGGAGTCCATTTTTTTCACCCACCAAAACTAGGTGGGATGTTCACCCTCAAGTGAATAAATGACATGTGACAATTTTATCCCACACAAACCACTTTGCAAGTGGTTTTGTTCACCCAACAAAATGATTTTGTGCCACGTGACGTCATTTATTCACTGGAGGGTAAACATTCCACCTAGTTTTGGTGGGTGAACAAAAATGGACTCTTTATTATATTATAGAATTAATTCAAGACTTTGTTGTTTGCAATGGAGTTCTAGTGCCTAATGAATCCTAATTTTCAGTGCTATCAACTTCACCAAACATTTCTAGAACAAATTTTAGCTGCAGCAAAGTACACAAAAGTTTCTTACATTTTCATGAATGTGCATGTAGATATAAAGTATTTCCATAGGTGATCTCTTGAGTTGCATCAATCATGATAGCTAACATGTAGGTCATTCACGATGTTTTAATTGCCATTATGTATGAACAAGGAAACTCTAGATTTTTTTAGTTGCATCAATCAATATGTTGATATATAGATATGTTTGTATTCTCATCTTTATTAAATTATTAAGTTGAAGTTGGATTTTCCAAACTTAAACACTGATATTGAGATGGGCTGAAAATATATAATTTGATCATATGGGTTTAGTAAACTAATTTGCTGAATTTGACTCGGCATAATATCTATATAATTTTTTTGGATTTTGTTTCTTAGAGTGTGTGGGCATTATTAAAAGAATCATATATTTGACTCGGTAAAAAATGATTATTTAATTACTCTGAAGATTTCAATAACCTAAATCATGAATTTAAAATTCAAACATTATTTAAATAAACATGTAATATAACATTTACATCCCAGTTTTATCTTAACTAGTTGTGTCACGTGCGAAAAAATATTAAAAAAATATAAATTTAATACAGAACACTATCAAACATAGGATTTGAACTCAAACAACCAAAAAAATAGCTCATATCCTACCACTTGAGTTAGACTATTTGATTGTAAATATATGAAATATAATTACAACACATCATCTATACGGAATATAATTACAGCTATAGATAGGATAGATTCATTAGTTTTTTATAAAAGAAATATTTATCCACCCAATTGCTTTCTATCCTTATTCAAGCCCATGTTTCATCCTCAGTCATACCCGTCGAGCCCACACAGATATCGGGTTCAAGGAGTACTCCAATCTGTACCGTGTGAGTCTCAGCGAGAGCGCCACAAGGAGAGGAGTGGTAGAGAGCGAGACTTTAGATCTTCCAAGTAAGCTGCTGGAGCATGTTGGCAGAATTTCTAATATTCTATTGTCAGCTTCCTGCGATGGGATGCTGTGCTTCAATCTTTGGCTGGGACGACGACACGACAGAATCGGTTACGTTGTCTGCAACCCTGTGAACAAGGACTGGCTTAATGTTCCTCGGAACTCGCTTAATGTTCCTTGTAATTGGCATGATGGTTACAACTCCTTTATTGTTGGCTTCTAATTCTACTCTTCAACAAGAGAGTACAGATTGCTGCAACACTACTTTGAGAGAGGCAGAGGCAGAGGCAGTGGACATGGACACATTCGATATGCAGTGTCCAGTATCGGGGATCGATCAAATAAAGCTTGGAGGCCTATTAGTGCCTCTTCTGATGTCTCCACGTATCTCCGTGGATCACATCTCCCTGTGATGCATGGAAGCCTTCATTTTCTTTCTTACAAACATAATTACCAATTTATAGTAGCATTCGATACGAATACCAAGAAATTTAGAAAAATGTTCCTCCCTCCTCGACTACATCTACAAGACCACGGCAACAATCTGATAGAGATGGGAGGAAGTTTGGGCCTGTGGCAAACGAACGTAAGTTCGAACGAGATTGACATGTGGTGTTTAAAAGATTACACCAAAGAGGAGTGGGTCAAGTAGTACGCAGTTTCAGTACGGGAAATATGTTATCCAATCTATTACAAACATCTCAAATGGTGCACTCCTTTGGCCATTTGTGAGGGCATGGGAAGGAACTTCTGCTAAAATTTAATCACCAGAGTTGTTTGTGTTCTTTAACTTGGAGTCTAAGACTTCCAAAAAGGCATTAGAGGTCAACAACTTGAACTGATGTACGTGGGTTCGTCGCGTAGAAAGTCTTGTATCTTGTAATTCTTTGTAATACTTTGAAGAGGTGAAAATGAGGTGTACGTCTCTATTAACTTAAACTTATATATTAATAGTCTTCTTTTGAGAATTTATTGTTTCGCAATGAGAGTTCTAGTGATTGATGTTCTACTATATATATTGAAGGTGATCTTTTGAGTTGCATCCTACTTAACATGTAGGTGTCGTTCATCATGTTTTAATTGCTATTATATCTGGCCTTCAAGTTCTACCATATGAACTTCAAGTTTTACTATATGAAGTATGGAATAGGTTGTGATTATGAATTCCCAAATTCAAAAGATACTGAAATTCTAGATTTGAACAATGAGATTACAGCCATTTGAATAAGGAAACTCTATATGTGTATATATGGATGTGAGAATCCTGATCAGAATATATATACATATAGATGAGCTTGTATATATATATATATTCACTTCTAAATAGATCATATGTTTATATATTCTCAGGTTTATTGAGCTAATTGAGCTAATCAAGTCAAAAGTAATTCAAATATGATTTAATTAGTAAAATCCAATGATCAAACGTAATCTACTTTCCATCAAAACTAAATATTATTTAAATAAGCAAATTTAAAATTACAACTGTAATTTGTCCGGACTCACATGGTACAAATTAGTGGAACGTTTTATGTACTCAAACACAATATTTGTGCGGACTCGACGGGCATGACTGAGGATGATACTTGGACTCATTGTCAACATAAACCAAGATTTACACACCAATCGAACAACAAAGTATGGATCTCGCCGGAAGCCTTACGAAGATCAACGAAACGAGGACATCGTTAGGAGTACGACTAATGCCATTGCTCGGTCTTTTTGCTTCGGGTTTGCTCTTCATCGTGCTGCCGCCTGATTTTCTGACCCTCCTCTTCTCTTGTTGTATCCATCTCCTCTTCATACTTTGTTGTACCCGTATCTGTTTGTTGTATCCGTTCTGTTTGTTGTATCAATCTATATATGTATATATATCATTTATACAAAACTAATGAAAGTATCCTATTATCATTGTAATTATATTCCATATAGATAAATATAGTTGCAATTTTAAGTTCGATTAGTTTAAATTATGTTTAGTTTTGTTCCAAACTAGATTACGTTTGATCATTTGGTTTTGCTAATTAGATCATATTTGAATTATTTTTAATTCGACTAGTTTTAAAATATGCATTACACTGGGATGTAAATTGTATATTACATGTTTATTTAAATAATGGTTAAATTTAAGTTCATAATTTTGGTTATTGAAAATTTTCGGAATAATTAAATAATCATTTTTTTTACCCACACACTCTAAGAAACAAAATCCCAAAAAAAAAATTACATATATATTATACCGAGTCAAATTCAGTAAATTAGTTTACTAAACCCCTATGATCAGGTCATATATTTTCGGTCCATCTCAATATCAGTGTTTTAAGTTTGGAAAATCCAATTGCAATGCATTAATTGATTGACTGAATGTAAAATTAAAACATCATGAATGACCTGTGGAAATACTTTATATTTACATGCACATTCATGAAAATGTAAGAAACTTTTGTGTACTTTGTTGTAACAAAATTTCTTCTATAAAAATATTTGGTGAAGTTGATAGCACTGAAAATTAGGATGCATTAGTCGCTATAACTCCATTGCATTCTATAACAAAAGTCATTTGGAAGAAGACTATTAATGTGCAAGATCAAGTAATTAACAGAGGTCGATACCTCATTGTCACTTCTTGAAAGAATTTCAAGATACGAATACCAAGAAATTCAGAAAACAAGACCTCCGAAATTTGCCTCAACTTGTTGATCTTTAGTTTCTTGAAAGTCTTATAGGCTCAAGTAAAATATAGAGCACAAAACAACCTCAGTACTCAAACCTTAATTAGGAGGAGCTCTTAATTATACATAGATGTCCTTATGTTAATTTAGGCTAATTCTAAAGGCACTCCACGTTTTACTTGGGGCTAGTCCTAAAGTAAAGTAGGACTGCCGACAAAGTTGGCAGTCCTAAAGAATTTGAATATTAGGATAGACTGTCAACGAAGTTGGCAGTCCTCGTTAATGTTAGGACTGACAACTTTGTTGGCAATGAAAAGGAAGGATATCATTCAGACCCGACCAAATGCCAGCACTCTCTGCTGCAAGAATATGCTTCTTTAACACAATAATGCATCACTATTTGCTAAAAACTTCAGTACTGGCTAAGCCGTAGAATTACAAGATACAAGGCTTTCAATGTGAGGCACCCAAGTATATTCCCTCAACTTGCTGGTTCTTCTCTTCTTGAAAGTCCTCGACTCGAAGTTATAGAGAGCAAAATAACCATCATATTTTAGCAGAAGCTCCTTTCCGCCCTCGCAAATGGCCAAAGGAGTGCACCATTTGGGATGTCTGTCGACTGAACTACTCAAGTCCCCTACCGAAACCGTGTACTGCTTGACCCACTCCTCTTTGGCGTAGTCTTTCAAACACCATATGTCCATCTCGCTCCAACGAGGATCCGAGTAAGTCTGGCACAAGCCCAAACGCCCTCCCACCTCTATCAGAAACAAACTTCCTCCCAAATCTACCAGAAGTTCATCAATGGGGTGGTGATCTTGTGGATGCAGTGTGGGGAGGGACATCTTTCTGAATTTTTCGTTATTCATATCGAACGCTACTATGCAATCCCAATAGTCTTCGGATAGAAAATAAACATTCCTATGGAGCGCAGAGATGCGTGATTGCCGGAGATGCATACCAGAAGGGCCATTCACAGGTCTCCAAGCTCCTCTATTCGATCCGCGACCGACACTGAACACTTCATATCCAACATTGTATACTATGTTTTCATAATCATAATCTGTGTCGTCGTCAGTTTCATACCGTCGCAGCAATCTATACTCTCCTGTTGAAGCATGGAAGTAGAAGGCAATAAGTAAGTCGTCCTCGCCATCATTACTCAACTTCCGAGGAACATTAAGCCACTCCTTGGTCACTGGGTTGCATACAATGTAGCCAGCCCTCCTATTGCGATGTCCCGCAAAATAAAAGCACAACAGCCCATCGCAGGAAGCTGACAAGCTAAGCTCAAAAATTCCGCCAACATGCTCCAGCAGCTTACTTGGAAGCTCTAGAGTCTCGCTCTTTACCACTCCTCTCCTTGTGGCGCTCTCGCTGAGACTCACACGGTACAGATAGGAGTACTCCTTGAACACGATATTTGTGCAGGCTCGACGGGTATGACTGAGGATGAAATATGGGCTCGTCGTCAACTGAAACCAAGACTTACACACCAATCGAACGGCAAGTACGGATCTCGCCGGAAGCCTTAAGAAGATCAGCGAGACGAGGACGTCGTCGGGAATACTACTATTGTTATTGCTCTGTCTCTTTGCTGGTCTTTCGCAGTTGCTTGTCATCTCGTCTGATTTTCTTACTCTCTTCATCTCTTTCGTCTCTGTTGTATCAATTGAATCAATTGAAGGATAGAAAGCAATTTGATGGATAAATATATCTTTTATAATAAACAAAAGAATCTATTCTATCTATAGTTGTAATTATATTCCGTATATAGATAATGTGATTATAATTAGATTAAATATAGTTGTAATTTTAGATTTGATTAGTTTTAAAATATGCATCGCATCAAGATTAGACTGGGATGTAAATGTTATATTGCATGTTTATTTAAATAATGGTTAAAATTTTAAATTCCTGATTTAGGTTATTGAAAATTTTCGGAAAAATTAAATAAAATCTTTTTTTTAACGAGTCAAATATATGGTACGTTTGATACACCCACTCGCTGGCTGTGTTTGATTGAGTTTTCTCCATAGAATATATATATATATATATATATATATATATATATATATATATATATATATATATATATATATATATATATATATATAGTGTCATGGCACATGTATTTTTACAAATGTTGATAACATTTATTGTAGCAAAAATAATATACAACAAAATTTATTTAAAAGATTATTATTTACTGACGTGATTTTTTTTGTTAGAAATGTTGATACCATCTTATTTAAAAAAAAATCCGACCAACTTAAAATATAGACTTTCGCTATAGGAAATTACTGAACTGATAAAATTATAATAATGAAATGTTATTTGTCAGTATCTTCGAGCAGCATCTTCATTGACATTACTTGATTGGTAACCCTTGCTTACCTGTAAAGGACTGATAGTCACCAGCATTCACAACATCCATTGTCCTGCAAGAAATAAGAAAAGATAGTGATAATTAAGCATATGTTTAATTTCATCAATTAATAGTACCGAGTGAATCCACCGAAAATCCTACTATAATCTATTAAATTTAATAAGAGGTCCACTTCATAGATATACTGAGTGAATCAGACTCTCTAATAAAACTTCAGTAGTTTTTAAGTTTTGAATTTGATATCATCTTATATAAAAGACAACTACCATAATTTAAACTTAAATAATCAAATTAATCGACTATTGTTCATTTGATCTAATTCGTAGTTTCAAATTAATAGTTTAAAATCTAATCTATCGTAATTTAAATGTAATATATACAAAAAAATTAACCAAGTTTATGATTTTAAATCTAATCTATATGAAGTTTTAATGTAAGCAGATCTAACTAACAATCTAATCTTATAAAAATTAAAATATCTAATTACAATCAAATTTATTTTAGTCTAATACATACTTACAATCCTAGTTAATGTAATAATTAGTTTAATGTGATTTAAACTAATATAAATAATTTAAATTAATCTACTTGGATAAAAAATTAAAATTACAGGAGAGTAACCAAAGAGAAGGCAATCTTATTTAGAACTTTGAGCTTGGCCACGTCCATCTTGACATTCTACTGTCATTTTCTACAACCTTCAAACATCTCCCAACAAATTTTTAGAATCATTACTACAATATAAGTGAATAGAAAAAAAAAGGAATATGTCCATTTCTTCTTTATGCCTATATATTAAACCTACATTAGAATATATTTAAATAATGTAAATATATAGAAGACAAATTATAGACCAAAACATTCGTTCTTCAAAGCATTTTTCACAACATATAATTACCACATATTAAAAATTTAATCTAACTCCATTTACACAACTAAATTTTAATTTAATTTAAATTAATATAGTTGAATAAAATTTAATCTAATTTAACATAATCTAAAGCAAATTTAAAATTTATTCTAATTCATAATTTAAATATAATTTTACTTTTTTTTCCATACAAAAAGATTTAGAAGATGTGGAACTCTAGACTGTAATTAGAATTTATTCATTTATAATATAAAAATTGTTTAATAAGTACAAATCGATGAAACATTATTAATTTTTAAGATAAATGAGCTAACCTGAAGTAAGTCGGAAGTTTGGAAAACTTTCATTTCTTCTTTTTCTTCTCTAGGATGCTACATAACACAAAACAAAAAGAAATTTTATCTGAGATACTTCATGTTCTTCATGTTAACTAGTGAGTAATCAAAAAAAACAAGTGCTTTTTGGGCAGGAATTACATGTTAACTGAGATACTTCATGTTCTTCAAAGAATTACAAGATACAAGGCTTTCTATGTGAGGCAACCAATTCCATAGATAGGTTAACTTGTTGATCTCTTTCGCCTCAATTAAAGTCTCAGACTCCAAGTTATAGAGAACAAAACAACCGTGATTAAATTTTAGGAGAAGCTCCTTCCCACCCTCACAAATGGCCAGAGGAGTGCACCATTTGAGATGTTTATAGATTGGATTACATATTTCCCGTACCGAAACAACGTATTGCTTAACCCACTCCTCTTTGATGTAGTCTTTTAAACACCACATGTCAATCTCGTTCGAACATACATTCGTTTGCCACAGGCCCAAACTTCCTTCCATCTCTATCAGATTGTTACCGTAGCCTTGTAGTTGCAATCGAGGAGGGAGGGACATTTTTCTGAATTTTTCGGTATTCGTATTGAATGCTATTATAAATTGGTAATTATGTGTGTAAGAAAGAAAATGAAGACTTCCATGCATCACAGAGATATGTGATCCACGGAGATACGTGGAGACATCAGGAAAGGCATTAATAGGCCTCCAAGCTCTACTATTTGATTCCCCGATACTGAACACTGCATATCGAATGTGTTCATATCCACTGCCTATCTCAAAGTACTGTTGCAACAATCTATACTCTCCTGTTGAAGAGTGGAAGTAGAAGCCAACAATAAAGAAGTTGTACCCATCGCGCCCATTATGCGAGTTCCGAGGAACATCAAGCCAGTCCTTGGTCACTGGGTTGCAGACAACGTAACCGATCCTCCTCCTGTTGTGTCGTCGTCCTCCAAGATCGAAGCACAAGCCCGTCGCAGGAACCTGACAAGCTAAGCATGGAAATTCCGCCAACATACTCCAGCAGCTTACTTGGAAGATCTAGAATCTCGCTCTCTGCCACTCTTCTCCTTGCGATGCTCTCGTTGAGACTCACGTGGTACAGAGTGGAGTACTCCTTGAACACGATTCTTCTGCGGGCTCGACGGGTATGACTGAGGATGAAACATGGGCTCGTCGTCAACTGAAACCAAGACTTACACATCAATCGAACGGCAAGTACGGATCTCGCCGGAAGCCTTAAGAAGAACAGCGAGACGAGGACGTCGTCGGGAATACTACTACTACTAATGTACTCATTGCACTGTCTCCTCTTTGCTGGTCTTTCGCAGTTGCTTGTCATCTCGTCTGATTTTCTTACTCTCTTCATCTCTTTCGTCTCTGCTCTCTTCATCTCTTTCGTCTCTGTTGTATCAATTGAGTATTGAAGAATAGAAAGCAATTGCGTGGATAAATACATCTTTTATAATAAACAAGAGAATCTATTCTATCTATAGTTGTAATTATTTCCGTATATAGATAATGTGATTATAATTAGATTACATATAGTTGTAATTTTAAATTTGATTAGTTTTAAAATATGCATCGCATCAAGATTAGACTGGGATGTAAATGTTATATTGCATGTCTATTTAAATAATGGTTAAAATTTTAAATTCCTGATTTAGGTTATTGAAAATTTTCGAAAAATTAAATAAAACCTTTTTTTTAACGAGTCAAATATATGATCCGTTTGATACACCCACTCGCTGTCTGTGTTTGATTGAGTTTTCTCCATAGAATGACCTCTAGCCTAGTTGTTGAGAGAGATGCATGCGGTCCGAGTGGTCAGGAGTTCGAATCCCAGTGGGAGCGATTCCATAAACAATTTACCTGGTTCCAAATATATATATATATATATATATATATATATATATATATATATATATATATATATACATGTAAATTATTTCTGGAATCGCTCCCATTGGGATTCGAACTCCTGACCACTCGATATATATATATATATATATATATATATATATATATATATATATATATATATATATATATATATATATATATATATATATTTTTTATATATATATATATATCTATATATATATATATATATATATATATATATATATATATATATATATATATGGGAGCGGATCAAAAGCCCTCCTTAGAAAGCCCCCCAAAAACCCCCTCACTCTAATTCGTAATATTAATGTTAATATTAATGTTAATATTAATGTTAATATTAATGTTAATGTTAATATTAATGTTAATATTAATATTAATGTTAATATTAATGTTAATATTAATATTAATGTTAATATTAATTTTAATGCTAACATTAAATTTTTTTAAGTTTTTTTATATTAATGTTAATGTTATTGTTAATATTAATGTTAATGTTAATATTAATGTTAATATTAATTTTAATGTTAAATTTAATGTTAATTTTAGTATTTAATGTTAATATTAACATTAATATTAATATTAACATTAATATTAATATTAATATTAACATTAAATTACGGATTAGAGTGAGGGGGGTTTTTGGGGGCTTTCTAAGGGTGGCTTTTGATCCGCTTCCTATATATATATATATATATATATATATATATATATATATATATATATATATATATATATATATATATATATATGCAAATGACCTCTAGCCTAGTGGTTAAGAGAGATGCATGCGGCCCGAGTGGTCAGGAGTTCGAATCCCAGTGGGAGCGATTTCAGAAAAATTTACCTGTTTAAAATATATATATATATATATATATATATATATATATATATATATATATATATATATATATATATATATATATATAAAATATTTGGAACCATGTAAATTATTTCTGGAATCGCTCTCATTGGGATTCGAACTCCTGACCACTCGTGTATTGTTGTCCCTAGCAGCTAATTGTGACTGGTCTTTGCATCAATTCGACGTGAAGAACACTTTCTTACATGGAGACTTGACTGAGGAAGTATATATGGACTTGCCTCCAGGATACAATGTTCCAGTATCACATGGAAGAAAGGTTTGTAGACTACAAAAATCCTTATATGGTCTCAAACAATCTCCAAGAGCTTGGTTTGGCAGATTTACAACAACTATGAGAAAGTTTGGGTATGAGCAGAGCAATTCCGACTATACTCTGTTCATAAAACGAAAGGAAATTAAATTGACAGTCCGCATTGTGTATGTCGATGATATGGTGGTTACTGGAAATGATAAGGAAGAACGTCTAGCACTTCAAAAATATTTATCAACCGAGTTTGAGATGAAAGATCTAGGCTCCTTGAAGTATTTCTTGGGAATCGAAGTATCGAGATGTCAATCTGAAATTTTCTTGTCTCAAAGAAAATATACTTTGGATCTGTTACGGGAAACAGGTATGTTAGGTTGCCAACCAATTGATACTCCATTGGAGGAAGGTTTGAAGCTTGGAATGGATCCAAACCAAGTGTACCAGTGAACAAAGGAAGATATTAGAGGTTAGTTGGCATGCTAATGTACTTAGCACATACCAGGCCGGATCTGGCTCATGCATTGGGAGTGGTTAGCCAGTTTATGCATGATCCTGGAGAACAACATATGAATGCAGTGTTGAGGATATTGCGATATCTTAAAGGAACTCCAGGAAAAGGGATATTGTTCAAAAAGAATAATCATCTTAGAGTCGAGGGATATACAGATGCAGATTGGGCAGGAGCGATTGATGATCGACATTCTACATCAGGATACTTTACATTTGTGGGAGGTAATTTAGTTACATGGAGGAGTAAGAAACAAAATGTGGTTGCTCGCTCTAGTGCAGAAGCTGAATATCGTGGTATGGCATTGGGGATTTTTGAAATATTGTGGATCAAAAATCTGTTGAAAGATTTAGGTTTTGATAATATGGAACCGATGAAGTTGTTCTATGACAATCAGGCTGCTCGTAACATTGCACATAACCCCGTTCAACATGACAAGACAAAACATGTCGAAATTGACAGATTTTTCATCAAAGAAAAGATCGAGAAGAAAATTATTGAAGTACCACCAATCAGAACTGAGGACCAGTTAGCAGACATACTTACGAAAGCAGTTGCAGGTCATGTTCTGTCAAAGTTCCTATCCAAGTTGGGAATGTGTGATATATATGCACCAACTTGAGGGAGAGTGTTTGCTTGTATGTAACTGTCTTCCTTATTCTAAGGGATTCAGTTGTTAATCAAGTAAGATCAGTTTCCACAATTAGAGGGCTAACAACTAAGGTACAACAGATTCATCATAAGCTACATTAGATCATTACTTGTATATATATGCTATTGGAACCATGAATAAAATAACAATACTTTTCAATCATCTTTGATATTATATTGTTCTGAAACAGTCTGATTAAATAAAGTTGTAATATTATATTTGCTTATTTAAATATTATTTTGTTTTGATGGAAAGTAGATCTATATCTATACACATCCTTATTCGAATGGCTGTAATGTCATTGTTCAAATCTAGAATTCCACTCTCTTTTAAATTTGGGAATTCATCCATACAAATTGATGACAACCAATTACATACTTCATATAGTTCGTATTTAACGACCTACATGATGTTAATTATCGTGATTGATGCAACTCAAAAGATCACCAGTTGAAATACTATAGTAGAACATCAATCACCAGAATTACATTGCCAAACATTAAAGTCTTGAGTTCTATAACAAAAGAAGACTATTATTATATAAGTTTAAGTGTAACGGAGACGTACACCTCATTTTCACCTCTTCAAAGAATTACAAGATATAAGACTTTCTACGTGATGAACCCATAGATATGGGTTCAAGTTGTTGACCTCTACTGCCTTTTTGGAAGTCTTAGACTCCAAGTTAAAGAACACAAAACAACTCTCGTGGTCAAATTTTAGCAGAAGCTCCTTCCCACCCTCACAAATGGCCAGAGGAGTGCACCATTTGAGATGTTTATAATAGATTGGGTAACATATTTTCCATACCGAAACTGCGTATTGCTTGACCCACTCCTCCTTGGTGTAGTCTTTTAAACACCAAATGTCAATCTCGTTCGAACTTACGTTCTTTTGCCACAAGCCCAAACTTCCTCCCATCTCTATCAGATTGTTACTGTGGTCTCGTAGATGCAGTTGAGGTGGGAGAGACATTTTTCTGAATTTCTCGGTATTCGTATCGAACGCTACAATAAATTGGTAATTACATGAGTAAGAAAGAAAATGAAGACTTCCATGCATTACAGAGATACGTGATCCACGGAGACGGAGATATGTGGAGACACCAGAAGAGGCATTAATAGGCCTCCAAGCTCTATTTGATTGATCCCCGATACTGAAAACTGCATATCGAATCATGTTTCCGTGTCCATTGCTTCTCTCAACGTACTGTTGCAACAATCTATGCTCTCCTGATGAAGAGTGGAAGTAGAAGCCAACAATAAAGAAGGAGTTGTGCCCATCACGCCCATCAAGCGAGTTCCGAGGAACATCAAGCCAGTCCTTGGTCACTGGGTTGCAGACAAAGTAACCGATCCTCCTCCCGTTGTATCGTCGTCCCCCGAGATCGAAGCACAACAGCCCGTCGCAGGAAGCTAACAAGCTATACTCCAGCAGCTTACTTGGAAGATCTAGAGTCTCGCTCTCTACCACTCCCCTCCTTGTGGCGCTCGCGCTGAGACTCATCTGGTACAGGATGGAGTACGACTCGAACACGATACTCATACGGGCTCGACGGGTGTGACTGAGGATGAAACATGGGCTCGTTGTCAACGAATACCAAGACTTACACACCAATCGAACAGCAAGTACGGATCTCGCCGGAAGCCTCTCGAAGATCAATGAGACGAGGACGTCGTCAGGAATAGTACTAATACCATTGCATAGTTGTCTCTTTGCTGGTCTTTCGCAGATGCTTGTCATCTCGCCGCCGTCTGATTTTCTTACTCTCTTCATCTCTTCCGTCTCTGTTGGTTGTATCTATCAATCAATTGTAGGATAGACGGGAGAAGTCACAATGTTGTTTGATTAAATATATGTTGTAATGGTTGGGAGAAGAGAGAAGTAACAAATCTACAACGAACTATTAGTCCAAGTATGTCACCTCTCTTTATATAGAAATTTTACTTGGACTAGAAATTTATTCCAATCCTGTTAGTATTAGACTACATAAATTAGACGGATGTAAATTTTTGTACGTACTATATATTATTTCAATAATGATTAAATTTGAGTTAAATTTAGATTCGTGATTAATTATGTGATTGACAAATCTCCGGATAATAAGATTCTCTTTTTTTTTTAGTTGGGCATATAGGGAAATAAATGTAGGAAAATGTTCAAAAAAGGTATATTTGATATTCAACATCATAATTGAAAGTATCTATTAGATTTATCTTATTTTCTTAAGATAGATATATATATATATATATATATATATATATATATATATATATATATATATATATATATATATATATATACATACCATGCTATCATCAAGCACATGGGTGCATGATGATAGCATGTGGGAGGTGACAAGTAGACACCCTCCATAGGGCCATAGGGTGGCACCTCACCTCCCTCATCCTCTCTCTATATATATATATATATATATATATATATATATATATATATATATATATATATATATATATATATATATATATATATATATATATATATATATAGGGAAAGATGGAAGAGGGCGATGGCGAAGGCGATGGATTAGGGTTGCCGCCGATTCCCAATAGAGGCGGGGAAAAAGGGAAGGGGCTGGTCGGAAACGATGTCTCGGCGGAGGGTGATCAACGAGGATGGCAGACGGTGAGTTATAAAAAGAGAATTGTCCACCGACAGGGAAAGGCCCCGACGGCAAAAGTATATCAAGGATCTCCTGGCCCTTCTTCTATAGGCACAAGGGCGAGTGGCGGGAGTCAACCCCAGGAGGGCGGGCGAGTGCAGCGATCATCATCCCAGGCTCCAATTAATCGTTCTATGCAAGGGCTTCGACAGGGGAATAATAGACCTAGGCGGACGGAGGGCTCTATCCCTGGTACAAATCCGAAAGTAGCGGTGGTTCGCGCATCCAAGGAAGCGCCGGTGTCATGGGCAGAGATATGTAAGCCTGCAACTTGTGAAGCGGAGTTCGACCTCCAATACATTGAACCAAAGATGGTTGGTTCGAAGAAGATAGCAGTGATTACATCGGATGATCTGGATGCGACAGCGGAAATTTGGCAATACACGTTAATGGTATATGTCATGGGAGCCCGTCCATTCTATGGCCATTTTATGGCATATATAAATCGTGTTTGGAAGCCGACTAGTTCGTTGGATCTCTATGCGAGAGAGAATGGGTACTTCTTGGTCAGGTTCGAGCGCCTGGAAGATATGGACAGAGTGCTGCAGAACGGGCCATGGATGTTCGATGGTCGTTTGATCATACTGCGCCGGTGGTTGGCGGATTCAAAGTTTGAAAGGGAACGACTGGTATCGGTCCCGATTTGGATTCGTTTTCCTAATCTTTATCCTCGGCTATGGTGTGGATCTGCTATCATGAAGCTAGCTAGCATAGTGGGTGTACCCCTTAAAATTGATAAACCTACAGCACAACTGACACGTCTCTCCTATGCGAGGGTGTTTGTGGAGATTCGGGCAAACGATGTTCTTCCTAATTCTATTGAAATTGAACTTCCAAACGGGAACCACATTGAACAACCTGTTGAGTATGAATGGGTTCCTCCCTCATGTTCCCTATGTGGGTGTTTTGGGCATGTTAAAGCGGGATGCAGCGAAAAGGAGGAAACCGAACAGCGAGACATGGACCGACGGGTTGATACTGGGGGGACTTCGGGTGAAAAAAATGATAAGCACAACATGTCTTCTCTGCCTACGGAGGAGGTTCCAGCCATGAATAAGGAGAAGGAAGTGTCCGCTCATATGGACAGGAATCTTGATGGTTCAACAAGTTCCCAAAGGGATGGAAACAATGAAAATAGCATGCTATCATCGCCTATGGAGGAGGTACAAGTTACCAATGGGGGGGAAGACAGAGTGGCTAATGATGGGCAGATATCGGACTGTCCTGATACTATGGATGCAGACAGAATATCTCATGGCTCGATCGATATACCCAACTTCGTTCTCTCCCAGGTGACGCGGTATGATCAGGTTACCAGGAATGAAATGCAGGCAAGAGGTATCCCAAACACTTCTGTTAATAGATTGGGTGTCATGGGACAAAAAATTAGCAAAAATGGAGCGAGGATGGACGTCATGGGTCAGACTTCGGGTGATGGGGAAGCACAAGCGGCTCATGAAAAGATGACGACGATGACGACGGAGGATGCAGAGAATTTCACAGCAGATAATCCCAAATGGATTGAGAGACTTCAAAGAGAAGGTCAGGAGGGATTGCAAGGGTCTTCTACTGAAGCGTATGTCGACTCATCTGTCCCCACGCGGGTGAGTTCGAGGCTTAAGATGGGATCTTCCCTCCAAATCCAATGACGCTTCTAGCATGGAATGTAAGGGGAGCCAACTCCCCTGGGCGGTGGCGGACTATTAGAGATACGCTTACTACGTATCAGTGTTCGATTGGAGTTCTCCTTGAGTCAAAAATAAAATCGGAGGAGAAGATTGGCCTGCGTACTCCTAATGGCTGGGAATCTACTCATAACCTTCATATGTGCTCCATGGCGCGTATATGGGTGCTCTGGAACAGGAAGACTTGGACTTGTACTCTTCGATTTGAGTCGGAACAACTTATGATACTGGAAATTATGAACCATGGAGGGTTTCGATTTTTGCTAGGGGCTGTGTATGGAGATAATGACCGCCGTAAACGTCAATTATTGTGGAGGGATATAATATCTACGAGCTTGTCATTAGGAAGCTCTCTGCCTATGATTATGCTGGGAGATTTCAATGCTATGTTATTCGAGAATGAGAAGAAAGGGGGCAGGCGGGTTCCTGAACAGATTCTCGGGGAGTTCCAGAACTGCCTTCTTGGATCGGGGCTTGTGTGTTTGAAGCGTCAAGGCTTGAAATGGACCTGGTCTAACCAAGGGAGTTCCAATAGAATATTCTGTGAATTGGACAGGGCTCTAGTGAATACTACATGGCTTGGGACCTTCCCGCTTAGCTACGTTGATGTGCTGCCACCTTCTATTAGCGACCACTCCCCCTTATTGGTCCGCCTACTAGATCCGAGGAGTTCCCGTAGCAGATCTTTTAGATATAACAACGCCTGGTACTGTATTGATGGCTATCAGGGGGCGATTACTCCTAGTTTGCAACTATGTATTGAGGGGTCATCCCAATACAAACTTAGCCGACGGCTAAAGGAGGTGAAACGAGCGTTGAAGGAATGGAACTACACTCGGCCAAAGATGGATTTGGTGAGTAAAATGGAAGAGTTAACTGACATTCAAAAAATGATCCAAACACAACCGGAAGACAGTGGGTTGATACAACGGGAGAAGGCATTAAAGGCAGAAGTGGTCAAACTCCAGTTTATAGAGGAAGTAGAAATCAGACAACGCGCCAAATGCGATTGGCTGAAGGACGGGGATCGATGCTCCAAATTCTTCTATGGGGTGATTCGCGCTCGACAGAACCGGAATCATATTTCTCGGCTTATAGATCCTAATGGCAGGGAGGTGACAAGTTCCTCGGACATTCATGAAGCTGCGGTGGAGTTCTATTCTAAACTTTATAACCAACATGATCAACTTGAGACGTTCCCCGAACTGCTATGTAAGCGCATTGTCACTGATGCTGGAAATGAGATGCTTCGGCGGCCGGTGACGACGGAGGAAATTGCGGCTATATTAAAGGCTTCAAATCCTAATAAATCTCCGGGACCGGATGGGTACACGGCAAAATTCTTTCAATTACATTGGGATGTCCTTCAACACCAGGTGGGAGATGCAGTAAAAGAATTTTTTCGGACAGGTGCGTTGTTACGCGAACTGAATCACACATTTCTTACTTTGATTCCAAAGAAGGAAGGGGCGGTGACGTTGACGGAGTTTAGACCGATAGCCTGTTGCAATTTTGTTTATAAGCTGATTGCAAAGATTATGTGCCAAAGAATGCAATGTCTTATGGAGGGACTTATTTCGTCTAACCAGTCTGCTTTCATAAAAGGTAGAATTATTTCTGAAAATTATCTGCTTGCTCATGAAATGGTCCGGGATTTTAACAAGCCGGGAGGAGACAAAGCATGCATCAAACTTGATCTCAGGAAAGCTTATGATACAGTGAATCGTAGTTTTCTTTGTCAACTTATGCGAGATATGGGGTTCGACGACTGGTGGGTTCAGAGAATTCGTGAATGCATCTCAACTCCCACATTTTCGATTCTCATTAAAGGTCAGCCGTACGGGTTTATTCGAAGTAATAGAGGGCTTCGGCAAGGCGACCCGCTGTCCCCCTACCTTTTCACGATAGTAATGGAATATTTTTCTTGCCTGATGGATAGAGCTGTATTCTCCAAAAGAATTATACCGCTACATAAAAATATCTCTCCGGTGGTGTCTCATTTGATATATGCAGATGACCTTCTTGTGTTTGTCAAACCAACGGAGACTAGTTTAAGTAACCTGTTGACAGTGATGGGTGAGTTCAGCAGACTCTCTGGATTGTGCATTAATAAAGAGAAATGCCAGGTCTATTTCAGCAGACTATGCCAGTCGAAGAATCAGTGGCAACAACTATTGCAGATTGAGCAGGGTGAGTTACCGGTCAAATACCTTGGTTTACCCCTTACAACTTCTTATGTCAAGAATAATGATTGCTTTAATCTGATGGAGGCGATCCAGCATAGACTTGAGGGTTGGCAGGCTCAGATCCTGTCATTTGGCGGACGTATCGAATTGGTGCGGTCAGTCATTACTGCTATTGTCTTCTACTGGATGCAAGCTATTATACTTTCGGCTAAAACTGTTAAGAGTATTGAAAAGCTCTGTGCTAATTTTATCTGGAAAGGAGGCATTCATACCATCTCTTGGCAGGATCTATGTAGGCCTACGGATGAAGGGGGTGTCGGACTCCGCTCGCTGACATCTCTACAAGAGACTATGATCATTAAAATGGGTTGGCGATTACTAGAAGGTAAGTCCCTTTGGGCTAAGTGGATGCACGGGAGGTACACTACAAAATCGAATTTTTGGGTCGTTAATATGGATAATAATTTTTCGGTACTCTTCAAAGCTCTCCTGAAAAATAGACATCGACTGAAGAGGCTGCTAACCCGGGTGATCTGTAATGGCGCGAACACCGACTTATGGACGGACCCATGGATAGACAAACAAAGCTGTGTGGATCGGTTGGGATGGGAGGCATTTGAAAATATGGGCTCCAAGGAATTGGTTCAAGTCCTGCTCAAAGACGGCTGTTGGAAAACCTCGGTGAGGCGGGTAGGTCAAATACTCGGGACAGTAATCCACCAAGTCCCCGTGGATAGAAGTAGCACCAAGGACTATTGGCGCGTTGATGGGGCACCCGATGGAGGTTTTTCATTCAGTACGGTCTATGAAGCTTGCCGTCTCCACTCCCCAAAGAACGAATGGTCGGAATTTATTTGGGTTAGAGGCGCTGCTCCAAAGTTCAAGCTTAATATGTACAAGGCAGTAATGGGTCGGCTGCTCACTATTGATAGACTTCGGCGTTTTGGGAGTACAATAGGAACACAACTGTGTGTCCTCTGTATGCGGGGTGAAGAAAGCAATGCTCACTTGTTCTTTGAGTGTGATTTCAGTGTGGATATATGGAAGTACCAATAACTCAAGCTTGGTAGGCATCCTGCAGGTAGTCAGTCTCTTCTCCAGTTGATGCAGGCCCTATTTGCAGACCGGCACAAAGGGTCTGACTGGTATCGCATGGCTCGAATGAGATTATTATGTACGGTGTGGCATATATGGAGAGAACGTAACCGGCACATTTTTGATAATTTGAGTAACACAAGTCAGGGTCTTATGTATAATATTGACTACGATGTGAATATCCAATTGGATATAGTGGGGAGAGGTGATAGTAGGAGACCAGTCTGACGGGGTTTTCCTGGATTGTAACATCTTTTTTGCAGTTATATAAATTTACCATTTCCAAAATATATATATATATATATATATATATATATATATATTTTATTTTTTTATTTTATTTTATATATATATATATATATATATATATATATATATATATATAAGCGGATCAAAAGCCCCCTTAGAAAACCCCCTAAAAACCCCCTCACTCTAATCCGTAATTTAATGTTAATGTTAATGTTAATACTAACATTAAATACTAAAATTAATATTAAACTTAGCATTAAAATTAATATTAACATTAACATTAATATTAACAATAATATTAACATTAACATTAATATTTAAAAATTTAAAAAAAAATTAATATTAATATTAACATTAATATTAACATTAACATTAATATTAACATTAATATTACGAATTAGAGTGAGGGGAGCTTTTGATCCGCTCCCATATATATATATATATATATATATATATATATATATATATATATATATATATATATATATATATATATATATATATATCTGTTACCAAATTAACTTATGCCCACCTAAATAATTCGTATGGATACATATAGGGAAATAAATGCCAAAAACATGTCAAAGGGGTATATTAGTAATTAGGATTTTATCAAATTTATTTGGTGTGCCGAGAGCTTTTATGTTGCTGTGCCGAGAGCTTTTATGTTGCAATACCCCAGTCGGATAGATAATACGATTTTTTGTTTTTTTAAAATTATTTACATTATCTAATAACAGTTTTTTATAAGATTATTAAACTATCAGTGATTTTTACCTTGGCGGGTCCTCCGGGTATCCGCTCTAATACCACTAGGATAGAGAGCTCGGACAACTATGGTGATATTTCAAATGACATATATACTTGTCGGAAAAGTCGACCACTCCTTTTAATTCCGACACTTTCTCGTTATGTTGGGAATACTCGTATCTTTTATTTTCGACATTCTTATCTTCTGTTGGAAGAAAGAGATTTCTTTTATCATATATGCGAGGATTCTTGATGAGAACCAATTATAGAGTTTTCTTATTCAAATGGCTGTAATGTCATTGTTCAAATCTAGAATTTCAGCATCTTTTAAATTTGAGAATCCATCCATGCAAATTGATGACAACCAATTCCATACTTCATATAGTAAAACTTGAAGTTCAGAAATAATGGCAATTAAAACAACATGAACGGCCTACATGTTAACTATCTTTATTGATGCAACTCAAAAGATCACCTATTGAAATACATCAAAATGTAAGAAACTTTAACTTTGTGGACTTTGTTGTAGCAACTTGAGAACTTTGAGAGAGCCTTGAATTCAACTCTATAACAAAATTTATTTGGAAGAAGTCTATTGTTAACTAATGTATCAGATTATAAGTTAACAGAGATACTTGCATCACTATCCCATCTTCAAATAATTACAAGATACAAGGCTTTCTATGTGAGGCACCCACTTCCGAGTAGGACAGTGCCTCGAGTTGTTGATCCCTGTCTTCCTCAAAGTCTTGGACGTCAAGTTATAGAGCGCAAAACGACCAAAAAGACCGTGACCATATCTTAGCAGAAGTTCCTTCCCATCCTCCCAAATGACCAAAGGAGTGCACCATGTGGAATATCCATAGACTGGATTACTCAGGTCCCCTACTGGAACTGTGTGTACTGCTTGACCCATTCCTCTTTGGTGTTGTCATTTAAACACCATATGTCTATCTCGCTCGAATCTTCATTTGTTTGCCACAAACCCAAACATCCTCCTCCCATCTCCATCAGATTGTTACTATCGTGATGTCGTTGTAGATGCAGTCGAGGAGAAGGGCACATTTCTCTGAATTTCTCAGTATTCGTATCGAATGCTAATATACAATCACAATCATACGTGAGAGACAGACAGATGTGTGAATCCCGGAGCAGAGAGGAGATTCCAGAAGAGGCATGAATAGGTCTCCAAGCTCTATTTAATCCTCCAATAGATAACACTTCATATCCAAACGCTTCATGTCTAGTGCCTAGTTCAAAGTACTGTCGCAACAATCTATACTCTCCTGTTGAAGAGTGGAAACTTACACTACTAAAATCTGTCAATTCAGCGACGCGTAAAGACGTCGCTAAAAAGGAAAATTACGTCGCTAATTACTATTAGCGACGTCATTAGCGACGTTTTCAAGTAGTCGGGATTAACCTAGTCGCTAAACAAGGAAACGTCGCCATACGTCGCTATTGCGACGAGCTTTAGCGACGTGTCAACGTCGCTAATATAGCGACTGCCAGCGACATAAAACGTCATAATATACCGACGTAAACTAGCGACGTTGAGCGACTCTCTCTCGCATCGATGCTGACCTGGCATGAAAGCGATATGGCGACGTTCTGCGACTTTCCTACGTCGCTGCGTTACCGACGTTTACCGACGATCAGCGACGATTTTACTTACAG
This sequence comes from Iris pallida, assembly GCA_029216955.1. NCBI lineage: Eukaryota > Viridiplantae > Streptophyta > Magnoliopsida > Asparagales > Iridaceae > Iris > Iris pallida. The sequence goes on from JANAVB010000194.1 coordinate 18,738,518, forward strand.
TTAGCGACGTAATTAGCGACGTTTCTTTCGTCGCTGACCGTCGGTAATCGTCGCTGAACGTCGCTAATATTAAAAAAATAAAAAAAAATACAGCATTTGCAGCATTCCCTGCAGCATCCCCCACACCATTTGTTACAGCAACAACGGTGTGTATTACGAACACAGTATCAAACAACACAGATACACACAATCACGAACATGTTTGAAACACAATCTCATCAATCAACACAAATATATGAAAATTTGTAACAACAATGTCCAACATAATGGTCCACAACTTAACTGCCAAGTATGGGAAGGAATGGCTCAGAACACAACCCAAAATTCATTCTAGCATACATTAGTGTGAATCATCTATGTTCTGTACATATGGTGTAGTATATGTTCTTATCGTATGTAGTATCTGAAGAATGTAACAGAATCAAGATGAACTCACATAATGTAATACTAAGACGTCATCTACTACTATATAAGATATAGTGATAGGTTGTCGTATCATCATTGCCGAAGTCGGAGAACAGTCAACTTTATCTACGGCTACATAGTTTCTGCCTCGCCAGTCGAATGGCTGCAGGGACTATGTCCTGATCACCATGTCGTACCGTAGATTAATACAAATGGAGCTGGAGCCAAAATACAGAAACCAAAATATGATATCCACCTCAAGTGTAGAGTCGGAGGAGAAGATCTTTTCCACCCTCTCCCTCCCTCACGCTATCAACGTCACAACTTTTCTACCTCAAGTTATGATCAAGTATTTTCCTTCTCTTCTCCTCCACCATGGCTCTGAACCTATCTGCTCCTCCCTACTTCCCTTCTTCTTATGATATCCAACTTTTCGGAGTCATCGGAGAAGGAGTCGAATGAGTCGGCGGTGATAGCAGATGATTGCAAGACAGGGAGCGAAAAGACAGGCGAAGAAGAGGACGATACGAGTCGAATGGGGGATTCGAGTGACAATGTAGGCACCGAAAAGTCGGATAGCGTCACAGATGAGGAGGCTCGAGTATGACCCACGTCAGAGGAGGAGAGGAAACCAGTAGCGCGGCGACGAGTGCGAGTCAGAGCTCCGGGCCGGCAAAGAGGACCCGTTCCCATTTCGACTCTGCAGCCAGCGAGAAGTTGAAGAAGCCGGGCACGCTGAGCAGCCCGTTATACCTTGATGAGGACGATCCGGAAGACAATGCTGATTTAGTTTTGCCTTCTCCTCTCCTCCACCATGGCTATGGACCCATCTGCTCCTCCCTACTTCCCTTCTTCTTATTTGACTCTCTCAGCCACATATGATATCCAGCTCAAGTGTAGAGTCGGAGGAGAAGAAGTGGACATGAAGAAGAGGGGGAAGCAGCACAGTCGGCGGCATGACCCGGAGGAAGTACAGAGGTTTTCTTCAACATACGTAGGAGAACTATAAGGATATATCTTTTCACAACATATCACCTTGTCAAAGACCCTTAATGTGACAACTATGTTACCACGGTGTCGAAAAACTAACATGTCATAATTTTATAAGCCGTGTGTTTTGACATAATCCTCCAACCGGATTTCAGTTCTATGTAATAATGCAAGATTACGACATAGGAGGAAAGAGTTGGAAGGATTATGTAAAAATACACGGCTTAGAAAATTATGACATGTTAGTCTTCCGACACCGCGGTAACATGGTTGTCACATTAAGGGTCTTTGGTAAGATGACATATTGTGAAAAGATATATCCTTATAGTTCTCCTACGTATGTTGAAGAAAACCTCTGTACTTCCTCCGGGTTATACCGTCGGCTGTGCTGCTTCCCCTCCTCTTCCTGTCCACTTCTTCTCCCTCGACTCTACACTTGAGCTGGATATTATATGTGCCTGAGAGAGTCAAATAAGAAGAATGGAAGTAGGGAGGAGCAGATGGGTCCATAGCCATGGTGGAGGAGAGGAGAAGGCAAAATTGAATCAGTATTGTCTTCCGGATCGTCCTCATCAAGGCATAACGGGCTGCTCAACGTGCCCAGCTTCTTCAACTTCTCGCTGGCTGCAGAGTCGAAATGGGAACGGGTCCTCTTTGCCGGCCCGGAGCTCTGACTCGCACTCGTGGCCGCGCTATCGGTTTTCTCTCCTCTTCTGACGCGGGTCATAAGAGAAGAAATTTCGTACCTCTTCTTCACATAAACATCATTGCCGCCTTATACTCGAGCCTAGCCTCCTCGTCTGTGATGCTATCCAACTTCTCGGAGTCATCGGAGAAGGAGTCGAATGAGTCGGCGGTGATAGCAGATAATTGCAAGACAGGGAGCGAAAAGACAGGCAAAAAAAAGGACGATACGAGTCGAACGGGAGATTCGAGTGACAATGTAGGCACCGAGAAGTCGGATAGCATCACAGACGAGGAGGCTCGAGTACAAGACGGCAATGATGTTTATGTGAAGAAGAGGTACGAAATTTCTTCTCTTATGACCCGCGTCAGAGGAGGAGAGGAAACCAGTAGCGCGGCGACGAGTGCAAGTCAGAGCTCCGGGCCGACAAAGAGGACCCGTTCCCATTTCGACTCTGCAGCCAGCGAGAAGTTGAAGAAGCTGGGCACGCTGAGCAGCCCGTTATGCCTTGATGAGGACGATCCGGAAGACAATGCTGATTCAGTTTTGCCTTCCTTGGATGGTATTGATTCTGTAGATCCGTGTATAAAAGAGGAAAAGATTGGGAGTATAGTGGACCCGGAGGGAAATGAGAGATTGTAAGCTGGGTCAATATCCAAGAAGCGAAAGAGAGTCGAGGATTCTGATAGGTTGTCGTATCATCATTGCCGAGGGATGAGGGTCGGAGGACAGTCAACTTTATCTACGGCTACATAGTTTCTGCCTCGCCAGTCGAATGGCTGCAGGGACTATGTCCTGATCACCATGCCGTACCGTAGATTAATGCAAATAGAGCTGGAGCCAAAATACAGAAACCAAAATAAAAAATACAGAAACCAAAATACAAAATACAAAAACCAAAATACAAAATACAGAAACCAAAATACAAAATATAGAATCCAATATAGGACCCTCTGTGAGAACGGATGGCTCAGAACACAACCCAACCGGAGAGGATACTCTGAGAGATCCATCTGAGAGGGACGTATATTCTGAGAGATCACCTTTACAAGAATTATATCAGTAGTGGGATCGAGTGTTGGAGGAGATATTATCAAAGTATACGTCCTACTCAGATGGGTCTCTCACTGTTACTATTTTTTCCTGACAGCATGGTGGATGTGCTCTGTCCACAGATTCTTGCTTCGAGCCAAAACTTTGTCCCGGAGCTCAAGTGGACATCCTTGGTGTAGAGATCGAGTGAGAGGTTCCTGATAGCAAGGTGGTCTTCTTTGTTAAAGTTTTCGTGCTCGTCCCACAACCAATGTGGGATGAGCACGGATACTTTAACAAAGGAGGCCTCCATGCTGTCAGGAACCTCTCACTCGAGCTCTACACCAAAGATGTCCACTTGAGCTCCGGGACAAAGTTTTGGCTCGGAGCAAGAATCTGTGGACGGAGCACATTTTCCATGCTGTCAGAAAAAATTAGTAACGGTGAGAGACCCATCTGAGTAGGACGTATACTTTGATAATATCTCCTCCAACACTCGATCCCACTACTGATATAATTCTTGTAAAGGTAATCTCTGAGAGTATACGTCCCTCTTAGATGGATCTCTCAGATTATCCTCTCCGGTTGGGTTGTCGTATCATCATTGTCGAGGGATGAGGGTCGGAGGACAGTCGACTTTATCTACGGATACATAGTTTCTGCCTCGCCAGTCGAATGGCTGCAGGGACTATGTCAAGATCACCATGTCGTTGTCCAATATAATCTAGAGATTGACATAGTACTAATTCATATATGTAGTCCAATACAAATAGTCTAATACAAAAACAACCTAATACAAATAGTCCAATACAAATAAGTACTAATAGCTAATGAGAACCACGCTGCTCACGCAAACGCTCAGTGATACGTTCACGCAACCACCTCGAAAAAGCAAGATTTTTGGCACGAGGAGAGCTGTCGTCCATTGCAAGGATTGCATGAAGAGTCCTCTCGGTCTCACTAGCTACCGGTGCTGGATGAATAGAACTCCCGGTCTCACTAGCAACCGGTGCCACTTCCTCCTTAACTGTAGGAGGAGCCACCTCAGCATTCACTGTTTCCCTCAAACGACGTGCCGCTCCTCGGGTCATGGGTGCCATCTGGTAAGCAAGCTAATATAATTGTAACATAAGCAAGCTAACTAAAGGAACCATCATGTAATTTGAGTACATTTTTGAAAGCAGATAAAGTACAATAAATTCGTTTTTTTGCCAAGTAGCAGAACGGATGGCTCAGAACACAACCCTAAAATTCATTCTAGCATACATTAGTGTGAATCATCTATATTCTGTACATATGGTGTAGTATATGTTCTTATCGTATGTAGTATCTGAAGAATGTAACAGAATCAAGATAAACTCACATAATATAATACTAAGACGTCATCTACTACTATATATATATAAGATATAGTGATAGGTTGTCGTATCATCATTGCCGAGGGATGAGGGTCGGAGGACAGTCAACTTTATCTACGGCTATATAGTTTTCTGCCTCGCCAGTCGAATGGCTGCAGGGACTATGTCCTGATCACGATGTCATACCGTAGATTTAGGATTTAAAATATGGTATTGAACAGAAAGTCTAATTATCCCATATTTCAGTAATGTCTGTGAGCTAAATCATACTCAACTGTCGAGAATACTTAGGAGAAAACTCATTCACAGGATTAGTATATCCATCCTTCGTGACATAGCTGAAATTTTATAGGGCTCGATAATAATTATTAGTCAATTTATTCATCATTTCAAAACCCTGAAAATGCCCAAAAAAACTCCCAGTATCAGTAAATAGGGCTCGAACCCTAAATTAGAATTCGAATCCACCCAAAACATCAAATTGACAGTTGATATGCCCAAAAAAACAAGTTTTTTCAGTATATAGGTGTCACACTGTGAATCTCGTGTCCACACAGTGGGACACGACGTGTCCAAACCAACAAAATAGGTGTCACATGAACTAGAAGCGAGTCCACGCTCTCGTGTCCCCCGCAACGAGTCCACTGTCAGTCTCGTGTCCCCCGCAGCGAGTCCACGCTCTCGTGGACATCAAATTGACAGTTGATATGCCCAAAAAAACGAGATTTTTCAGTATATAGGTGTCACACTGTGAATCTCGTGTCCACACAGTAGGACACGACGTGTCCAAACCAACAAAATAGGTGTCCACGCTCTCGTGTCCCCCGCAACGAGCCCACTGTCAGTCTCGTGTCCCCCGCAGCGAGTCCACGCTCTCGTGGACACGAACTAGAAGCAAGAGAGAGAGCTTGAAGACGAGGAGAAAGTGGGGAGGAGCTACCAGAGGAAGGAGGAGGAGGAGAAGGAGGAGCTACCTGAGGAAGGAGGAGGGAGATCGCCGGAGGAGCGCCGCGGAGGAGGAGGGAAATCGCCGGAGGAGCGTCGCGGAGGAGGAGCGCGCCCAAATTTGGGAGGAAAAATTTGTGAAATGATCGAAATGGAAACCCTCGCTGGCTATATGAAACGTTTAGCGACGTCCGCCTAGGACGTCGCTAAACGTCGCTGATATATAATAAATAGCAACGCAACTTAAAATGCGTCGCAAAACATCGCTATATCAGCGATGCGTACCGACGAACTTGCGACGCACTACCCCATTGAACAAAATGTAGACGCTAGACATCGCTATTAGTCGCTGTTGGCGACAAACAGCGACGTCTTTTGTTGACGTCGCTAAAACCCCAAACATTAGCGACGAAATTTCACGGAGTCGCTAAATACGTCGCTGATTTAACTTATTTTGGTAGTGTTAGAAGGCAATAATGAAGCCGCGATAAATATTACGCGAGCTCCGAGGAACATGAAGCCAGTCCTTAGTCACTAGGTTACACACAACGTAACCTATCATATTGCTAAGATAAATTAGAACATCAATGCATAACAACCCATCGCAGGAAGCTGACAATCTAAGCACAGAATCTCCGCCAACATACTACAGCAGCTTACTTGGAAGATCTAGAGTCTCGTCCAGCAGCTTACTTGGAAGATCTAGAGTCTCCTTCTCAACCAATCTCCTCCTTGTGATGGAGAGACTCACATGGTACAAAGTGGTATGCTTTATCATGTACTCAAACATAATATTTGTGCAGGCTCGACGGACATGACTGAGGATAAAACTTGGACTCATTGTCAACATAAACCAAGACTTACACACCAATCGAACAGCAAGTACGGATCTCGCCGAAAGTCTTAGGAAGATCAATGAGACGAGGACGTCGTCAGGAATACTACTAATGCCATTGCTTGGTCTTTTTGCTTCGGGTTTGCTCTTTATCGTGCCGTCGCCTGATTTTCTGACCCTCTTCTTCTTTTGTTGTATCCATCCCCTCTACATTCGTTGTTGCATCCGTCTCTGTTTTTTGTATCCGTTTTGTTTGTTGTATGAATCTATATATGTATATATATCATTTATGAAAGTATCCTATTATCGTTGTAATTATATTCCATATATATAGATAAATATAGTTGTAATTTTAAAGTTGATTAGTTTAAATGATATTTAGTTTTGATCCAAACTAGATTACATTTGATCATTTAGTTTTGCTAATTAGATCATATTTGAATTATTTTTAATTTAACTAGTTTTAAAATATGCATTACACTGGGATGTAAATTATATATTGCTTGTTTATTTAAATAATGGTTAAATTTAAGTTCATAATTTAGGTTATTGAATTTTTTTGGAATAATTAAATAATCATTTTTTACCGAGTCAAATATATGATACATTTAATACTACCCACACACTCTAAGAAACAAAATCCAATATATATATATATATATATATATATATATATATATATATATATATATATGTTGTGATTTGGATTAATCCAAATATGGATGCCCTTATCCATACCCACAACAATCTCTCTATCTCATTCCCTCTATATATGTTATCAATGAGAAAAGTTACGTAGAGTTTTCTGGCTACCAATTCATTCTCCTTCTTTCTTATTTTCACAACACGTTATTAGCATCAGGCTCTAACCAAAGAGTTCGAGGACAAAGTTCGAGGGCGAAGATCATTAAATTGGATTGAACAATCCAACCAGGTTCATAGATTATTTTTTTATAAAAAGTTTGTGCTATGATCTAAACTCGAAAAACTAATACCAGAAACTTTATTGATCTCTTATATGCATGTGATATAATATAATAAATTTAGCATATACAAAATCCATATAAATACCATATAAAATAATGATATTCTATGTAAAAATATCGGGTTAATTAGGTGAACACCATGATCATGTTTATTCAATTGGCATTCTTCTAAATTATAAACTTCTATTATTTGTTGAAACTTTGATCTTGTGACCTAGCAAATGAAGTGATGTATTAAGAATTTGTATCATAAATGGAAAAAAGTTTTGCTAAAAAAAATGGAAAAAAAACTACGTGTAGAGACCGATCTGTTCTGTTAGTAACAATATTTAACATATGTTACTAATCTTAGCTAGTTTCACACGGCATAAGGCAACTTTGGAGCTACAATTATTTGTTTCCATCACTTTAGTATGGATTTGTTGCATATAAGTACCTTAAATAAATCATATTTTGCATAAGTCCTACATATTATATCTTGTGATGGCAAGGCAGATCTCCTGCATCCATTCATCATTGATGATTTCAGTTAAAGAGTAAGCTGTTGATTTTGTTGGATTTGGTTTATATCATTTGCGAAAGAAAAGTGATAGTTCTTCCTCTTTGGGTTATGGTAGTCTTTAATTGTGAATATATGATACTTATCTCCTTCTACCTGTCACGCCTCGCTCCCTTAGGAGCGATCGTCCTCGCTAAGGCGTGATGTCGCACGAGCCTAGATTGCGCTCGTGCAAGGCGGGTTCCATAACGGCCGATTACAGCGGTCTGCGACGGGGTCGTCACACAGAAGTCCCAAGCAGAGACATTGAACATGCAGCAAAAATTTAGAACAAACACAAGTTATTCAAAAGAAGCTCTTTATTGATATTGAAACAAAGGTTACAATGGGGCGCAAGGCCAAGATTACAATCACTCAAACTCACTATTCTCACATTACAAGTCACTCAGCTCTCTCTCATCTCTCAATACATGTCTTGAGTGTCACGCCCCGCTCCCGTAGGAGCGATCGTCCTCGCTAAGGCGTGATGCCGCACGGGCCTAGGTTGCGCCCGTGCAAGGCCAAGTCCAGATACGGCCGATTTAGCTAGGCTACAGAGTCGCACAGAGTGTCCCCATTGCAGCGGAAAGTATATCAACACAAGTAGAAGCAAATTCGAACTCTTTATTAATATTCACGAAGGTTACAAGCGGCGCTAGGCCGATATTACAAATCGCTCAAGCTCTCTCTCTGAAACATAAAAGGCGTGCCAAGTGGCTTACAAGATGGAATGATACATGGCGATGTTCCAATACATTATGTCCTGTATATGGTGCTCCAGCTCCTTGCAACGCTCCAAGGCTCGAGAGATAGCTCCGCGCCTTAGCACGTTCGAGGAAAGCTCCGCACCCGACGACGTTTCCTGCTTCCTGCAAGCAAACTGTGGGGTTATCAGTACATTGTTATGCACTGGTGGAGAGGCTAGCTCGCCCACAACGCTATCATTACCAAACACGTTCCATTTACTTTTGTGCAACATCTATCATTCATTGTCTTTCTAATCTTGCCTTAGGAATAGTTTCATGGCATATTTCATGACCTATCTCGTGTTGCCGAATTCAAGTGTGTGCATGGAAATGAATGCACGACTTACCCATACTTACCGTCCGGCCTTCCCTGTCCAAAGTAAACCAAGTTAGTCAACAATTCAATATGAACTTTTCTATATCAAGTGCGTGTCCCTGCCTCGGATTCTAGCCTGTCGTAGGCACGTTATCTACACTTGCAGCTATTTCTCATTTTCATTTGGTGTGTCACATTTCAAACATATTCATAAGGCACTTCATTTTGTTAACTTAGACTACTTTGATTTCAATGCAAGGACTTGCACGTGGATCGCCACCAGCAAAGCCCACTTAACTCTATATGCACCGGTCGCTGGCACCACAAGCCATTTTGGACATCCAAGCCGTGGTATTTCTCAACTAGCATAGGGTGAGGACTGGCACACACCTCGATAGTCTCTTGAAATACTCCTGTACTTACGTCCCCCGGGTGGCCGAGTCCGTACCCAGGCAGCCCGTAAGCCATGACTTTGATCCCGCCTAGGCCGGCATATCCCCCCTTTGATCATGCCACGGAATCCCTTTTCCTTTACGGACACAGCATACGCCACCCCTCGTTCGTGCCGTTTGTCCACGACTATTTCGTATTATTATCGTCATAGGCTAACCCTTAGCCGCAATGCGTTATCGACCAGGTTGGCGTCTGTACAGCACGGGTAGCGAGCCCCGATGCACGTGCCCGTCACACCTGTCGCTAACCATTTCTTTCCTCTCTTATCTTTCATTTATTCTTTCTTTTCTTTGTTTCACTTGTCTGTTTGTTCATCGATTCATTCACGTATTCATTCTTTCATTCGTTGATTCATTCATTCACTTATTCGTTCATTCATTCATTTATACATTTTGCAACTCCCCGTGCGGGAGTCGCCTTGGCGACCCATCGGTCCCATAGCCTTTCAATGTTGCTAAGCTCTACTCGGAACGACTATGTTGATAGTCTTCCCATTTTATTGTTGTAAACCATTCATTGTTTTATTGTTGAACGCATCAGAGACGTAAACTGTAAGCTTGTGCCTTAGCACGAGCGTGGAGCACGGTGCGAGAGTTCTCGTACATTTTCTATGTTCCTTTCTATATTCTATACAAGCATACAAGATGGAATTAATCCCTTAGCTAGGTGTGTTGGGTCATTTATTAGCATGCGCGGTGTTATCGCATAGCGATTTCAGTGATAGTGTCCGTATTATTATGTGTCTTGGCTAAGCAGAGACGGGTTCATCGGAGCCACCCACCTTAGCGATGTTCGCATCGGCCGAGCAATACTCTGAGCGCGCCTTTGAAAGTCTAAGTCTGGATTCATCTTTGACGGCCAATGTAAGTCTTGTATCGATTCTTTATCAGGTCGATGCCAACTCTTCGGGTCGATGGCTCGTTTGAGTCGTTGAACTTGCCGTTTGAATCGGCGTTTCGCTAGGGCAAAGCGGGGCACTACATAATACACCACTCAAAACAAGTCTCGTCCTCGAGACTTCCTGAGTGCAAGTCATCCTACCATTTCTTAACTCGCGTCGTCGTGTTTCTTAGACAATTCTATCGAACGGCTCTATCGTTCGATGGCATCGAACCATACTCGATACCTTTCTAAGTTTCGTGTCGCGTACGTTTAGGTCGATTTTATTGAATGACTTTTTATTCATCTTAGAGTTGACGGCTCTTATTCAATTCAAGTGTTTCTTCGATCTCGTTGCTACTTCGACGTACCATGGACTGAAACGGTCGCACGAGGTACGTTGTATTTTATCAAACTCGAGAGTCGTAGGCTGAGGCAAACTCACTCACTCGTTCATGCGCATCTCAACACCACTTGCAGCTGCATTCGAGTTCAACATATCGCTGAGTTTGGATCGTGCACGCGTTCAAGGCGTCCCTCGAATACGTACATTTCAACCAAGCTTAGTGACTAGCGAAGTCGGACAAGCTACTCGTGATAGTTTTAATTTGCCAATGTTTTGCTAACTTCGATTTAAAACCGAACTCGCGTGCATCTCGCTATCGTTTATCTCGGTCATCGAGATTATTCGATTCGCTTCTCAAGCGCTCTAGTCAATGAAATTAATACGATTTCTTCTTAGCGGGGTCGACCAAGTCTAAATAATTCCCGTCCGATTTCAAGATCAAGTATCGCACTATCACCGAGTACGTCTTCCAATCAATGATTCAATTTGTTATCCCAACTTTTACTTGCGCATCATCCATTCCTATCATTCACTTTGTTTAGAGCCAATCTCATCGTCGTTCACGCACACTCCCAGTTCCCCGTCCTACTCTAAGTCTTGTTGCCACAAGTCTATCGTCCGTCCGGACGATATTGTAAGGTCAATCGCACAAGTTCAATCACTCGGCATAGGGTCGTCCGCCTATCCGCTAGGTCCTCTCACAGGGTCATAGTTACAAGTCAAATGTTGCTCATCGTACAAGGTCGTTGTACGACGCTCACCCCAAATCCTATGGTCAAACCATTTGTTCGTTTGCACGGGAGTGTCTACCCAAGCTCGCGTCACTCAGATTTCTAAATATCGAGCATGATCACCTAATCTGCATCAAGACTTACGTTGCACATATTCAATAACGTTCAATCACCAGTTCTAACCAATTCATGTATTCGATCACGAGGTCATCCAGCTCGACAATACATTGCGCCCCAATCTCACGCGAGTCCGATTATCTACGGCGGTTCATGAATCACCATGTAACGCTCCCGCGGAATAATCATTCTCATCGGGGCGTAACTCTTGTTTGAGTTTTAGACTAACCCATTTTCGATACGCGGATTGGACCTACTCAATCCTCAAGTTCAATCTTTCAAGCACATAAATTCATTCTCGAGTCCACCTTCGCGTCAAACCACAAGTCGAAGCAATCAGATTGCCACACCATCCAAGTTCAATCACTCCCGCTGTATGAATCACCATATCAGCGCTCACACGGAGTGATCGTCATAATCCGGCACGACGCATGTGCGAGGCTGGAGTTGCGCTCGCATAAGACAAGAACGTTAACAGTTGTGGTTGTCAACGAAGCAAATCCAAGCATTCACATTTTCATCCAAGCCAAATCAATTTGATAGTCTAACCGTCATACGTTCAACTAGAAAATCCTCGAGCCAAGTCTATCCTTTCCTCGACACATTTTTAACATTTCAAGTATAGCGTCCAACGGAACAATGACATTTGCACGACCGTCATTCGCCGAGTCAGAGTGCCCCCGAGTTATCGCATATCGATCTTTGATACGCCTCAATACCATCGACGATATGCGTAACCTGACGATCTTCCTTTGCAATCAATTTCGAGTCGTGCGACTGATGCTATTGTCCGAGTTGGATATTCCACAATTTCCTCGATATTTAAAATCAAGTTCTACTGCTATTCCCCAAGCTAGTTTCAAGATCGTTGTTCAAACTCAAGTCACAATTCATTTGAATCAATCCGAAATCGTACGCGCGATCCTCTAAGTTTCCTCGATCAAGACCATTCATTTTCATTCATCATTCGAATCATTTTCTAACTCGCGTTGCTCATTCACAAGTTGTCCGAACGACATCTCGTTCGGGACACACGAAGTCACGATCAACTAAGCGTGACGCGTTCTAGGGCTCTGCGCGATCGCATCGCCTCGCCGACATACTCGTTCTATCCATAAATCCTTCAGTCTCGCTCGAACAATTTCTATAACGTCCATACACCACTCAGGGTTTGAGCCACTCGACTAGTCGTCGTCACTCATTCTTATTCTTCTCTGAACCTATCACATACACCACTCGGATTCAAGTCATACGATCTAGTCCTCAATCACGTTCGCGTCATGCGCTAAGACTTCCTTCAGATTCGTTTGACGAATCTCTAGCGTAATCGCTCACGTCGCCTCGACGTACTAAGTACGTTCATACTAATCCTCAAAGTCTGAGCCAATCCTTCCGAGTACGCCTAAGCATTAACCTGATAGCGTTCCTATCGATAGACACTCACAGTGCATCTCCGTTCTCGATCGAGCGATACTTGATATCGCTCGCAACCCGATTGCACCCAAGGTCGAGGTGCGCGACACGCGGACTAAGTTGTGCCGCATAACCATCCCGTGCGGACTATATTCAAGTTTGTACGCTCACTTGCTAATGTCGACGTAGGACTAATTGGGCATGCACGCGACTTGCTAACTTAGCATGTGTTCTCTATCGAGTCATGTTTAACATCGTTCAGACTCTCTATTCGATCGCTTCATAATTCGCACTACGCATTCACAATTCGTCCGAACAATATCTCGTTTGCTATTGTCATCGTAAAGTTATTCAAGCGCGTCTTACGTTTTGCTAACTCTTAGCATCGGTTCCTTCCAACTCAAGTACGTCATGGTTCGGCACAAAGGCCTTCGCCTATCGATCCCGTCCAACTGAGTACTCGTACGAGCTTTTGAAAATATTAGACTTATTGTATGGAACATCCCAAGGCACAACGAGAGAGAGCGTACACTTCTTTTGTTTCCAACCGAGCTTTCAAAACTGAGAAAAATCAACATGAAGTCCAAGGACGTAAAGCCGTGCTCTGATACCAATATGTCACTGCCCCGCTTCCCGTAGGAGCGATCGTCCTCGCTAAGGCGTGATGCCGCACGGGCCTAGGTTGCGCCCGTGCAAGGCCAAGTCCAGATACGGCCGATTTAGCTAGGCTACAGAGTCGCACAGAGTGTCCCCATTACAGCGGAAAGTATATCAACACAAGTAGAAGCAAATTCGAACTCTTTATTGATATTCACGAAGGTTACAAGCGGCGCTAGGCCGATATTACAAATCGCTCAAGCTCTCTCTCTGAAACATAAAAGGCGTGCCAAGTGGCTTACAAGATGGAATGATACATGGCGATGTTCCAATACATTATGTCCTGTATATGGTGCTCCAGCTCCTTGCAACGCTCCAAGGCTCGAGAGATAGCTCCGCGCCTTAGCACGTTCGAGGAAAGCTCCGCACCCGACGACGTTTCTTGCTTCCTGCAAGCAAACTGTGGGGTTATCAGTACATTGTTATGCACTGGTGGGAGAGACTAGCTCGCCCACAACGCTATCATTACCAAACACGTTCCATTTACTTTTGTGCAACATCTATCATTCATTGTCTTTCTAATCTTGCCTTAGGATCAGTTTCATGGCATATTTCATGACCTATCTCGTGTTGCCGAATTCAAGTGTGTGCATGGAAATAAATGCACGACTTACCCATACTTACCGTCCGGCCTTCCCTGTCTAAAGTAAACCAAGTTAGTCAACAATTCAATATGAACTTTTCTATGTCAAGTGCGTGTCCCTGCCTCGGATTCTAGCCTGTCGTAGGCACGTTATCTACACTTGCAGCTATTTCTCATTTTCATTTGGTGTGTCACATTTCAAACATATTCATAAGGCACTTATTTTGTTAACTTAGACTACTTTGATTTCAATGCAAGGACTTGCACGTGGATCGCCACCAGCAAAGTCCACTTAACTCTATATGCACCGGTCGCTGGCACCACAAGCCATTTTGGACATCCAAGCCGTGGTATTTCTCAACTAGCATAGGGTGAGGACTGGCACACACCCCGATAGTCTCTTGAAATACTCCTGCACTTACGTCCCCCGGGTGGCCGAGTCCGCACCCAGGCAGCCCGTAAGCCATGACTTTGATCCCGCCTAGGCCGGCATATCCCCCCCTTTGATCATGCCGCGGAATCCCTTTTCCTTTACGGACACAGCATAAGCCACCCCTCGCTCGTGCCGTTTGTCCACTGACCATTTCGTATTATTATCGTCATAGGCTAACCCTTAGCCGCAATGCGTTATCGACCAGGTTGGCGTCCGTACAGTGTGGGTAGCGAGCCCCGATGCACGTGCCCGTCACACCTGTCGCTAACCATTTCTTTCCTCTCTTATCTTTCATTCATTCTTTCTTTTCTTTGTTTCACTTGTCTGTTTGTTCATCGATTCATTCACGTATTCATTCTTTCATTCGTTGATTCATTCATTCACTTATTCGTTCATTCATTCATTTATACATTTTGTAACTCCCCATGACGGGAGTCGCCTTGGCGACCCATCGGTCCCATAGCCTTTCAATAGTTGCTAAGCTCTACTCGGAACGACTATGTTGATAGTCTTCCCATTTCATTGTTGTAAACCATTCATTGTTTTATTGTTGAACGCATCAGAGACGTAAACGTAAGCTTGTGCCTTAGCACGAGCGTGGAGCGCGGTGCGAGAGTTCTCGTACATTTTCTATGTTCCTTTCCATATTCTATACAAGCATACAAGATGGGATTAATCCCTTAGCTAGGTGCGTTGGGTCATTTATTAGCATGCGCGGTGTTATCGCCTAGCGATTTCAGTGATAGTGTCCGTATTATTATGTGTCTAGGCTAAGCAGAGACGGGTTCATCGGAGCCATCCACCTTAGCGATGTTCGCATCGGCCGAGCGATACTCCGAGCGCGCCTTTGAAAGTCTAAGTCTGGATTCATCTTTGACGGCCAATGTAAGTCTTGCATCGATTCTTCATCAGGTCGATACCAACTCTTCGGGTCGACGGCTCGTTTGAGTCGTTGAACTTGCCAGTTTGAATCGGCGTTTCGCTAGGGCAAAGCGGGGCACTACATTGAGCCAGCGGATGCTTCGGAAGGTGACGTCCATGCATTATGTCCCAGTATAAGTCTTGATTCTACGCGGCCGCATGCTACGAATCGCCAAAAAACTCTATGCCTCGACGCATCCAAGCGAGTTCCGCACCACGAGCTTCTACATGTGCCTGCACATGAAAACTATATGGGTGTCAGTACTCAACTGTACTGGTGGAATGAGCTCCTCGCCCACCCATACAAAATTGACACGTTCATTTACTTTGTGCAATATAACCCTTTTTGATTGTCGTTCTACTCTTATCTTAGGATTAGTTTTAGGACAGAAGCCTTGGCCTATTTTGTGTCTCTAGACCATCCCGTGCTTGCAACAACAACGTTAACCTATCAAGTCGTGCTTGCCCTTCGACACATAATAAGAGACACAACTATGCGATAGTACCCAATTCCTTGTGACCGTGCTACAAATCCATCATACCGTGCCTCGCAACTCAATATGACTTAATCATATCGCCGCCTCGCGGCCTTTGTTACTTTAATCACCAACTGACCCAATCAAGACTTGTGGGCTAAGTATCACTCGAATGACTTTGCCTTGCGGCATTTCCTGACTTAAACTCAAGGTGACTCAAATCCAACTTATGCAGGTTATATGTCGACAACTTAAGACTTGACGCTACATATCGTGCCGAAGTACGCCGACTACGTTGAAACCAATCTTAGGCCCAACCTCGTGTTCTAACTGTACATACACATTCAACTCAACTCAATCCAAAGGCACACATACGGGTTGCCGCCATGCCGACTCATCTATATGAATTGGTCACTGACTCCCAGAGCCATTTTGGACTCCATAGCTAGTTAGGTGGCCGTACTTACCAGCACGAGTAGCGAGCTCCGCTGGAAGTCTCTGCACTAACATGTACGATCATCCAGCACTGCTTACCATGTCTCTATCGCAACGGTCCCATAGGCCACCTGGGTCGCCGTTCGAGAGACAAACCCACCTTGTCGACAAGTTATCCATGACCATGCAAGAATCGTATCAAACTGATGTCTCACACAGTCATTCTACCTCTAGTGTTACCATCTCTTTCAGGGCCAAGTTCAATACTTCTCAAATCTGATACCGCCTCGATGACCTATAGTCGCGAGCATTCTTCTTTCTTGTCCTATCATTTCTTTCAACTCAGGAACAACTATTTAAAGCCTTTTTTCCAAACTTTTATAAATCAACCGTGGCCTGTGCCTTATAACACTAAGTATGTGATATCGTGCCTTAAACCAACTTGAACTCTATGCAACACCACTGCCCAAGTCATACTCTATATGACAGGCCTTACGAATCGTGAAACCAAGTAATATCGACAACCGTAGAAAACATGGGACAATCCTTAGAATGACTTAGGTCGACCGGAATAACTTTGTCTAACTTAATCGAGCCTACAACTTAACCCAAAGGACGAGCAAAGGCTATGCCAAGCCTTGCATCGTGGAAGCGTGCATGCTTTATCGAGCATTTACGCGGGCGACGCCTATGACTTAGTCTAATTTATAGTTTGTGTCGAAGAATAACTTTTTCTTCTCCCAAGCCACGGGATGAAGGACCGAGTGTCATTTTTCAAAGCACGCCGTGCACTAACTCTTAGCCGACCGTTGGACCCTTTCCATATTCTAACTCAATTCGACCCGTCGGGATTACTCCCTTATTTATGTTGATTCGTCTCTTTTATTATCAAGCCTACTTGTGCAAGTTGAAAATATGTGATTTATTATGTGAAGGCAAAGATGAGACGAGTTCACCGAAACTACCCCACCTGAACGAGGAGTCGCCTCTTTGAGTCGCCGTTGCAAGACTAAGTCTGAATGCCGTCGGCGTTTCGATTCCTCCGATTGACTGAGCGGGACGGGACACTACACTACCAAACACGTAGAATAGGGGATCCAAATGTTTTACCTGCTGGATGATTCAAACATGATTTTCTTTGTGACCAACTCTCTCTTAGGAGGTTTAGCGAACACGTTTTAAATTTGGCTTACATTTATATTTTAAAATCTAAATTGGATTGTGTTCACTAAAGATGTATTCAGAATATGATCAGAGATGTATCTATTATTTTTCAGTTTAGATCATCATCTTAAGAAAATACATGTTGGATATGGATTAACTCAATCTTTCATATTTAAATCCAGATCCCATATATAAATGTATAAACAAGTACATAAATTATATAATACTTTTTGTACTTATAATAGTAGGTAACTGTCATGCCCCGCTCCTGTAGGAACGATCGTCCTCGCTAAGGCATGATGCCGCACGGGCCTAGGTTGCGCCCGTGCAAGACTATGTCCAGAAACGGCCGATTTGAGCTAGGCCACAGAGTCGCACAGAGTGTCCCCATTTGCAGCGGAAAGTAAATGAACACAAATTGAAGCAAATTCAACTATTTATTGATATTCAAGAAGTTTACAAGCGGCGCTAGGCCGATATTACAAATCGCTCAAGCTCTCTCTTTGAAACATAAAAGGCGTGCCAAGTGGCTTACAACATGGAATGATTCATGGCGATGTTCCGATACATTATGTCCTGTATATGGTGCTTCAGCTCCTTGCAACGCTCCAAGGCTCTAGAGATAGCTCCGCGCCTTAGCACGTTCGATGGAAGCTCCGCACTCGCCGACGTCTCCTGCATCCTGCAAGCAGACTGTGGGGTTATCACTACATTGTTATGCACTGGTGGGAAGGCTAGCTCGCCCACAATGCAATCATTACCAAACACATTCTATTTTCTTTTGTGCACCGTCTATCATTCATTGTCTTTCTAATCTTGCCTTAGGATCAGTTTCATGCATATTTCATAACCTATCTCGTGTTGCGTAAAACAAGTGTTGCATGGAAATACATGCACAACTTACCCATACTTACCGTCCGGCCTTCCTTGTCCAAGGTAAACCAAGTTAGTCAACAATTCATATGTAGCAACTTGATAAAATTTGCGTAACATTCAGTATTCAAGGGCGTGTCCCTGCCTCGGGTTCTAGCACGTCGTAGGCACGTTTTCTAACTCCTTGCATAAAGTACTTTTGATCATTTGTGCTTTACATTCGATGTCTATTCAGAGGACGTTTTGTTCAGATTAACTTAGACCACTTTGATTTCAATGCAAGACTTGCACGTGGATTGCCACCAGCAAAGTCCACTTAAATCTATATGCACCGGTCGCTGGCATCACAAGCCATTTTGGACATCCAAGCCGTTGTATTTCTCAACTAACATATGTCACGCCCCGATTCCGTCGAATCGATAGTCGTCCCCCGGGCGTGATGCCGTACGAACCTAATTTGCGAACGCACAAGGCATAGTCATAAGGCAATCCGAGACACGAGATCTAAGAGAGTACGCAGACAAATTGAATCACATAATAAGTAAAGGAACTTGATTCTTTATTGATAATGAACATCATTTACAGACTCCGGTACAAGACTCATTGCCGCGCGGGCTACAACATGACTCGATTACAAAAGAGTACCGACGAGATAGTTGTTCCATAGATTGTACACATCCCTCAATATATACAAGTACTCCAGTGACCTGGATGGGAGGGACGCTGAGTCATCTTCCTTTGGACTTTCGAGAGCCTTCAAAATGGAGTCGCTCAGAGAGAGAGTCTTCGACGCACGGCCGAAGCTTCAAAAGTCACGAACGCCGCCGAGCTAGTTGGCGCGTCCTTCCTGGTTCGTGGGACCTGCAAAGAGCGAGGATCAGCACGGAACACATGTACTGGCGAATGGCTAATTAAATCCAAGCTCTAGCATTTGATTCAAGAAGTTTTCATAGCATGTTAGCTAGCTATTTCAATGATCTTTCTAACCATCCTACTCGATTTGCATGTTAACATATTTTGAGGCAAGCATATGAAATTGTATAACATTGAGCAACTATCATATTCATCCGTGCCACGTGCATTTGTTAAGCAGTAAGAAGGGTGTGAAGGCCACTGGCAATTTTAAGCCATAGCGGACATATAGCTGAGTTAGACGGCGACCCTTTCGCGTCGGGTAGCGAGCCCTGTGCGAAAGTTCCCGCATAACTCGTGCCGATGAAGGCTGGCACTTGCTATACACTCGTTCCTCCCAGGCCGAATCAGTCCCTTGGCCTAGGTAACCGTTCGAGGAAACTACACCTTGTCGACAAGTTGTCCAATGACCGTTTTCCTTTGAACTTAGTTGATTTGGGCCATTTGGCCGTATCGTTGCGATAAATATTAATCGATTCATTCATTGTTTTGCATAGACCAAGTATGATTGTATAAGAAAACATGTTTCCATTTCCAAAACCGACAGTTCGTTAACAAGTGTTTCATGAAGTATCGTGCCACGATTTCATTGATTCTACACTATTATGACAAGCATTTATTTTACTTCATATATTGAGTTTTGAAGTAGAGGTACGGGACGAAGGAGGTCAGCCACTCGCCTTAGGCTTGCTTCAAGCGAGCGACTGGTTGGCTGCGCTGTCGTCGCCTACGCGATCACCTACAATCGCATAAGCAAGTGATTAGAACACTGTGTATTTCAAGGAATTTCGATATTAATGCGAGCTCGAAAATGCGTCACAAAAACCCATCGAAAACATTCATGAAAAGCGCATTCACGAAAACGAAAGCCAAAGCCAATTCAAGTGCGGCATGAAAACCAGAGCAACGGGAGGTCTCTCCCGACTCAGCCGCAGAGCCAATCCTCGAGGCGCAACCCACTGAATATGGGACTTGGTTCCGAAGAAGCCATTCCATAACGTGGAATGGATCTTAATTCAACCGTTCCCGTTCGATCGACTCGGCCGGTTCCGACCTATCGGTCCCGACCGAGTCGATAGCGACAGTGTTCCTTTCTCGCGCACCCCGTGGACGGAGACGGGGCACGATGTAGGGATGGGGCACTACACCATAACCAACTAATAAAAAGTTTCGTCCTCGAAACTTAAAGATGGAACCTACCTCTAAGAGAACAATGAAGGAAACTTTTCCTTCATCTCCGATTCAAGCTCCCACGTCGACTCTTCGATCGAGTGGTTCCTCCAGAGGACGCGAACAAGAGAGATCGCTCGGTTGCGCAGCAGCTTATCCTTGCGTTCAATAATTTGAACTGGCTCTTCAACATAGGATAAGTCGGACTTTAGCTCCAGCTGGCCAAAGTCTACCACGTGGCTCGGGTCGTGCACGTACTTCCGCAGTTGAGAGACATGGAAGACATTGTGAACACCT
Organism: Iris pallida; assembly: GCA_029216955.1. Classification (NCBI taxonomy): domain Eukaryota; kingdom Viridiplantae; phylum Streptophyta; class Magnoliopsida; order Asparagales; family Iridaceae; genus Iris; species Iris pallida. The sequence continues at coordinate 18,759,214 of JANAVB010000194.1, forward strand.
TCAAGCGCCGGCGGTAGGACAATTTTGTAGGCCACTGGCGCGACCCGTTCAAGTATTTCGAACGGTCCAACGAATCTCGGACTCAACTTTCCTTTCGCGCCGAACCGAGTAACTCCCCGCATGGGCGATACTTTGAGAAATACGTGATCGCCTACTAGAAACTCGAAAGGCCGGCGATGAACATCCGCATAGCTTTTCTGACGACTCTGTGCGGTCTTTAATCTTTCTCGAACGAGCTTGACCTTTTCCACAGTCTGTTCCACCAGCTCTGGGCCGAGTATCTGCCGTTCCCCGACTTCATCCCAGCAAATGGGCGATCTGTACTTTCGACCGTACAAGGCTTCATACGGCGCCATTTGGATGCTGGATTGGTAGCTATTGTTGTATGCAAATTCTGCCAACGGCAGGTGGACGTCCCAGCTTGATTTGAAGTCAATTGCGCAGAGCCGTAGCATGTCTTCGAGAATCTGATTGACGCGCTCCGTTTGGCCGTCGGTCTGAGGATGGTAAGCTGAGCTGAACTGCAACTTGGTTCCCAGCACCGACTGAAGGCTACTCCAGAATCGCAACATGAACCGTAATCCCGATCAGAGACGATGGATACTGGAACTCCGTGCAGCCGTACTATCTCGTCAAGATAAATTTGCGCCAGGCGATCAACGCTCCAAGTAACTTTGATGGCGATAAAGTACGCAGACTTGGTTAATCGATCGACGATGACCCAGATGGCGTCGTTCTCCCGTGGCGTCTTTGGCAGGCCAACAATAAAATCCATAGTGACATGATCCCATTTTCACTCGGGAATAGCGAGGTTCTGCATCTTCCTACCCGGTCGCTGATGTTCAGCTTTCACCTGCTGACAGGCCATGCATTGCGACACGAAGAGCGCCACATCTCTTTTCATCCCGTGCCACCAGAAAGTCGTGCGGAGGTCCTTATACATCTTGGTACTACCTGGATGCAAAGTGTATTTTGCATAGTATGCCTCCGACAGGATTTCCATTCTGAGTTCTGAATCGTCCGGAACGCATAGCCTATCCTTTAATCGAAGCATGCCGGTTTCGTCTTCCGCAAAGTCGGTCGTCCTGCCTGTCGAAATTAGCTCTCGCACTTTCTTCAGGTACGGATCGTCCGTCTGAGCAGTCTTGATCTTTTCAAGCAAGCTCGGCTCTAACTGCAACTTGGCCAACTGCACATTCCGGAATCTGACTCGGAGCTCGATGCCCATCTCTTCAAGGTCGCGTAGCAGTCTGGGGTCGATGGATAACGAGGCAATGTACTTTTGACTCAAAGCGTCCGCCACAACATTTCTCTTTTTGGCGTATAGTCGATAGTCAAATCGTAATCTTTGATTAGTTCCAGCCAACACCTTTGCCGCAAGTTCAGCTCCTTCTACGTGAATAGATACTTGAGGCTCTTGTGATCGGTATAGATCGTGCACGCCACACCATAGAGATAGTGGCGCCATAATTTCAACGCAAACACAATCGCCGCTAACTCCAGGTCGTGCGTGGGATAATTTTTCTCGTGCGGCTTTAGCTGTCGGGAAGCAAAAGATATCACCTTGTTCCGCTGCATCAGCACACACCCCAAGCCCTGACCGGACGCATCGCTGAATATCTGGAAACCCTTAGTCCCTTCTGGAAGTACGAGTATCGGGGCCGAGACGAGCCTCTGCTTCAACTCTTGGAATGCAGCTTCACAGTCGTCTGACCATTCGAATGCGACTCCTTTCTGGGTGAGGCGAGTCAGAGGCGATGCGATCTTCGCGAAGTCTTTCACGAAGCGTCGGTAGTATCCCGCTAAGCCAAGGAAACTTCGAATCTCGCCGACGGACGCTGGCCGTTTCCAATCGACAACGGCTTCAACTTTCTTTGGGTCGACCGCAATGCCTTCAGCAGAAATGATGTGTCTGAGGAATGCGACGCTGCTAAGCCAGAATTGACATTTGCTTCGCTTCGCATACAGTTGATTTTTTCGAAGGGTCTGAAGCACGGTCCGCAGATGCTCAGTATGTTGCTGCCGATTCTTCGAGTAGACGAGTATATCGTCGATAAAGACTACTACGAACTTGTCGAGGAATGGTCGAATTACCCGATTCATTAAATCCATGAAAGCAGTAGGGGCATTCGTTAGGCCGAACGGCATTACCAGGAACTCGTAATGGCCGTAACGAGTGCGAAATACAGACTTTGGCACATCGTTTGGCTTGATCTTGAGTTGATGGTAACCCGAACGCAGATCAATTTTAGAGAACACTGTGGCTCCTTGGAGCTGATCAAACAGATCATCTATGCGGGGCAGGAGGTATTTGTTCCGGACGGTGGCTTTATTCAGCTCGCGGTAGTCGATACAAAGACGCATAGGGCCATCCTTCTTCTTGACAAATAGTACGGGCACTCCCTACGGCGAGACGCTGGGTCGGATGAATCCCTTGTCGAGCAATTCCTGTAACTGCACCTTGAGTTCCTTAAGCTCTGCAGGGGCCATTCTGTACGGGGTCTTCGATATCGGTCGAGTGTCGGGGAAGGTATCGATAGTGAACTCAATCTCTCGATCGGGCGGCATGCCAGACAGTTCGTCCGGGAACACATCGGGGAATTCTGCCACAACGTCGGTCTGACCCGCGTTTGCACCATCCTGTCACATGTCTCAAACGGAAGCTAGATAGCCTTCGCACCCGGAATGCAGCATCCGTCGAGCAGATATTGCAGAGATCACCATGCAGGTCGGCGACGCCTCACCACACGAGTAGCAGAATTCAGGCACTCCCGGTATGTGGAATGTGACCTTCTTTTCAGCGCAGTCTATGGTTGCGTTGCACGGACCGAGCCAATCCATCCCCAGAATGATATCGTAGTCCTTAATATTTAGAACTATTGCATCGAGACTGACCTTTTGACCACCTATACAGATGACTCCGTCTCTGCAGACTAAGTTCGCAGCTAGTGGCATGCCCGACGGGATGTTAACAGTGAGCTCAAGACCGAGCGGTGTCAGAGGAAATATGTGCTCGGCGGCAAAGTCCGCCGATATGAAACTATACGTGGCACCTGAATCAAACAATACACGAGCAGGTTTATTATTGAATTGCAGTATACCTGTCACAACTGTGTCAGATGCGAACGCTTTGTCTCGGGTCATGGCGTAGACGCGGCCCTGAGCATTAGGGCGACGGTCTTGGCCATTCTGTTGTACGGTTGGTGGAGCCCGAGGTGCTTGGCCTCGGTTCTGATAGTGTTGTCGTGGGCGCTGGTTCGACTTCTTCGGGCAGTCGCGTACAATATGGTCGGCTCGGCCGCACCCGAGGCACGTACCATTCTTCAGTCGGCACTCGCTAATCAGGTGTCCCTCCTTGGCACTAGAAAGTGCAGACCACTCGATCCTTCGTCTGGTTGCCGCCTCCGTTGCCACGATTTTGACGCTTATGTGCGTTGTTGCCTCCACATTACTATGGCGTTTGTTATTAAATTGAACAGCGCCGGTAGTAGTAGGAGGATACTCGGACTCCAGACGGATGGCATAGGTTGAGTACCTCGCCCATGGTTTTGTATTCGGCCACCGAAACATGCGCACAGGATAGTTGAACGCAGGCCCACTTCGAATCGTCGAGCTCGACTGGCAGTGGTAGGTAGGAAGTCCCCAGCAAACTTGGCCAGTTTGTTGAATTTGGCCGCATATTGTCGTACAGTCATATTGCCTTGCTTTAACTGCATAAACTCATCTTCTTTCTCCTGTCGCATGGCTGCAGAAAGATATTCAGTCTCGAATGCCTTTTTGAATGTCGCCCATGAGATCGTCGCTGTCTCGTCTTCACGTCGAATTGCCCGCTTCTGCACAGCCCACCAATCGTGCGCGTTCATTCGAAGTAGAAGTTGAGCACACGCGACTTTCTTTGAGTCCTCGACACCCAGAAGCTCGAACTTATCTTCCAGCTCCTCCAGTCAGTCGATCGCCACCGCGGGGTCTTCTGTGCCGTTGAAGGAAGTGCGGCAGCTTTTCGTAAATTTTGACACGTCGAAGTTAGAACTTCTCGATGCTGCAGGTAAGAGCGCGGGCGCCTCTGGTTCATCTTCGTTGGATCGAACCGCAGGCTGGGTCACGGTAGGTGTCATCGTTGAGTTGTTGTTGCCGACGACCGACTGTACGATCTGCTGGAGGGTATTCAGCTGCTGCTGCTGCAGCTTGAATTGAGCCTCGAAACTGATTCTCAAATTGGGCTTGACGAGCCTCCGCTTGCTGACGATGGAGCTCGTTTTGACGTTGCTGTATTTCAAGCATCTGCAGCATACGTTGCATCGGGTCACCGGAAGGTCCGGCTGCGACAGGCGTCATTCCCGTTGGGTTGACGGAATGCTCGGGTCTAGAAGCACTCGAGCTACTAGAAGCGCTCGTCTCGTCTTCCACCTGAGCCCCCGTAACTGGATGGAAGAATGAAAGGCAACTCTCGTTAGTTTCAGAAAATGTCCTGGGTTCAGTGTATGGAACAACACTTCTCATCGACACGAGGTCAACGGTCGGAGACTAGAATTCGACACTAGAGGCCAAGGACGTAAAGCCGTGCTCTGATACCATTATGTCACGCCCCGATTCCGTCGAATCGATAGTCGTCCCCCGGACGTGATGCCGTGCGAACCTAATTTGCGAACGCACAAGGCATAGTCATAAGGCAATCCGAGACACGAGATCTAAGAGAGTACACAGACAAATTGAATCACACAATAAGTAAAGAACTTGATTCTTTATTGATAATGAACATCATTTACAGACTCCGGTACAAGACTCATTGCCGCGCGGGCTACAACATGACTCGATTACAAAAGAGTGCCGATGAGATAGTTGTTCCATAGATTGTACACATCCCTCAATATACACAAGTACTCCAGTGACCTGGATGGAAGGGACGCTGAGTCATCTTCCTTTGGACGTTCGAGAAGCCTTCAAAATGGAGTCGCTCAGAGAGAGAGTCTTCGACGCACGGTCGAAGCTTCAAAAGTCACGAACGCCACCGAGCTAGTTGGCGCGTCCTTCCTGGTTTGCACGGGACCTGCAAAGAGCGAGGATCAGCACGGAACACATGTACTGGCGAATGGCTAATTAAATCCAAGCTCTAGCATTTGATTCAAGAAGTTTTCATAGCATGTTAGCTAGCTATTTCAATGATCTTTCTAACCATCCTACTTCGATTTGCATGTTAACATGTTTTGAGGCAAGCATATGAAATTGTATAACATTGAGCAACTATCATATTCATCCGTGCCACGTGCATTTGTTAAGCAGTAAGAAGGGTGTGAAGGCCACTGGCAATTTCAAGCCATAGCGGACATATAGCTGAGTTAGACGGCGACCCTTTCGCGTCGGGTAGCGAGCCCTGTGCGAAGGTTCCCGCATAACTTGCGCCGATGAAGGCTGGCACTTGCTATACACTCGTTCCTCCCAGGGCCGAATCAGTCCCTTGGCCTAGGTAACCGTTCGAGGAAACTACACCTTGTCGACAAGTTGTCCAATGACCGTTTTCCTTTGAACTTAGTTGATTTGGGCCATTTGGCCGTATCGTTGCGATAAACATTAATCGATTCATTCATTGTTTTGCATAGACCAAGTATGATTGTATAAGAAAACATGTTTCCATTTCCAAAACCGACAGTTCGTTAACAAGTGTTTCATGAAGTATCGTGCCACGATTTCATTGATTCTACACTATTATGACAAGCATTTATTTTACTTCATATATTGAGTTTTGAAGTAGAGGTACGGGACGAAGGAGGTCAGCCACTCGCCTTAGGCTTGCTTCAAGCGAGCGACTGGTTGGCTGCGCTGTCGTCGCCTACGCGATCTCCTACAATCGCATAAGCAAGTGATTAGAACTACTGTGTATTTCAAGGAATTTCGATATTAATGCGAGCTCGAAAATGCGTCACGAAAACCCATCGAAAACATTCATGAAAAGCGCATTCACGAAAACGAAAGCCAAAGCCAATTCAAGTGCGGCATGAAAACCAGAGCAACGGGAGGTCTCTCCCGACTCAGCCGCAGAGCCAATCCTCGAGGCGCAACCCACTGAATATGGGACTTGGTTCCGAAGAAGCCATTCCATAACGTGGAATGGATCTTAATTCAATCGTTCCCGTTCGATCGACTCGGCCGGTTCCGACCTATCGGTCCCGACCGAGTCGATAGCGACAGTGTTCCTTTCTCGCGCACCCCGTGGACGGAGACGGGGCACGATGTAGGGACGGGGCACTACAACGTAGGGTACAGGCTGGCACACACACCGTTAGTCTCTTGAAAATACTGCTGCACTTACGTCCCCTGGATGGCCAAGTCCATACCCAGGCAGCCCGTAAGCCATTTTGATTTCCGTCCGGACCGGCCACGTCCTCCCTTTGACCGTGCCGCTGGAAATCCTTTATATCTCCCACCTCCCGTATACGAAGGGATTGTCCACGACCATTTCGTATTATTTTTTATTTAACTTAACGGCTGTCTCCGAGCCGTAGGCTAACCCTTAGCCATAATGCGTTATCGACCAGGTTGGCGTCCGTACAGCGCGGGTAGCGAGCCCCTGTTGCACGTGCCCGTCATACCTGTCGCTAACCATTCCTTTCCTTCTTATCTTTTATTCATTCTTTCTTTCTTTCACTTGTTTGTTCGTTCATTGATTCATTCACATATTCATTCTTTCATTCGTTGGTTCATTCATTCACTTATCCATTCATTCTTTCATTCACACATTATGCAACTCCCCGTACGGGAGTCGCCTTGGCGACCCATCAGCCCCATAATCTTTCAATATTGCTATACTCTACTTGGAACGACTATGTTGATAGTCTTCCCAGTTTCATTGTTGTAATCCATTCAATGTTTCATTGTTGAACGCATAGGGAACTCGAATATAAGCCTGTGCCTTAGCACGAGAGTGGAGCGCGGTACGAGAGTTCTCACATTTTTCTATGTTCCTTTCTATATTCTATACAAGCATACAAGATGGGATTATTCCCTTAGCTAGGTGCGTTGAGTCATTTATTAGCATGCACGGTGTTATCGCCTAGCAATTTCAGTGATAGTGTCCGTATTGTCATGTGTCTAGGCTAAGCAAAAACGGGTTCATCGGAGCCACCCACCTTAGCGATGCTCGCATCGACCGAGCGATACCCCGAGCGCGCCTTTAATAGTCTAAGTCTGGATTCATCTTTGACGGGCCATTGTAAGTCTTGCATCGATTCGCATCGATACTTCGTCGGGATCGACGCAACTCTTCGAGTCGACGGCTCATTTGAGTCATTACACTTGCCGTTTGAATCGACGTTTCGCTAGGGCGGAGCGGATCATTACATAATACACCACTCATAACAAGTCTCGTCCTCGAGACTTCCTGAGTGCAGGTCATCCTACCATTCCTTAACTCGTGTCGTCGTGTTTCTTAGACAATTCTATCGAACGGCTCTATCGTTCGATGGCATCGAACTATACTCGATACTTTTCTAAGTTCTATGTTGCATACGTTTGGTCGATTTTATTGAATAGATTTTCATTCATTTTAGAGTTGATGGCTCTTATTCAATTGTCGTGTTTCCTTCGACTTGGTTGCTATTGCGTTGTGTCATGGGACGATAATGGTCGTACGAGGTGTGTTGTAATTTATCAAACACGAGGGTCGTAGGCTGCGGCTAACTCACTTCTGTTTTATGCGCATCTCAACACCCACTTGCAGCTGCATTCGAGTTCATCATATCGCTGAGTTTGGATCGTGCACATATCCAAGGCGTCCTCCGAATATGTACATTTCAACCAAGCTTAGCGACTAACGAAGTCGGACAAGCTACTAGTGATAGTTTTGATTTGTCGATCATTTTGCTAACTTCGATTTAAAACCGAACTCATGTGCATCTCACTATCGTTTATCTCGGTCCTCGAGATGATCCGATTGGCTACTCAAGCGTTCTTGTCCACGAAATCAGTATGATTTCTTCTTAGCGGGGTCGACCAAGTCTAAGTAATTTCCGTCCGATTCGAGACTAAGTATCGTACTATCATCGAGTACGTCTTCCAATCAATGATTCAATTCGTTATCCCAACTTTACTTGCGCATCATCCATTCCTATCATTCGCTTTGTTTGGGGCCAATCTCATCGTCATTCACGCACACTCCCTATTTCCCCGTCCTACTCTAAGTCTTGCTGCCCCAAGTCAATCGCCCGTCCAGACGATACTGTAAGGTCAATCGCACAAGTTCAATCACTCGGCATAGGGTCGTCCGCCTATCCGCTAGGTCATCTCACAGGGTCATAGTTACAAGTCAAGTCCGTGGCTCATCGTGCAAGGTCGTTGCACGACGCTCGCCCCCAAATCCTATGGTCAAACTATTTGTTCGTTTGTACGGGAGTTTCTATCCAAGTTTATTTCGCTCAAATTTCTAAACATCAAGCAGCGTTCACCCTATTCGAATTAACATATTCTTCGTTCCAAGTTCGAGCTCGTTTAAGAAAGTCATCCTACGATAGGTTGTCCTCAACCAAATCCTCGATATGTTAATATCGTGCGTCCGTACTAGCAATTATCGTAGTCTATCTCTTCAAGTATGTTTTGATACAGTTCACCTATCCAATTCATGTAGTCGATCACAAGATCGTCTAGCCTTGCAATATGTATGCCCCAATCTCACGCAAGTCAGATTATCCATGGCGGACATGAATCACCATGTCGACATTCCCGCAGAATAATCGTTCTCATCGGGACGTAACTCTTGCGTTGCGTCTAGGCTTACTCATTTTTCGAATACGCAGATTGGGCCTATTCAATCCTCGACTTTACTTCGCCGTCTATTATACGTCCGATCAATCCTTAAATTCACCTTCGCTTTCAAACCACAAGTCGAAGCGATCAAAATTGCCATGTCAAGGTATTTCGAGTTCGATCATTCCCGCTGGACATGAATCACCATGCTAACGCTCACGCGGAATGATCGTCCCAAATCCGACATGACGCATGTGCGAGGCCGGAGTTACGCTCGCATAAGACAAGATCGTTGTCATTGTGGTTATCACCGAACATCCAAGTCACTTTCCTTCCTCATTTTAAACATTATTTCCAACATAGCATCCTTCAAAATAATAACTTCTAATACAATCATCATTCATCGAATCAGAGTACCCCCGAGTTATCGTACATCGATCTTTGATATGCCTCAATACCATCGATGATGTATATAACCTGACGATCTTCCTTTTACAACAAATTCCAAGTCGTGCAACTTAATTTCCTTAATTCATATTGTTGCGTGCTAACTCTTCATCGAGCAACATCAATTTCAATTCCTTAGTCATTCTCGTATCTTCAAATCAACGTTTCCTATGCACGCTATCTTCCGACCGTGCTATTCCCGATCTCGTCCATGAGTAATTCACCTTAACTCAAGTTTCAATCCATTCAACTAAATTCAAAATCACATGCACGATCTTCTATGTTTCCTCGACCAAGACCTTCGTTCGTTTCATGATTCGTACTACGCATTCTTAATTCGTCCGAACGATATCTCGTTTGAGACTTTCGAAGTCGAAACCAACTAAGCATTACTCATTCTAAGGCTTGCGCGATATCATCGCTTGCTGACGTACTCGTTCTATTCGTAAATCCTTTAGTCTCGTTCGAACAATTTCAATAACGTCCATACACTACTCAGGGTTCGAGCTATTCGACTAGTCATCGACACTCGTTCTTTTTCTTCTTCGAAGCTATCACATACACCACTCGGAGTCAACTCATTCTACAAATCCTCAAAAGATTATTCGATTCCCAATCGGTGTGTTCAATCACGCGTTCGTCCATTCCTCAAAGTCTAATAACCATCTCTCGTGCTCGCTTTAGCGTTGGTCAAATAGCGTCTCTATCAACATACGTTCTAAGTCCCACTTATTCTTGTCCGAGCGATAGTCGGTCTCGCTCGCAAACTCGTTCGCACCAGAAGGTCTAGGTGCACGATACTCCGCACAACTTAGCCAAAAGGCTGCGTGCATAACTATCCCGTTCGAACTATACTTCGATCTCGCGTACTCGTTCGCTATTGTCAGTGTAAGGTTATTCAAGCACGCCTTGCGTTTGCTAACTTTTAGCATGCGTTCCTTCTAACTCGAGTCCGTCGTGGTTTGGCACAAAGGCCCTTGCCTATCGATCCCGTTCAATCGAGTACTCGTACGAGCTTTTGAAAATATTAGACTTATTGTATGGAACATCCCAAGGCACAACGAGAGAGAGAGTGTATACTTCTTTATTTCCAACGAGCTTTCAAAACTGAGAAATCGACGTGAAGACCAAGGACGTAAAGCCGTGCTCTGATACCAATCTTTCACGCCCCGCTTCCACAGGAGGGATCGTCCTCGCTAAGGCGTGATGCCGCACGGGCCTAGGTTGCGCCCGTGCAAGGCTATGTCCAGAAATGGCCGATTTGAGCTAGGCCACATAGTCGCACAGAGTGTCTCCATTTGCAGCGGAAAGTAAATAAACACAAATTGAAGCGAATTCAACTCTTTATTGATATTCAAGAAGTTTACAAGCGGCGCTAGGCCGATATTATAAATCGCTCAAGCTCTCTCTCTCTGAAACATAAAAGGCGTGCCAAGTGGCTTACAACATGGAATAATTTATGGCGATGTTCCGATACATTATGTCCTGTATATGGTGCTTCAGCTTCTTGCAACGCTCCAAGGCTCCAGAGATAGCTTCGCGCCTTAGCATGTTCGATGAAAGCTCCGCACCCGCCGAAGTCTCCTGCATCCTGCAAGCAGACTGTGGGGTTATCAGTATATTGTTATGCACTGGTGGGGAGGCTAGCTCGCCCACAATACTATCATTACCAAACACGTTCTATTTACTTTTAGTGCACCGTCTATCATTCATTGTCTTTCTAATCTTGCCTTAGGATCAGTTTCATACATATTTCATAACCTATCTCGTGTTGCGTAAAACAAGTGTTGTATGGAAATACATGCACAACTTACCCATACTTACCAGTCCGGCCTTCCTTGTCCAAGGTAAACCAAGTTAGTCAACAATTCATATGTAACAACTTGATAAAATTTGCGTAACATTCAGTATTCAAGGGCGTGTCCCTGCCTCGGGTTCTAGCACGTCGTAGGCACATTTTCTAACTCCTTGCACGAAGTACTTTTGATCATTTGTGCTTTACATTCGATGTCTGTTCAGAGGACATTTTGTTCAGATTAACTTAGACCACTTTGATTTCAATGCAAGGACTTGCACGTGGATTGCCACCAGCAAAGCCCACTTAAATCTATATGCACCGGTCGCTGGCATCACAAGCCATTTTGGACATCCAAGCCGTTGTATTTCTCAACTAACGTAGGGTGCGGGCTGGCACACACCCCGTTAGTCTCTTGAAAATACTGCTGCACATTACGTCCCCTGGATGGCCAAGTCCACACCCAGGCAGCCTGTAAGCCATTTTGATTTCCGTCCGGATCGACCACGTCCTCCCTTTGACTGTGCCGCTGGAAATCCCTTATATCTCCCACCTCCCGTATACGAGGGGATTGTCCACGACCATTTCGTATTATTGTCATTTAACTTAACGGCTGTCTTCGAGCCGTAGGCTAACCCTTAGCCATAATGCGTTATCGACCAGGTTGGCGTCCGTACAGCGCGGGTAGCGAGCCCCGTTGCACGTGCCTGTCATACCTGTCGCTAACCATTCCTTTCCTTCTTATCTTTTATTCATTCTTTCTTTCTTTCACTTGTTTGTTCGTTCATTGATTCATTCACGTATTCATTCTTTCATTTATTGGTTCATTCATTCACTTATCCATTCATTCTTTCATTCACACATTATGCAACTCCCCATACGGGAGTCGCCTTGGCGACCCATCGGCCCCATAATCTTTCAATGTGGCTATACTCTACTTGGAACGACTATGTTGATAGTCTTACCGTTTTATTATTGTAATCCATTTATTGTTTCATTGTTGAACGCATAGGGAACTCGAATATAAGCCTGTGCCTTAGCACGAGCGTGGAGCGCTTGTCACGACCCGCACCCTGAAGAGGGACACGAGCACGTGGTTACGTCCAGCCTACGTCGCAGAATCGACGGTAGAACGCTGTATATAGGGTCTGTAAATACTACGACTAAACAGATAAATGTACCTGTACAGTATATACACTCCGAACGGAGGAACATAGCAATACAGTCTCAATCACATATATCAAAACTAGGGTAGATAGCATGAAAAGAGATATGATAGATAAGACAAGTAACGAGTCCAGAAATATCCACAAGTCACAGCTAACACAAAAAAACCAGAGTCTCAGAATAATAATAAGTATAAAGATACTACAACTGGAATGAACTAGCTGACTCGCAGGCCAGGCAAACCTAACTAAAACTAGGCTACTCGGGATGAGCGAAGTCTAGTGGCTCTACCACTAAGCCCCGGTCTAGGTCAAGTCCATCCGACTCTATCCCGTAGTAAGTCGGGCAATCAGCCTCTAAGTCATCTGTACAATTTGTCAACGTATCCTGTCAGGAAAATGAGCAAGTACAAACACCAACAGCAGTTCCATATGAATTGACAAAAGCTATAAGAGACAGTATAATAAAATACAAGACAAAATCAACTGGAAATATATATCATGATGTGAGTACTGTAAAGGACGATAATGTATATGTATATATAGGATGACTTGAGAACTATTCGGAAGCCGAGTTACAACCCTTAAACCAAACAAGGACCGGGATTGTAACCCTTCTCCCGAACAGAACTTAGTCACCCTAAGATAATAAATATAAAAGGTGCCTTGAATTATTAGTACGTCATGTGATCGGCTTGGAAAATGATCAGGCTTTCCATCTGACCGGCTATGAACCATGAATACAATAAAAATGATAAGGCCGGTCACCATGGAAAGCTATGAACCGTATAGGGTAAGGCTTTACCCGTCGTGAGGTGAGGGTATAGCTATGAACCATATGTACCATAGAATCATGTGGGAATTGATCACACAACCACTAATAACTCCCCCATCCCCGAATAGTATAATGGATCTGGACATGACACGTCGTGACACGAGATTCCATAAGAGGGTAGCAAGTCCCCTTTGAAATCGGTGTCTATACCAATACCCTGAAACAAGATAGAACATGTACCAATATACCATGAAACTCTAGGAACAACATCCCATGTCATGATCCAACATATACTAGTCCGTGTACTGCCGTGACTGGAAATCGAGTATAACACTACAACTGAATCGGATATAGCAGATATCAAGACAATGAAAACTATCAGTGAATGTACTCGTCTAGTGGTCCTGAGCTGATAGAGTGAACAGATGCTCAGAGTGATCACAGACCTAAAATAAGATACTATGAGTCAAACAGGGCTAAATACTGAAAAAGGAAGCTAATACAAGCCATGAATGCAAGTCTAAGTCAAAACTAGGTCAATATAGGTCAAACTAAGTCATACTAGGCCATACTGGTTCATACTAGGTCATACTAGGTCACTAGGAGTCATTCCAAGTCAAACTAGGTCAATCAGGATCAACGGTTGACTTACAGTTGACTTTTGGTCAAAAAGTCAACTCTGGTCAACTCTGATCAACTTTGGTCAACTCTAGGTCAACCCTAGGTCAACTAGTCTAATGTTGACCAAATGTTGACTTTCAGTCAACTGGTCAACTCTGGGTTGGTTTCGGTCAAATCGGGTCGCTTAAAGGCTAAGTTTGACTCTCGGTTGACTTTTGTTGACTTTTGGTCAAAAAGGTCAACCGACGTCAAAACTAGTCTTAGAGTACCATATTTGATCATTACCAACCACGGGGATCAAGTTCTAACACCATCTTAGGCTTCTAACACCAATATCCTATTTCTAGGCAAAACTAGCATTTACCCTTCTAAGGTAAATCCCGATACCTTGCCAAAAATCAATGAAACCTTGCAAATACCCATGGCACTAGCCTAGGCTCCTTAGGGTAGCTAGATATCAACCTATCTAAGGTTTACCTACCAAGAAATTTGGGTATCCTAAGTATCTAGACCATCTTAGGACACATGCTAACTCTTTACCCATTACCTTGCCTATATCATGAATTTACCCTTTTCAATACCCCACTCACCAACACCACTCACCCTCACATGATACCACACTCTATTAGGCCTCTCTATAGGTTCCCTAATAGGTTTCCTACTAGTTTAGAGGTAGGTTATACTATAGGATACTAAACTACACTCAAAATACCTCACAAAACACACACACACATCTCACAAATACACACACACACATAGGTAATATATGGACAGATTTTGTAGTGTTTGTGGACTGATTTTGGGGGACTAATAGGACTGATTTTTAGGTGGTTGTGGACTGATTTGAATGGTTGTTAAGGGGACTAAATGGGACAACAATTGTGGTGATATGAAGGGCTATTTGGTGGCCAAAATGTGGGCTACTATGTGGGAAAACAAGTGGACAGATTTTGTAGTGATATAGGACAGTTTTTGGGCTGTTTTTGAGTGCAATATTGGACAGCCATCAATGGCAAAATAGGACAGTTTTTGGGGGTCAACATGGGCTGAATTGGAGTGGTTTATGGGGTAAATGGAGGGGGCTATTTTGAAGTATTGGTGGACTGATTTTTAGGTTGGTTTGGGGCTGTTTTGGAGTAGCAATTAGGACAGATTTTGTAGGTATTTGTGGGCTTTTTGAATGGGAAAAATAGGACAGCAGTTGGGTGGTTTCTCTCCCTCTAAACACTCCACAAACTCTCCACAATCTCTCCCACAAACACATCTCTACCTCCCCCACAACACCTCACAATCTCCCCTCTATATATCTCCTCTCTATTCACTCAAACTATATATCAAATACCTATCCTACAACAATCACAACTTGCACACACACACCCCATGGCCGAACCTATTGCCCCACTCTCCCCAAGCACAACAACAACTCCCATGACAAAATATCCACCAATATATATATAAACCATATATATATATATATATATATATATATATATATATATATATATATATATATATATATATATATATATATATAACCACAAATATATAAACAAATGGAAAAAAGAATATGATACATATAGATACATGAATAAACTCATTCTAAAATGTGCAAAAATCTGGAATAATATGAAGAACAACATAAAAATAATATTAGAACAATATTCATGTGTCCAAAAGAGGGTTTCTCCTATTGGGATACAAACCTACATGTTGGACACTCCTAGAAATGTCCAAAGGACACAAAATTGGTCTCTAATGGGGACACAACCATGGAAATCATCCTAATGGGTTTCCTATCCAATCTATATGAGAAAAGAAACAAGTTTGGAGAAGGAATCACCTTGGTTTGGAGAAAGAATCAATGGAAACTTCAAAAGTGGAAGGAGCCCTTTGGAGAAGAAGAAGAAAAGTGGATGAGAATGAAAGAAAATTGATTTCTCTCTCCTCCCCACTCCTACACCTAGTGGCCGGCCACATTGGGTTTTTGTCCTATTTGGATAATTACAAGTTTGCCCTCCAATGGTTTAAATAGCTAATAAATAGGAAAGGGTTAAGTCGGGGGTAGTTTAGTCAAACCGAAACCACTAATCTCTAACTAAAATTAACCAAAATAATTAGTCTAGTCTCTAACCAAAATATCTAACATATGGGCCATGGCTAACTAGTGTGTGGGCCCGCTAAGGTCAAAATATTCCGGATCCCCGAAACAAGTCAAAACAAGTCGGAATGAGTTGAAATTCGAACCCGATTCAAATAACCCCAAAATAATACAAATAATAATTAAATAACTCCAAAATAATTTTTAAAGTGGAAAATGACAAAAATACCCCTGTTTCTAGAAACTAGGGGTGACAAATCTATCCACCTTAAAAAATTTCGTCCTCGAAATTAAAACCAAACAATAGTAAAATCTCAAATTCACAAGTCATGGCAAAATTTTTAAATGATTAAAATCTCAAAAATCAAAGCAGGAACTAAATGACTAAATTTATAAATTTTAAAATTACTTCACAAATATAAGTCTATCCACCTTAAAAGAATCATTCAAAAACTTAAAACGAAGCAACACAGAAAATTCATGCAATTTGATAATCGTATGCGTCTGTCCAATAATCATGATACTCAGAATCTCCGTCATGCCAGTGAGCAAGGCTACGATAATCACAGAGTCCTCGACTATGGTACATACCTCTAGAATCATGGTATTTAAAATTTTGCATTGCCGCATGCTTGGCAGCAAAAACCTTAAATTTCCACACCCGAGAAATACGACCATAATCCGACTATATGTCCTCACTATGCCTGCTAGCATGACCCTAGAGGATTCTAAAATTTCATAATCGAGGCGACCTAGCCCATACGACTTATCTCAGAAAAATCACACCACAAGAACAACTTTTCATCAAACAGACAAGGAACAGATGGAATCGAAATTCAAACAGTAAATAAGGAAGCAAATGCGGAAAGGAGATCAAAAGATCGGAACCTGCACTCTGCTCTGCTACTGCCTGAGTGGGCTCAACTGCCATGGTAAAAGCATGCCCCTGCTGGCCTCCTCTAGCCTGCTGTACTCTGCTCTGGCCTGTCTGGCTAGCTGCACGGACAGCACAGTCCCTCACCTGGTGGTCTGGAGCTCCACAGAATAAACAGACTCCCAGCTTCATCCTACAAGCCTTCCGGGTGTGCCCCATCTTCTTGCAGAAGGTACACTGGATATCCTGCCTCCGGCCCTATCCCTGGTGCTGCTGGGCACGCGCCGGTGCCTGCTGAAACTGCAACTGAGGCTGCTGCTGCTGGAACTGCCTCTGCTGGAAATGTGGACGCTTTGCTGGCCCCGCACTCGAACTGGCTCCCAAGACATCACTGCCCCTCTTCGGCTTGAGGCCGAAGTCCTTCTCAGCAATCTGAGCCTCCATCAAAATCTGCTCAAAGGTAGCGTCTCGTCGCCCGGATGTGCGAGTGCGCACTGCGTGAATGAGACCCCTCCTGAACTTCCGGGCCTTGCACCCCTCATCCTGAACCAAACTCGGTACAAACCTGCTCAGGCGAAAAAACTCTGCTGCGTACTCGTCGACCGACGAGCTCCCTTGCTCCAGACTGGCAAACTGCCCCTCTAAAGCTGACACGACTACGTCCGGGTAGAACTTCTCTTTAAAGAGTTTTCTGAAGTCCTCCCAAGACAATCCCCTCACTGACGCACGCGGATCCGTGCGGTACCACGTCAACGCTATGTCGAAGAACTGGCTCGCTGCAAAAGTCACCCACAGAGCTCTCGGAACCTCTGCCAACTCCAGACTCCGCTGGACATCCTCTAGCCAGTCGTCCGCGTATAGGATATCCTCGGTACCCTTGAAATCTCGCGGGTTCATCTTCCTGAAGTCGAGATGCGTGCCGGGCCTCCCCTGGCCCTGCTGCTGTGCCGGTGCTCCCTGAACTGTCGCCGGTGCACCTCTCTCCACTGCTGCCATAGCTAACTGGTGCGAGTTCTCCATCGTCTGTCGCAGCACCTCTGTCTGACGGTGTTGTGCCTCTGCCTGTGCTCTCTGCGTCTGCAACATCTGCTGCAGAAGGGCCATCATACCCTGAGTGTCTGCCGGTAGCTGAGGCGGCAGTGGAAGAATGTCTGGAATGACCATGGACGGTCTCGCTGCTGGAGGTGGAAGACCTCCTGAAACCGTCGCTGCCGGTGCTCCCGCCGGTAGGGCAGGAACTGATGTGGCTGCTCCCTGAACTGCAGCTCCCCCAGCTGGAGGTGGAAGACCTCCGGGAACTGCCGCTGCTACTCCTGCCTGAAGGGCAGGAACTGATGCTACTGCACTCTCGACTGTCAGTCCCGTAGCCGGAGGTGGAGGACCTCCCTGATCTGACCTCTCTGGAACTGTACTAGGACCCGCTGCCTGAGAACGAGTGACTGTCATCCTGAAGATGAAATGAACCCAAGAGATCAATATGGCACATGATAGGAATATCAAAGACGGACAATTAAATTCAATGCAAAAGAATTTGTCATGGTAATCAAAAGATCAGAGATTTCCTAGCATGTGATTGAGTAACTCCTATCATGCCCTAACCTATATCCTAATCGCAGGCTCGTAATTAGCACTCTAAGTCGAGCACCATTACGAGTTCGCACTAGTTGCGACACTGACCTGCATGGGCCACCACAAAAACGTGTCACGACCCACACCCTGAAGAGGGACACGAGCACGTGGTTACGTCCAACCTACGTCGTAGAATCGGTGGTAGAACACTGTATATAGGGTCTGTAAATACTACGACTAAACAGATAAATGTACCTGTACAGTATATATACTCCGAACGGAGGAACATAGCAATACAGTCTCAATCACATATATCAAAACTAGGCTAGATAGCATGGAAAAGAGATATGATAGATAAGACAAGTAACGAGTCCAGAAATATCCACAAGTCACAGCTAACACACAAAAACCAGAGTCTCAGAATAATAATAAGTATAAAGATACTACAACTGGAATGAACTAGCTGGCTCACAGGCCAGGCAAACCTAACTAAAACTAGGCTACTCGGGATGAGCAAAGTCTAGTGGCTCTACCACTAAGCCCCGATCTAGGTCAAGTCCATCCGACTCTATCCCGTAGTAAGTCGGGCAATCAGCCTCTAAGTCATCTGTAAAATTTGTCAACGTATCCTGTCAGGAAAATGAGCAAGTACAAACACCAACAGCAGTTCCATGTGAATTGATAAAAGCTATAAGAGACAGTATAATGAAATACAAGACAAAATCAACTGGAAATATATATCATGATGTGAGTACTGTAAAGGACGATAATGTATATGTATATATAGGATGACTTGGGAACTATTCGGAAGCCGAGTTACAACCCTTAAACCAAACAAGGACCGGGATTGTAACCCTTCTCCCGAACAGAACTTAGTCACCCTAAGATAATAAATATAAAAGGTGCCTTGAATTATTAGTACGTCATATGATCGGCTTGGGAAAATGATCAGGCTTTCCATCTGACCGGCTATGAACCATGAATACAATAGAAATGATAAGGCCGGTCACCATGGAAAGCTATGAACCGTATAGGGTAAGGCTTTACCCGTCGTAAGGTGAGGGTATAGCTATGAACCATATGTACCATAGAATCATGTGGAATTGATCACACAACCACTAATAACTCTCCCATCCCCGAATAGTATAATGGATCTGGACATGACACGTCGTGACACGAGATTCCATAAGAGGGTAGCAAGTCCCCTTTGAAATCGGTGTCTATACCAATACCCTGAAACAAGACAGAACATGTACCAATATACCATAAAACTCTAGGAACAACATCCCATGTCATGATCC
Source organism: Iris pallida (assembly GCA_029216955.1). Lineage (NCBI taxonomy): Eukaryota > Viridiplantae > Streptophyta > Magnoliopsida > Asparagales > Iridaceae > Iris > Iris pallida. The sequence goes on from JANAVB010000194.1 coordinate 18,778,596, forward strand.
AACATATACTAGTCCGTGTACTGCCGTGACTGGAAATTGAGTATAACACTACAACTGAATCGGATATAGCAGATATCAAGACAATGAAAACTATCAGTGAATGTACTCGCCTGTGGTCCTGAGCTGATAGAGTGAACAGATGCTCAGAGTGATCACAGACCTAAAATAAGATACTATGAGTCAAACAGGGCTAAATACTGAAAAAGGAAGCTAATACAAGCCATGAATGCAAGTCTAAGTCAAAACTAGGTTAATATAGGTCAAACTGAGTCATACTAGGCCATACTGGTTCATACTAGATCATACTAGGTCACTAGGAGTCATTCCAAGTCAAACTAGGTCAATCAGGATCAACGGTTGACTTACAGTTGACTTTTGGTCAAAAAGTCAACTCTGGTCAACTCTGATCAACTTTGGTCAACTCTAGGTTAACCCTAGGTCAAACTAGTCTAATGTTGACCAACTGTTGACTTTCAGTCAACTTGTCAACTCTGGGTTGGTTTCGGTCAAATCGGGTCGCTTAAAGGCTAAGTTTGACTCTCGGTTGACTTTTGTTGACTTTTGGTCAAAAAGGTCAACCGACGTCAAAACTAGTCTTAGAGTACCATATTTGATCATTACCAACCACGGGATCAAGTTCTAACACCATCTTAGGCTTCTAACACCAATATCCTATTTCTAGGCAAACTAGCATTTACCCTTCTAAGGTAAATTCCGATACCTTGCCAAAAACCAATGAAACCTTGCAAATACCCATGGCACTAGCCTAGGCTCCTTAGGGTAGCTAGATATCAACCTATCTAAGGTTTACCTACCAAAAAATTTGGGTATCCTAAGTATCTAGACCATCTTAGGACACATGCTAACTCTTTACCCATTACCTTGCCTATATCATGAATTTACCCTTTTCAATACTCCACTCACCAACACCACTCACCCTCACATGATACCACACTCTATTAGGCCTCTCTATAGGTTCCCTAATAGGTTTCCTACTAGTTTAGAGGTAGGTTATACTATAGGATACTAAACTACACTCAAAATACCTCACAAAACACTCACACACATCTCACAAATACACACACACACATAGGTAATATATGGACAGATTTTGTAGTGTTTGTGGACTGATTTTGGGGGACTAATAGGACTGATTTTAGGTGGTTGTGGACTGATTTGAATGGTTGTTAAGGGGACTAAATGGGACAACAATTGTGGTGATATGAAGGGCTATTTGGTGGCCAAAATGTGGGCTACTATGTGGGAAAACAAGTGGACAGATTTTGTAGTGATATAGGACAGTTTTTGGGCTGTTTTTGAGTGCAATATTGGACAGCCATCAATGGCAAAATAGGACAGTTTTTGGGAGTCAACATGGGCTGAATTGGAGTGGTTTATGGGGTAAATGGAGGGGGCTATTTTGAAGTATTGGTGGACTGATTTTTAGGTTGGTTTGGGGCTGTTTTGGAGTAGCAATTAGGACAGATTTTGTAGGTATTTGTGGGCTTTTTGAATGGGAAAAATAGGACAGCAGTTGGGTGGTTTCTCCTCCCTCTAAACACTCCACAAACTCTCCACAATCTCTCCCACAAACACATCTCTACCTCCCCCACAACACCTCACAATCTCCCCTCTATATATCTCCTCTCTATTCACTCAAACTATATATCAAATACCTATCCTACAACAACCACAACTTGCACACACACACCCATGGCCGAACCTATTGCCCCACTCTCCCCAAGCACAACAACAACTCCCATGACAAAATATCCACCAATATATATATAAACCATATATATATACATCTATATATATATATATATATATATTTTATATATATATATATATATATATATATATATATATATATATATATATATATATATATATATATATATATATATATAACCACAAATATATAAACAAATGGAAAAAAGAATATGATACATATAGATACATGAATAAACTCATTCTAAAATGTGCAAAAATCTGGAATAATATGAAGAACAACACAAAAATAATATTAGAACAATATTCATGTGTCCAAAAGAGGGTTTCTCCTATTGGGATACAAACCTACATGTTGGACACTCCTAGAAATGTCCAAAAGACACAAAAATGATCTCTAATGGGGACACAACCATGGAAATCATCCTAATGGATTTCCTATCCAATCTATATGAAAAAAGAAACAAGTTTGGAGAAGGAATCACCTTGGTTTGGAGAAAGAATTAATGGAAACTTCAAAAGTGGAAGGAGCCCTTTGGAGAAGAAGAAGAAGAAAAGTGGATGAGAATGAAAGAAAAGTGATTTCTCTCTCCTCTCCACTCCTACACCTAGTGGCCGGCCACATTGGAGTTTTTGTCCTATTTGGATAATTACAAGTTTGCCCTCCAATGGTTTAAATAGCTAATAAATAGGAAAGGGTTAAGTCGGGGGTAGTTTAGTCAAACCAAAACCACTAATCTCTAACTAAAATTAACCAAAATAATTAGTCTAGTCTCTAACCAAAATATCTAACATGTGGGCCATGGCTAACTAGTGTGTGGGCCCGCTAAGGTCAAAATATCCCGGGTCCCCGAAACAAGTCAAAACAAGTCGGAATGAGTTGAAATTCGAACCCGATTCAAATAATCCCAAAATAATACAAATAATAATTAATAACTCCAAAATAATTTTTAAAGTGGAAAATGATAAAAATACCCCTGTTTCTAGAAACTGGGGGTGACAAGCGCGGTGCGAGAGTTCTCACATTTTTCCATGTTCCTTTCCATATTCTATACAAGCATACAAGATGGGATTATTCTCTTAGCTAGGTGCGTTGAGTTATTTATTAGCATTCACGGTGTTATCGCCTAGCGATTTTAGTGATAGTGTCCGTATTGTTATGTGTCTAGGCTAAGCAAAGACGGGTTCATCGGAGCCACCCACCTTAGCGATGCTCGCATCGGCCGAGCACCCCGAGCGCGCCTTTGATAGTCTAAGTCTGGATTCATCTTCGACGGGCCATTGTAAGTCTTATATCGATTCGCATCGATACTTCGTCGGGTCGACGCAACTCTTCGAGTCGACGGCTCATTTGAGTCGTTACACTTGCCGTTTGAATCGGCGTTCCGCTAGGGCGGAGCGGGTCATTACAGTAACGCATGTGATTTTCATATAGATAAGAAGGATTTAGAAACCGAAACCCTATTAATCTACATATTATTTTTTATTTTTACTATGAACTGATCAAATGTTTTTGTGAACAAATAAATAACAACCATGTGAACTAAACACATAGAAGCAATTTTCACAACAGCAACAAGAAGTTCAAATTAGATCAAAATGAAGTTCATGTTAGCTTGTCGCGGCTAAAACTTCAGTAAGTAACATGCTCAACTACAAGATACAAGGCTTTCAATGTGGCACCTAAGGATATTTCCTCAAATTATTGATCCCTCTCCTCCTAAAAGTCCTCGACTCGAAGTTATAGAGAGCGAAACGACCATAAGCATATCTCAGCAGAAGCTCCTTTCCGTCTTCCCAATGGCCAAGGAGTGTACCATCTGGGATGTCTATAGACTGAACTACTCAAGTCCCCTACCGAAACTGTGTACTGCTTGACCCATTCCTCTTTGGTGTTGTCTTTCAAACACCATATGTCCATCTCGTTCCAACAAGGATATGAATACGTCTGGCACAAACCGAAACTTCCTCCCCCTCAATCAGATTATGATGAAGGAGACCTTGTGGATGCAGTGGATGGAGGGATACCTTTCCGAATTTTTTGGTATTTGTATCGAATGCTACTATACAATCATGATCTTTAGATAGAAAATGAATGCTTCCATGCAGCACAGAGATATGTGATTGCAGGACATACCTACCACAAGAGTCACTAACATGTCTCCAGGCTCCTCTATTCCTATCCTCCGCCGCCCATACTGAACACTTCATATTGTATGTTTCAGAATTAGAACCATAATCTTCATATCCGGTGTCGTCAGTTCGTACTGTCCCAGCAATCTATACTCTCATGTCGATGAGTGGAAGAAGAAGGCAAAATAGAGCCGTAGTCATCCTTACTCAAATTTCGAGGAACTTGAAGCCACTCCTTGGTCACCGGGTTACAGACAATGTAACCAGCCCTCCTCTTGCGATGTCCCACGAAATCAAAATAAGCAAAATCAACATCAAATAACAGCCCATCGTAGGAGGCTGACAATTGAAGGTTAAAAATTCCGCCACATACTCCATCACTCAATTGGAAGATTTAGAGTCTCTCTTGGAAGATTATCAAGATCTAGAGGACTTCTTTTGGTGCCCTCGTTAAGACTAACATTGTACAAAATGGACCTCCCTGTGGACTCGAACACGATTCTATTACGGGCTTGACGGGCATGACTGAGGATGAAACATGGTCTCTTTGTCAACGAATACCAAGATCTACACACCAATCGAACAACAGGTACGGATCTCGTCGAAAGCCTTACGAAGATCCACGAGACGAGGACGTCGTCAGGAATACTACTAATGCCATTGCTCTGTCTCTTTGCTGGTCTTTCTGTTTGCTTGATTTTCTGAGTCTCTTCATACTCTTGTTGTATCAGCAGTGGTTGGGAGAAGGTAGAACCAAGGGAGAAATCAATCAATTAAAGGATAGAAGGCAAAGGGATAAGCATATCCAAAACAAATGGAAGTATCCTATCTATAGTTGTAATCATATTTCACATAGATAATGGATTATGATTAGATTAAAAATAGTTGTAACTTTTAATTTAATTAATTTAAATTATATTTAGATTAGATCAAAATTAACTAGATTGCATTAATTTGACCATTTGATTTTACTAATTAGATCATATTGAATTGTTTTTAACATGATTAGAGTTTAAGTATGCATCGTATTAAGATGAGAATAGATGTGAATTTTATATTACTATTTATTTAAATACTGGTTAAATTTGAGTTAAATTTAAATTCTGATCTAGGTTACTATATTTTTATTTACCGAGTCAAACTCATGATTCTTATACGGGTCAAATCAGCAAATTAGTTTTCTAAAACATATGATGATATTATATATTTTCAATCCATCTCAACATCAGTGTTTAAATTGGGAAATCCAATTTCAAATCATTAATTATATTTTTGGAAGAAGGTAAATATATAGATGGAGGAAAATTTAAGTAGCAAAAAGAAGATTGTATGTAAGGTTAAATTATATTTCATAAATATAATGGATTGCAATTAGAATATTAAATTTAGTAATTACTTTCATGTAGATCATAGTCGATTAGTCTGTTTAAATACAGTTGTAATTCTAAATTTGCTTATTTAATAATTTTACTTTTGATGGAAATAGATTACGTTTGATCATTTGATTTTACTATTTAGATCATATTGAATTAGCTTGATAACTAAGATAATATAGTATGTAAGATTAAATTATATTTCATAAACATTATGTATATATATTCTGATCAGGATTCTCACATCCATATATACACATCTAGAGTTTCCTACATAGATATTATACCGAGTCAAATTCAGCAAATAAGTTTACTAAACCCATATGCATTATATATTTTCAGTCCATCTCAAATTATAGAGTTTCCTTGTTCAGACTTAATGACAATTAGAACATCGTGAATGACCTACATGTTCACTACATGATTGATGCAACTCAAGAGATCACCTGTGGAAATATTATAAATGCATGCACATTCATAAATGTAAGAAACTTGTGTACTTTGTTGTAGCTAAATTTCTTCAAGAAAAATTTGGTGAAGTTGATAGCACTGTAAATTTCTTCTACAACTAAAGTTATTTGGAGAAGACTATTAATGTGCAAGATTAAGTTTAACAGATGTATACCTCGTTTATCACTTCTTGAAAGAATTACAAGGTACTAAGGCTTCCTGTGTGATCACTCAAACCTCCGAAATTTGCCTAAACTTGTTGTCTCTTTTGTTTCTTGAAAGTCTTATAGACTCGAAGTTGTATATAGAGCACAAAACAAACCGGAGTACTCAAATCTTAATTAGGAGGACTCTTAATTATACATCATCGAGTCCTTATGTTAATTTACTGAATTTATGTATTGTTTGATCCTTTGCAGCCATCTCTATTATAAGTACATATTACAACACTCAGTGACAAAGAAGAATATTATTCAGACCCAATGCCATCATCTCTGCTGCAAGAATAAGCAGTGAAACACAATATGCATCACTGAATGATATGTTGGATTGTATCTCGTTTCCGTTGAGCCCTCAAAAGGCTTACATGGGAATTGGTGGCATTACATGGAATTCCCTTTTAAGGCATATGACCCAGTCCAATATCGTACCTCATGGACCAGCGATTCGGTTCGAATCCCACCACGTTCTCACAAGTGGTATTAGAGCCCAAGGTTACGGGACCGGTTTGGACGACTCTAATTGGTCAGACAACCCGGTTCGGGTCAACACCACGTTCCTTGTTGATCTCTATTATAAATTATTCAGACCCAATGCCATCAACTCCAATCAATAAGGATAGAGACGAAAACCTCAAATATTTGTGTTACAATTGTGTTCTGTGGATAGAAATCAAGACAATACAGAGGAGAGAACACTGCAATGCTCTGTTATTGAGGAAGTATGGGAACCTCTTCAGAGAAACCATGCCATAATACCCTTAATTTAAGTTTCTATCTCAAAACATTATAAAGCACACTATTAAAGGAAAAAGTGTCAAATTAAATAAAATATTATAATACATGCATTATTGTGAAACACAATAATGCATGCATCATTATTAGAATCAGAAGGGCATGCCTTGTATGAATTTGTAAGCAACTTTAAAGCAGACTAGGGGCTTTAAAAATCACACACTCCATGAAGTTTTCTAAATATTATATAAAGCACACTATATTATATTAAGAAAAAGTGTTCGTTCAAATTAAATAATGAAGTTCCTGTTAGCCTGTGGCAGCTGAAACTTGAGATACTCGAACCAAAATTATATAAGTTAACCCATATATTTTTGATTTTGCTAATTAGACCAATTTTGAATTATTTTATTTGATTAGTTTTAGAATATGCATCACATTAAGATTAGTTTAGGATGTAAATTTTATATTACATGGTTATTTAAATTTTGGTTAAATTTAAATTCATGATATTAGGTTATTGAAAATTTTCAGAAAATTATGGTTATTTAAATTAATAGATATTATAAGCATTTATACCAAGTCAAATTCAGAAAATTAGTTTACTAAGCCCATGATCAGTTTATTTTTTATTTTTCAATCCATCTCCTATCAGTGTTTAAATTTGGGAAATCCAATTTCAACTCATTAGTTTAAAAACCTGAGAATATAACATATCTATATATCAACCATTAATCTAGAAACCTTGTGAATCTACATTCATAACTATATACAGATTATTCTGATCCGTATTCTCACATCCATCAAATCTACATTTTCCTTATTCAAATGCTAAAATTCATTGTTAAAATCTGGAATTTCAGTATCCTTTAAATTGGTGCAAATCGATGATAACCATTCCATACTTCATTACACGGAGACCTGGGTATCAAGACAATGGTAACATATAGAAAAAGTTGAAGGGCAGATAGAACGACAATTAAAAAATAACAATGGTAACATATAAGTTGAAGGTCAGATACAATGGCAATTGAAACATATTGAAATATTATATACATGCATGCACATTCACGAAAATGTAAGAAACTTTGTGGACTTTGTTGTATGTTGCTAAAATTTCACCATTGAAACTGTACTCCGATCAACTTGAGATACTTTGAGCTTCTTGACATCATACTTCTAGCTTTAATAAAACTATTATATGAGAGAATTATAAATTGCACTGTGCATCATGCACACTAGACAATGCATCCTAATTTTCACTACTGTCACCTTCCACGAATTTTTTATCACAAAAACATAATAAAGCACACAAGATTTTTTTTAAAACATGTTCAAATTAAATCAAAATGAGTTCCTGTTAGCCCTTAAGATGTAACGACTCCGGGCAACTTGAGATACTTGGGCCGGAATTATAAGTTAACAGATATCCCTCATGTTCTTCAAAGAATTACAAGACACAAGACTTTCTATGTAAGGCGCCCAAATCTGAGGATAGTGCCTCAAGTTGTTGATCCATGTGTTCTTGAAAGTCTTGGCCAAGTTATAGAGTGCAAAACCAGTGCTATCACATTTTAGCATAAGTTCCTTCCCATCCTCCCAAATGGCCAAAGGAGTGCAGAAACGTCCATAGACTGAGACTGTGTACTGATTTACCCATTCCTCTTTGGTGTAGTCTTTCAAACACCATATGTTTATTTCGTTCGAATTTGCATTTGGTTGCCACAAACCCAAGCTTTCTCCCATCTCTATCAGATCATTATTGTAACCATGTAGATGCAGTCGAGGAGGGATGGGTATTTTTCTGAATTTTTCAGTATATTTGTATCAAATTCTACTCTAAAATCGCAATCTGGAAAGGCCAGAAAATGGATACTTCCATGCAGAAAGATACGTGAAGGCCAGCGCCGTGGAGGAGATACCAGAAGAGGCATGAATAGGCCTCCAAGCTCTATTTGATCCTCCGATACTGAACACTTCGTATCCTACGTTTTCATATCCAGTGCTTGTGCCTATTTCAAAGTATTGTTGCAACAATCTATACTCTCCTATTGAAGAGTGGAAGTAGAAGCCAACAATAAAGCCATGGAAACCCTTACGCAAGTTCCAAGGAACATTAATCCAGTCCTTGGTCACTGGGTTGCACATAAAGTCGGAAGCTGACAAGCTACGATAAAGATAAATTGGAACATCAAAGCATAACAGCCCATCGCAGGAAGCTGACAATTTAAGTTTTGGTCCTATTTATATTTAGTTTTGGTCCTATTATATTCCATATAGAGAATGGATTAGAATTTGATTAAATATAGTTTTAATTTTAAATTTGATTAGTTTTAAACTATATTTAGTTTTGATCCAAACTAGATTACGTTTGATCATTTGTTTTTGCTAATTAGATCATATTTGAATTATTTTTAATTTGACTAGTTTTAAAATATGCATTACACCGGGATGTAAGTTTTAAATAATGGTTAAATTTAAGTTCATAATTCATGATTTTACCAAATTTATATCAATGATTAAGAGAGAGAGAGAGAGAGAGAGAGAGAGAGATCAAAAGAGGTTCATGTTCCATTGGGATGGCGTTTATGAAGGTTTGTTCCTTTTGTAAACTGAGTTCAATAAAGTTCTATATATATGAGATTGTCTCTCTCGTTAAACTTTGCTTTCTCTTCACCTTACAAGAACTTACTCTTTCTACTGTAGACTATTGATAGATTGTATATTATATTGTTGTTTCTCCTAAAGTAAATATTGAGAGAGCTAGGAGGTTACTAACAAGGCGGATCCAGGATTTAAAATTGGGTGGATTACAATCAAATTTAATATCTATTTAGACATAAATATAATAATTATATATTGAGTCCAAATACGCTAGAAAACAAGTAAACAATAATAACTTTCAAAATGTTCACATATGACTTACCTATTGATGTTGTACGTGACGAGGCTTCATAGAATAGAACTCGTCTATTATCCAGTCACAATCAATGTTTGTGGAATAAAAAATTGTTTAATTTAGAGAGCCAAACAATCACATAGAAGCTCATCCCACATTTCTTTGGGAATTTCTTATAGAACATTAATCACTAGAAGTCCATTGCAAACAATAGTCTTGAATTAATTCCATAACAAAAGTTATTTGGAAGAAGACTATTAATGTGTTAGATAAAAGATCTAGATACCTCAGTATCACTTGTTTTAGGAATTACAAGATACAACTTTCTATGTGATGCGATGCACCCAATTAAAACAACGAAAATTGCCTCTTGTTGATCATTTTCTTCCTGAAAGTCTCAGACTCAAAGTGAATCAACTATTAGGAGAACCTCCTTCCCATCATCCCGAATGGCCAAATGCACCTTTTCCAACATATAATACTCTTAATTACACATAAATGTCCTTATGCTATTTACTAAAACTGTGTACTATTTGATCCGTTGCAGCCATCTCTATTATAAGTACATATTACGCCACAGTGAAAAGTAAGAATATTATTCAGACCCAATGCCATCAATCTATGCTGCATGAATATGCTTACTTAAGAAATGAAACACCATATTAATGAATCACTATTTGAATTGAAACTCAGAAGGGCATGCCTTGAATTGAAACACAATATTAATGCTTTGAAGAACACATTCCATGAAGTTTCTTTCTAAAAAAACATTATGAAGCACACAAGACTTTAAAAAAAAGTTCAAATTAAACCAAAATGAAGTTCCTGTTAGCCCGGGGCAACTAAAACTCCACCTCTTAAGATGTAACAACTCAGAGCAACTTAAGATACTTGGACCGAAATTATAAGTTAACAGAGATACCTCATGTTCTTCAAAGAATTACAAGATACAAGACTTTCTATGTAAGGCGCCCAAATCTGAGGATAGTGCCTCAAGTTGTCGATCCTTGTCTTCCTGAAAGTCTTGGACTCCAAGTTGTAGAGCGCAAAACCACTGTCATCACATTTTAACAGAAGCTCCTTCCCATCATCCCAAATAGCCAAATGAGTGCAGAAATGTCCATAGACTGAGACTGTGTACTGTTTGACCCATTCCTCCTCTTTGGTGTAGTCTTTCAAACCCCAAATGTTTATTTCGCTCCAATTTGCATTTGGTTGACACAAACCCAAGCTTTCTCCCATCTCTATTAGAACATTATTGTAACCATGTAGATGCAGTCGAGTAGGGATGTGTATTTTTTTGAATTTTTCAGTATTTGTATCAAATTCAACTCTAAAATCACAATCTGGAACAGACATAAAATGGATACTTCCACGTAGAAAGATACGTGAAGGCCAGAGCCACGAGAGGAGATACCAGAAGAGGCATGAATAGGCCTCCAAGCTCCACTTGATCCTCCGATACTGAACACTTCGTATCCTACGTTTTCATATCCAGTGCTTGTGCCTATTTCAAAGTATTGTTTCAGCAATCTATACTCTCCTGTTGAAGAGTGGAGATAGAAGCCACTAATGAAGCCGTTGAAACCATTACGCAAGTTCCAAGGAACAATAAGCCAGTCCTTGGTCACCGGGTTACACACAATGTAACCGACCCTCCTCCTAACATAAATTGGAACATCAAAGCATAACAGCCCGTCACAGGAAGCTGTCAATTTAAGCTCACGAGAATCTTTGCCAAGATACTCAAGCAACTCACTTGGAAGATCCATCTTGCTTTCTTCTATCACTCTCCACCTTGCGTTGGCGCTCTCGTTAAGGCTCACACGGTACAAGGTGGAGTGCTTTTTGGACCTAAACACAATATTTGTGCGGGCTCGGCGGACATGACTGAGGATGAAACTTGGGCTCGTTGTCAACAGAAACCAAGACTTACACACCAATCGAACAGCAAGTGCGGATCTCGCCGGAAGCCTTACGAAGATGAACGAGACGAGGACGTCGTCAGGAATACTACTAATGCCGTTGCTCGGTCTCTTTGTCGGTCTTTCGGGTTTGCTTGTCATCATGCCGTCTAATTTTCTGACCCTCTTCTTCTCTTGTTGTATCCGTCTCCTCCTCATCTCTTGTTGTATCCATCTCCTCCTCATCTGTATCCATCTCTTCTTCATACGTTGTTGTTGTATCCGTCTCTGTTTGTTCTGTTTGTTGTATCAACAAACAGTATCCTATATAGTTGTAATTATTTCCTTATAGAGAATGGATTATAATTTGATTTAGTATAGTTGTAATTTTAAATGATTAGTTTAAATTATATTTAGTTTTGATCCAAACTAGATTACGTTTTATCATTTCGTTTTGCTAATTAGATCATATTTGAATTACTTTTAATTCGACTAGTTTTAAAATATGCATTACACTAGGATGTAAATTTTATATTACATGTTTATTTAAATAATGGTTAAATTTAAGTTCATAATAGGTTATTGAAAAAAAAAATCGAAATAATTAAATACACCTTTTTTTTTACCGAGTCAAATATATGATACGTTTAATACTACCCACACACTCTAAGAAACAAAATCCAAAAATAATTATATATTGGAACAATCCTATCCATAGTTTCAATTATATTTCATATAGATAATGGATTGTAATTAGATTAAATATAGTTGTAATTTAGAATTTGATTAAATTAAATTATATTTAATTTAGATCGAAACTAGATTACGTTTGATCATTTGATCATTTGATTTTGCTAATTAGATCATATTCGAATAATTTTTAATTTGATTAGTTTTAAAATATGGATCACATTAAGATTAGACTAGGATGTAGATTTTATATTACATGTTTATTTAAATGGTTAAATTTAAATTCATGATTTTAGATTATTGAAAAAAATTGAAAAATAAAGTAGTCTTTTTTTTTTTTTTTACTGAGTCAAACTCAGCAGTTTATACCGAGTCAAATTTTTTTTTCAGTGCTATCAACGTACTTCACCAAAGATTTTTTTTTTACTGAGTCAAACTCAGCAGTTTATACCAAGTATCGGAGCAACTCGAGATACTTGGAGCTTTAATAAAGCTACTGTATGCGAGAATTAGAAAGTAGACCCATAACATATTAATGCATCCTAATTTTCAGTGCTATCAACGTACTTCACCAAAGATTTTTAGACTTCTTGTTGGGAGTTTCTTGTAGAACATTAATCACTACAACTCCATTGCAAACGATAAAGTCCTGAAGGTATGTTCCTTTTGAAACCCGAGTTCATTAAACTTCACTGAAAGTTCGGTACGATATTGGCGGCCTAATGTTAGATGGACTCGGAGCATAGAGTACTCTACCTCCATTGAGATGAGATATATGATTTTGTATGCCTTTATAACTCGAGTTCATCCAAGTATCACATAAATGAGTTGCATGTTCCTGTGCCTATGGTGGAAATTAGACTGAGAATTGATGAAAAATCCTTTGGTGGAGACTTCAACAGAGTTATTTGATGACACCCTCTATATCCAGAAAAAATGAGATTGAGAAGAAAGTCCAAGAAATGTTAGACACTGGAATTATTAGGCACAGTAATAGCTCCGATTCATCACCTGTAATCCTAGTAAAGAAATCACATGGTAGCTAGAGAATGTGTATAGATGACAGGTTAACTAAATCAAAACACTATCAATTCTTTAAGGAATTTCTCAGGAAGTTCGTCCTAGTGTTTATTATGCATGAAGGAAGGAATTTTGAACAAAATTGACGCTTTGGCCGAGTGGTTAAGGCGTGTGCCTGCTAAGTACATGGGGTCTCCCGCGCGAGAGTTCGAATCTCTCAGGCGTCGTTTATATTTTTTTTCCTTGCTTTTTCTTTTCAGTGTAAAACCAATTTTTGGCAACAATCTCTCACTTATTTTCAAAACCTGCCACAAAATTGAGCTGTCTTCTAAAAAATACTTGGATTATTAGTTGTTACAAGAAAGTTTTTGGAATTTATGTTTTGTTTTTGTTTTTGTTTTTGTTTTTGTTTTTGTATTGTAAAAATAATAAGCACCATGATAAGCAATTTCGTAAGAACGAACGATAATATAAGTAGCGTAAGGAGCTTTACTCAAGGTAAGTCAAAGAAAAGAGATGGATTTTGGCTTCAAAGAAGGATATGGTTTTTAGTAGTGTTGCAGGAGACATGGCCCTTAGATGAAATGAATGGAAAAAAAATAAAAAAAATTCAAACAACGTACTCCAAAGTATTGATATACAAATTTGTTGTTCATGTAGCCTAGGGCTGGAAACGAGCCAATTCGAGCCAAAATTTTGTAATATTAAGTTTGGCTTGACTAGAATTAATCGAGCTCGAACTTGATAAGTTTTTATATTTTAGACCTTGAGCTTGGCTCGAACTTGTTTATATTAAGCTTGAGCTTAATTGGTTTTGTTTGAGCTCGAGCTTGCTTGATAATCAAGCTTGATTCAAGCTCGATAAGTTCAAAATCAACCTCGTTAAGCTTAATTTTAAGCTCGTTCAAACATTATTTGAAGCTCAGTAAGCTTGATTTCAAGCTTAATGAGCTTGATTTCAAGCTAGTTAGGTTTGAATTCAAGTACCTATAACAGTTTAGTTATAAAAAATTAATTTAAAAAGTTTTTATAATATCAATTATTAAGGACATAAATATATTGAACACAACCATATTGTTATACAAACATATATAAAATTAAAATTTAATGAAAGAACAAACAAACTTCTAAACAAGCTCCTAAACGAGCTCATAAACGAGCCAGCTCGCAAGCTCATAAACGAGCCAACGAGCAAGCTCATAAACGAGCCAAGTACTTCTAAGCTTGAGCTTTGCTTGTTTGTTAAACGAGCTCGAAAATGAAGCTTGAGCTCAGCTTGTTTACTAAACGAACCGTGCTCAAACGAGCTTTTATCGAGCCGAGCTTCGAGCAGCTCGCGAACGGCTTAGCTCATTTGCAGCCCTAAATTGTAGCCACGGTAAGCAAGCTGAAACTTGACCTAAGTTGGATCGATCCAGCTTAAGGCCTAATGCAGAAGCAGAAGCAATTTTGAAAGATGTCTCTTCTATGCTTTCAAAACAGCTTTTAAGACCAATTGGCAATAGCAAACTAGTGCAAATGCTGAGATAGCAATCTAGTACACTAGTCCAACGTTACGTTACGTTAAGTACGTTAAGTACGTTTTCCCTCCTTCTCGCCTTAGAATATTATTGCCCAACGTGCCTTCCAAACCATACACAACGTACTCGTCTCATCGTATCCTATTCTCTACCAAGGACAAGAACGGAACCAAAAATTTGAACTCCAACGAAAAGTAGCGTAAGATATGTACTGACTTATATAGAAAAGAAAAAATGAGCGAGTTGGAGCCTGTCTCAGTCCCAAGTTTGGTTCTGCCGGTAGTATAGCTACACAGAAGGGTATATATATAATATATATATATATTTCTTAAGTATCCGATAATTATATCATATATGTATTTTCTTTCAAATATCTAATGATTCACAAGCAGTGGCAGATCCAGCCACTGGGGGGGGGGGGGCTCCGAAATTTCGACCCCTCCTGCGACAGGCCGACACGTGGCTGCAGACAAAGACCACGGTCCATGGAGCACTAAACTGTTGTACCTAAACAGAAACTGAAAGTACGGATATTTATTATTTATTTATTTTAATTATTTCATACACATCTACACGTCGTTATAGTTGGGGGTTCGAATCCTGCCGGTCCTACCTAGCGTATATAAGTGAGCTAATAAGTGACAGTGTGTATTGTACTTAGCTGGCCTACATATAAATGAACATTTTTCTGAAAATGCTCGTGCGATTTGCTGATAGTAAGAACCAGGAAAAATATTTTTATGTGTCGTGTCGTGTCATCTGACATGCCAAAACACAATATGGAAGAAGCTGTTGATTTCGTAGGCATTTATATGCATCCCATTCATACAACGGGCGGTGTCCGATCTCTCCAAATCGGAGAGAAGATGCGAGGAAAAGGGTGCAGGTGGCGGGTCGGTCACGTAGCAATATCTCAGTCCCAAGTTTGGTTCTGCTGGTAGTATCGCTCAAGTTCCCTATTCAAGCTGAATCGGAATTTGGACAATTAGACAGTGTTAGAATATGTGTTTCTTTCTGGATCATTGCCGAGATAGCCACTTCAAGGGTAGGGATCTTCGGTTGGACTAGACAGTGTTATCATCGATTTGCACCAAATCTAATACTGAAATTCTATATTTGAACAATGCATTTGAATAAGGAAACTGTAGATTTGTATGGATGTGAGAATCCTGATCAGAATATATATCTATAAATATAGGCATGCATATATCTATAGATATAGATATGCTAGATTCACAGGGTTTATATATATATATGTTTATATTCTCAGGTTTACTAATGAGTTGAAATTGGCTTTCCTGAATTTAAACACTGATATTGAGATGGATTGAATATATATAATCTGATCATACAGGTTTAGAAAACTAATTTGCTGATTTTGACTCTGTACAACTACTTCAAAATATCAATACAATCTTTTTTTTTTTTTGATATTGTTTCTTAGAGTAAACGAATCATGAAATTGACTCGGTATAAGAAGTATTTAAGTAACCTAAATCACGAATTTAAATTTAACTCAAATTTAACCATTATATAAATAAATATGTAATATAAAATTTACATCCTATTCTCATCTTAATATGATGCATACTTTAAAACGAATCATGTTAAAGACAATTCAAATATGTTCTAATTAATAAAATTAAATGATGATACGCAATCTAGTGAATTTTGATCTAAATTAAATATAATTTACATCAATTAAATCTTAAAGGTACAACTATATTTAATCTAATCATAATCCATTATCTATGTGAAATATGATTACAACTATAGATAGGATACTTTCATTAGTTTTGTATAAAAGATACGCATATCCTCCCTTTGCTTTCTATACTTTAATTGATTGATTGATTTCTCCCAACCATTGACAGATACGACAAAGAGTATTATGAAGAGAGTCAGAAAATCAAGCAAACCCGAAAGACCAGCAAAGAGACAGAGCAATGGCATGTAGTATTTCTGACAAAGCAAAGAGACAGAGACAGAGCAATGGCATTCGTAGTATTCCTGACGATGTCCTCGTCTCGCGGATCTTCGTAAGGCTTCCTGCGAGATCCATTCCTGTTGTTCGATTGGTGTGTAAATCTTGGTACTCGTTGACAAAGAGTCCACGTTTCATCCTCAGCCATGCAGGTCAAGCCCGCAAAAGAATCGTGTTGGAGTCCATCGATTCCAAAGGTAAGTCCGCATTGTACAATGTTAGTCTCGACGATTTGTACATTAGCCTTAACGAGAGCGCCAAAAGAAGCCAAAGGAGAGCAATGGTAGAGATAGAGGCTCTTAATCTTCCAATGAAGCTGATGGAGTATGCTGGCGGAATTTCTAAGCTTAGCTTGTCAGCTTCCTGCGATGGGCTGTTGTGCTTTGATTTTGCGGGGCATCGTAATAGGAGGCCTGGTTACATTGTCTGTAACCCATTGACCAAGAAGTGGCTTAATGTTCCTCGAAATTTGGGTAAAGATGTCGACGACGACTTAATTATTGCCTTCTACTTCCACGCTTCAACAGGAGAGTATAGATTGCTGCGACGGTATGAAACTGACGACGACATAGATTATGATTATGATTATGAAAACATAGTATACAATGTTGGATATGAAGTGTTCAGTGTCGGCCGCGGATCGAATAGAGGAGTTGGAGACCTGTGAATAGCCCTTTTGGTATGCGTCTCCGGCAATCACATATCTCTGTGCTGCATGGGAATGTTTATTTTCTATCTGAAGGCGATTGGAATTGTGTAGTAGCATTCAATATGAATGACGAGAAATTCAGAAAGATGTCCCTCCCTCCACTGCATCCACAAGATCACCACCTCAATGAACTTCTGGTAGATTTGGGAGGAAGTTTGTTTCTAATAGAGGTGGGAGGAAGTTTGGGTTTGTGCCAGACTTATTCGGATCCTCGTTGGAGCGAGATGGACATATGGTGTTTAAAAGACTACACCAAAGAGGAATGGGTCAAACAGTACACGGTTTCGGTAGGGGACTTGAGTAGTTCAGTTGACAGACATCCCAAATGGTGTATTCCTTTGGCCATTTGCGAGGATGGAAAGGAGCTTCTGCTAAAATGATGGTTGTTTTGCTCTCTATAACTTCGAGTCGAGGACTTTCAAGAAGAGAAGAGCCAACAAGTTGAGGGAATATACTTGGGTGCCTCACATTGAAAGCCTTGTATCTTGTAATTCTATTTCTTTGAGGAAGTGATAATGAGCCTGTTACAGCTTAGGTAGTACTGAAGTTTTTAGCTGCGACGACAGGCTAACATGAACTTCATCTTGATTTAATTTGAGCTCGCTCTTTTTCTCTCTTAATTTGAACTCTTTTTTCTTCTCTTTTCTAGTGCTGAAGCATGGTACGATAATTCTTCTACTGTTGTTGTTGTTATGAAAATCGCTTCTATTGTTGTTTAGTTCATATGGTTATCATTTATTTGTTCACTAAAACGTCTGATTTTTTTTAAACTAGTATGTGCGGGCTCAGTTAAATTGTGCATCTTTCCGCACACGATTTTTAGCCGGTCGTCATATCATTTCGGACTCTTCGTGCGGATCTTGTTTGCACTGACTTTTTTCATCATCGCCCCCCACGCATACTTCGCGCACTGCGCACGCTCTAGAGCTCCACGAGACGGCCGACATCTTTCGACGCCCGTAACTCACGCCTCGCTTTCATAATAAAAATAAAAAACAAACAAACATGCCTTCTGGACCTCCTACCAATTTGAAGGGAAGTTGGTTTTAATTTGGTTTCGATTTCGGTTCTATTTTTTGTAAGATTTTTTTCTTCTTCTAGTTACCATAAGATTATATAGTCATCATATGGTTATACTAGATCACCTCATATTAACTTAAATTTAAGACTTGTTAGCTTTTAAAGAATAGGTTAGCTGATTAGATTGAATTTGAAATCTTTGGATTCAAGGAGTTCACCATACTCGATTTAAATTTGATTAAATTTTAAATTATACACGATAAATATATCCACCATATCTCGACATCAATTTGGTGTGAAGACTTCCATGTAGTAACATCTCTCTCTAAGGATTTAAATGAGACTGAAGATCCCTCATATATGGCATTGGGTCTGAATATATTCTTCCTTTTCACTGTGGTGTAATATGTACTTATAATAGAGATGGCTGCAATGGATCAAACAATACACAATTTAGTAAACAACATAAGGACATATATGTATAATTAAGAGTATTATATGTAGGAAAAGGTGCACTCCTTGTTACATATGTCATAAAGTTAAATTTAATTGAAATTTTAATTAAAACTTGTCAAAATATCTTCACAAATTAGGAAACTACGGATTATCATGTTGAAAACAAGAAAATAAAGGAGATAAAAAATTATAATATTTTATAAAAAAAAGGGATATTTATGACTTTTTAAATAAAATATCTCAATGGGTTAAAAAAATGGACAAAGGAGGACAAAAACCCTCACTTAACCCTCTATAACCCTCCCTCCTAAACTTCCACCCTCAAACCAAGTATAGTTTTATTTCTCCCTCACTTAACTTTTTCTTACTTAACTCTCTTAACCCTCAATCCAAGCAGACCCATAGAGATGGCTGCAATGATCAAACAGTACACAATTTTAGTAAATTAACATAAGAACATCGATGTACAGTTAAGAGCTTCTCCTAAGATTTGAGTACTCCATTTTTGTTTTGTGCTCTATATATAACTCTGAGTCTATAAGACTTTCAAGAAACAAAAGATCAACAAGTTGAGGCAAATTTCGGAGGTTTTGGGTGGATCACACAGGAAGCCTTGTATCTTGTAATTCTTTCAAGAAGTGATAATGAGGTATCTACATCTGTTAACTTAATCTTGCACACTAATAGGCTCCTTCCAAATGACTTTGTTATAGGAGTCCATTTTTTCACCCACCAAAACTAGGTGAGATGTTCACCCTCAAGTGAATAAATGACACGTGGCAATTTTATCCCACACAAATCACTTTGCAAGTGGTTTTGTTCACCCAACAAAATAATTTTTGTGCCACGTGTCATTTATTCACTGGAGGGCTAGTTTTGGTGGGTGAACAAAAATGGACTCTTTATTATAGAATTAATTCAAGACTTTGTTGTTTGCAGTGGAGTTCTAGTGCTTAATGAATCCTAATTTTCAGTGCTATCAACTTCACCAAACATTTCTAGAACAAATTTTAGCTGCAGCAAAGTACACAAAAGTTTCTTACATTTTCATGAATGTGCATGTAGATATAAAGTATTTCCACATGTGATCTCTTGAGTTGCATCAATCATAATAGCTAACATGTAGGTCATTCACGATGTTTTAATTGCCATTATGTCTGAACAAGGATATATAGATATGTTGATATATAGATATGTTTATATTCTCATGTTTATTAAATTATTAAGTTGAAATTGGATTTCCCAAACTTAAATACTGATATTGAGATGGACTGAAAGTATATAATTTGATCATATGGGTTTAGTAAACTAATTTGCTGAATTTGACTCCGTATAATTTTTATATAATTTTTTGGATTTTGTTTCTTAGAGTGTGTGGGTAGTATTAAACGAATCATATATTTGACTTGGTAAAAAAATGATTATTTAATTACTCCGAAGATTTCAATAACCTAAATCATGAATTTAAAATTCAACCACTATTTAAATAAACATGTAATATAACATTTACACCCCAGTCTTATCTTAACTAGTAGTGTGCACGTGCAAACGCACGTGCGAAAAATATTAAAAATAAATAAATTTATTATAAAACACTATCGAACATAGGATTTGAACTCAAACAACCAAGAAAAATAGCTCATATATTAACCACTTGAGTTAAACTATTTGATTGTAAATATGTCATATTAGATAATTAAATACTTAGTTATATTTTAAAAAATAATTAGTGGAGTCTTTAGGTAGTTATTTAGTTTTTATTATTTTTTTAAATTTATTTAAATGGTTGATGATATACACGGCTTAGACGGCTCACTTTGAGCTGTTTTGAAGCCACCTTATAATAGTAGAGAAGAGATGTGATGCATGTTTTAAAACTAATCAAATTAAAAATAATTCAAATATGATCTAATTAGCAAAATCAAATGATCACCTTCAATATATAGTAGAACATCAATCACTAAAACTCTCATTGCGAAACAATAAATTCTCAAAATAAGACTATTAATATATAAGTTTAAGTTAATAGATACGTACACCTCATTTTCACCTCTTCAAAGAACTACAAAGAATTACAAGATACAGGACTTTCTACGTGACGAACCCACATACGGTTCAAGTTGTTGACCTCTAATGCCTTTTTGGAAGTCTTAGACTCCAAGTTAAAGAACACAAAACAACTCTGGTGATTAAATTTTAGCGGAAGTTCCTTCCCACCCTCACAAATGGCCAAAGGAGTGCACCATTTGAGATGTTTGTAATAGATTGGATAACATATTTTTCGTACCGAAACTGCGTACTGCTTGACCCACTCCTCTTTGGTGTGTCTTTTAAACACATGTCAATCTCGTTCGAACTTACGTTCGTTTGCCACAGGACCAAACTTCTTCCCATCTCTATCAGATTGTTGCCGTGGTCTTGTAGATGTAGTCGAGGAGGGAGGCATTTTTCTGAATTTCTCGGTATTCGTATCGAACGCTACTATAAATTGGTAATTATGTGTGTAAGAAAGAAAATGAAGGCTTCCATGCATCACAGGGAGATGTGATCCACGGAGATACGTGGAGACATCAAAAGAGGCATTAATAGGCCTCCAAGCTCTATTTGATCGATCCCCGATACTGAACACTGCATATCGAATGTGTCCGTGTCCACTTTTGCACCTCTCTCAAAGTAGTGTTGCAGTAATCTGTACAACTCTCCTGTTGAAGAGTGGAAGTAGAAGCCAACAATAAAGGAGTTGTAACCATCACGCCCATTACGAGGAACATTAAGCGAGTTCTGAGGAACATCAAGCCAGTCCTTGGTCACATGGTTGCAGACAACGTAACCGATTCTATCGTGTCGTCGTCCCAGCCCAAGATTGAAAAACAACATCCCATCGCAGGAAGCTGAAAACAAAATATTAGAAATTCTGCCAACATGCTCCAGCAGCTTACTTGGAAGATCTAAAGTCTCGCTCCCTACCACTCCTCTCCTTGCGACGCTCTCATTGAGACTCATACGGTACAGATTGGAGTACTCCTGGAACCCAATATCTGTGCGGGCTCAACGGGTATGACTGAGGATGAAACATGGGCTCGTCGTCAACAGAAACCAAGACTTACACACCAATCGAACGGCAAGCACGGATATCGCTGGAAGCCTTAAGAAGATCAATGAGACGAGGACGTCGTCAGGAATACTACTAATGTCATTACTTAATCGTCTCTTTGTTGGTCTATCGGGTTTGCTTCTCATCTCGCCACCGTCTGATTTTCTGACTCTCTTCATCAGATGATGTTGTCACGACCCGATCCCGAATAATTGGGTCGAACCGGATCATGCCCAGCCTGCACCGTTGTTGAGACGGCGGCAGTAAGCTGTTCCATTAGCAGGTAACCACAACAACATCTATATTTGTCACAACTCAATATTCGGAAATTTAAAACTTTATTAAACATTTAAATAGATACAATGGAAAGTGAAAGAACTGAATTGAAGGCTGAAATCAAATTACAAAATTCTAAACAACAAATCTAGAAACAGAAAAAATCTAGCTAGGCGTTCGGCTCGTCGGCCTCAGGTCCTGCGTCCTCCAAAGGGGACTCTGGCAGCACCACGGGGTACAGAACCGGGTCGTAATAGCTGTTGTATAACAGCTCAGCATCTCAATATCCGCTAAAAATGTTATCTCCAGTCAGGAGGGAGCAAAGTACAATTTATGCTAATTTGACAGTTGAAATAATAATAGAATCACGCACTTTTAAACAATTTGGAAATGAACAGTTTTCTAACAGTAAAACAGTGTGATTTGAATAGGCAATGAATATGACCGGCTTGGGTTTGTTACAGTTCGGATACGGCTTATCCCCGTGTGTATGAGGGGTAAGCTAATATAGTTACAGTAGTTACAGTAGTTTGGATGTGGTCATACTCATTACACTACTCCTCCAGTCCCCAAACAGTTACAGTAGTTACAGTAGTTACAGTCAATGCTCTCAGGGAGTTTCGTGTTGCATCGTGGTTTAAACTTACAGTAAAGCGATTATTAAATAACTGTAAACTAACACAAAATGTACTTGCCTCAATATGGACTGCACTGGAAAGATTGAAGACTTCGAGATGGGAATTAGGATCGTCCTCGAATCCCTACATTCGAAAATTGACTCAGAATCCAGGGTTTACCAAGCTAACTATACTAGTTGAAATCTCTAATTGTGTCCTAATCAATTTTAATCTTTAATAATGCAATCACAAACATAAATGCGATTATCGGTGCGTTGTAATTAATTACGAGGGAAAGATCAATTTAACTTTTATTTTGGAAAACTCGTAGTTACCAATTTAATTGATTAAAACTTTGTATTTTCGTAATTATACATATAAAACTAAATTTCTTATTTTAATGAGAAAAATATGATCGTTGTTAAATATTAAAACTTGTAAATTTAATGTGAGAAAACTTTATTAATTTTCTATATCAAAATAATTATCTATTTGATTTACGCGTACGCTAAAAATAACTCGCAAAACCAGAAAAATAACAGAAAACCTATGCTACCAAAATACAGGTCACAGAGCCAAAAGATCAGCTGGGCTTATGCCCATTACAATTTATTTACATAAATTAAAATAAGACAAAACGGTCGTTAGTTCTAAAACTTCCTATAATTTAATTATGAATAAAATAAATAATAAAAAACAAATTAAATATTAATGAATCTCAGATATGGTCCAATCGTCATATAGGCTAATCCCTCAACGTCCGGGCGAAGCCGATTTCGTTTGCACTTAGCCGGGGCCCATTGACCGATATGGTCGTCGCCCAAAATCCAAAATATTAATATTTTTCTGAAATCCATTTTAAAATCATTTTAAAATATAATTAAATTTTACGAAAAATCCGGCAGCATTCCTCTATTTTTGGTCAACCCAAAAACTGGGAAAGTGTGCCAAATATTTTCCTGCAAAATCCCAAACCAGGGAATCCCAATAATATATATAAAAATAACCACAATCATTCTCAAAATTAATTCGGAATGATCCGAAACGAATTCGGGAATCCGAAACCAAACCAAAACCATCTCAGCACAAAATCGGAGAGATCCGAAAACCAAAATATCTAGAAAACCATTTCCGAAAAGTTTCGAAAATAATTAAAACCAACTAACAGAAGCTTTCCGAAGGTTCTCGAAAATCCCGGAAACGATGTTAACCCAAAAATCGAATTTTCCAAAGGGAATTCGTGGACCAATTCATCATTGACACGGGAAGGGACGAACTACTGTGATTAACCAGGGATTACCCAAAATGACGGAATCCGAAGGGTTGCCTCGGACTCGGGACGCGCAAATCCACAGAACGGACTCGAAATCTTGCGGACAGCAAATCGGGAAAGCTCGAGACAGTAGATCGGGAGCTCGAAAAGAGGGAGAACGGCCGAGGGGGTCGGCCGGTGCTCGCGGAGGAGACCGGGACAGCGGCAGCGAGGGTCGGGGTCCGGCACAGGAGCGCGCGGGGAGGCGCACAGCAGGGGGAGCGGCGTCGGGGCCGGCTGGTGGCTCGGCGCTGGCTGGGAGAGGGCGGCCACGGGCGGAGGCCGGGGGTCCGGGGAGGCTGCGAAGGGGGTCGGGCGCGAAGGTGCGCGCGGGGCGGCCGGGTCGCCGGAGCGCGGGCGGACGAGCGGGGTTGGGGCGTGCTCTGGCCGGCGGGGCGTCTCGGTGCTCGGGTCCGAGAGGAGCTCGGAAGAGGGGTCGGCGGACTTGTTCTGCTGTTAGTGGGGGAAGAGAGAATGAGTGTGGAGAGGATTTTATGAGTAGTGGTGGGATGGTGTGGGTTTTAAGGAGAGGGAGGAGAAGAAGAGTTCTGTAGAGGAGAGGAAATTAGGAAGTGAGTGGTGAAGAGAAGTTTTAGAACGTGGAGAGAGGGGTTGGGTGCTGGGTATTGGCTTGGTCTCCCACGACCAAGCCAGTTGGACCCCTTTTTTTTAAGAAAGAAATCAGGATTCAAAAGAAAGGAGAATGGGCTCAGGTCGGGTCTGGTTTCGGGAATCTGGTCCGGGCTCGGGTCTCGTCACAACCAAAAAGCCAGATATAAATTTTGAAATTAATTTTTAAAACCCACCGTAAATAATAATAATAATAGTAATAGTAATAATACAAAACTATATTACACTACCAAACCAGTAAATCAAAAAATTGGGTTTCACAATCTTTCCTCCTTATAAAATTTCGTCCTCGAAATTTAAAAGGTAGGGTAGGAAAATCAAACAGGTACGGGTACTGCGCCCGTAACTCAGGTATAACAATAAAATTTTCAAGGCAGTCGTGGATGAGACGGTTTAGGGACAAGTTTCATTTATCATATCATCCATGCAGAAAAATACAAAAGCGAACCAAGTACATGAGGTTGATCAGACCATCATGCACCGGTCCTGATTAGACAATATAGTGGGTGCACCCAATAAAATACCGTCATGATCAAGCTTGATAAAAATAGCTTGCAAAACTAGGCTAATTTAGCAGCATCAGTCAAGTTTAGAACGAAAAGATAAAGAATATGAGTTTACGTGATGGCTCAAATTCTGATCTTCTTCTCACCTCTGACTATACTTGCAACTGGTTTCTCTGGCTCTGAAAGGTTGAGTCCAATCTTCAGCTCTGAATTATCCAATATGTGACTCGGATCCGAAATGTAGCGTCTGAGCTGTGATACGTAGAAGACGTTGCACACTCTCAAGATTAGCTGGTAGAGCTAACCGGTACGCTACTTCCAACTCGTCTTAAAACTTCAAATGGCCTGATGTACCTGGCCTCAATTCCCAGCTCCGTCAAAACTGTTTGTTCCTCTGGTAGAAGAAACTTCACAGAAATGCTATCTCCTTCTTCAAACTTCATCGGTCGACTACTACTATCAACCTAATGCTCCTGTCTGTCTTGGGCAATCCTGAGCTTGTCTCTGATCATTCTCACATTCTCTGCTGCATCGGTCACCTTCTCAGGGCCCAACAATATCTTTCTCCTACGTCGTCCCATGCAAGTGGTGGTGTACGGCAACGACGTCCATAGAGTGCCTCGAACAGTGTCATATTGATACTAGCTTGGTAGTTGCTGTTTGTAGGAGAATTCTACCAAGTGCAAATAGTCTTCCCAAGACCCTCCAAATTCCAAGACGCAGGATCTCCGCATGTCTTCTAACGTCTATATTGTTCTCTCCGATTGCCGTCAGTCTGGGGGTGGTAGGCGGCGCTGAACTTCAGTTGTATTCCCAGACTGTCATGCAAACTCTTCCAAAAATGAGAGGTAAATCTAGTATCTCTGTCAGATACGATACTTACCAGAACTCCATGAATCTGGTAGATGTGCCGTATGCACAGTGCTGCCCACTTCTCGGTGGATAGACCAACCTTGAAGAGGATAAAGTGAGCTAACTTCGTCAGTCGGTCCACGATAACCCAAATGGCATCCTTCCCTCCTTGGGATCGAGGCAGTCCCGACACAACATCCATTGTTATGTGCTCCCATTTCCACTCCGGAATGTCAAGCGGCTGCAATAGTCCTGCTGGTCTCTGTCTGCTGGCCTTCTCTTGTTGACAAATTAAACATCTAGCAACATACCTGGCCACGTCTTTCTTCATTCCAAACCACCAAACAATGGTACGTATATTCCGATACATTTTGTTGGCTCCAGGATGTATGGAATACTGCGACTGGTGCGCTTCATGCATCAGCACGTTCCTCAGTTCGCCAGTTGGTACACAAAGCATCGTACCATTCTTCAGTGCTCCATCGCTGGCGATTGAGAAACCCTCAAGTGTTCCTGCCAACACTTGATCTCTAAGTCTGCAAAGTGTCTCATCTTGAAACTGCGTCTCCTTGATTTTTGTCCATCAGACTCGAGCTCACTTGCAACTTCATCAACAATGAATCAGCATCCAGCTCCTTCCTTCCAGGCAGTATAGTCTCCAGTCCAAGCTTCTCAATGTCCTCTAGAAGGTGCCGTTCCTTGGTCAAAAACATCGCCATAGGGTATCGACTAAGTGCATCTGCGACCACATTAGCCTTACCTGGGTGGTACTGTAGATCGATGCCAAAATCCTTCATCAGCTCCAGCCATTTTCTTTGCCTCATGTTCAGCTCCTTCTGAGTGAAAACATACTTCAGACTTTTGTGGTCTGTATATATTTCCACTCTCTTTCCATATAGATAATGCTTCCAAAACTTCAATGCAAATATCACCGCTGCAAGCTCCAAATCATGTGTGGGATAGTTCTTCTCATGAGTCCGTAATTGCCTAGATGCATAAGCAATCACTTTTCCATGTTGTTGAAGAACGCAACCCAGTCCTTTATCTGGGGCGTCACTGTAGATTGAGAAACCACCAGTTCCTGCGGGTAGCGCAAGGATTGGTGCAGTGGTAAGTCTCTTCTTCAGCTCCTCGAATGATGCCTGGCAATCTTCGTCCAGATGAACTCTTCATTCTTCCGATTGAGCTTCGTCCTCGGCTCAGCAATTCTGGCAAAAAAAACCCTTCACGAACTTCGGTAGTAGCCAGCCAAGCCCAAAAACTCCTGATTTCAGCAACTGAGCTTGGGACCACTTCTCAACAGCGGCTATCTTCTTCGGATCCACCGAAATTCCTTCTCCTGTGACAACATAGCCAAGAAAATCCATCTTGTCTAGAAAGAATTCACACTTGGAAGGCTTACTAAACAGCTTCTCCTTTCTCAAAGTTTCCAGAACTTTCCTGAGGTGCTCTTCGTGCTCCTATTCCGTCTTTGAATAGATCAGAATGTCATCGATGAAGACAACGACAATTTGATCTAGATATTCATGGAAAACCTTGTTCATAAGGTTCATGAATACCGCAGGAGCATTCGTCAGTCCAAACGGCATGACCAAGAATTCAAACTGCCCATACTTGGTGTTGAATGTCGTCTTGGGAATATCTTCCTTCCTAACCCTGATCTGATGGTAGCCAGATCTAGGATCAATCTTCGAAAACACATTGGCTCTGCTCAATTGATCATATAGGTCATCGATCCGGGGCAAAGGGTACTTGTTCTTGATGGTGATACTGTTCAGCGCCCGGTAGTCGATGCACATCCGCACTGTTCTGTCTTTCTTGTGCACTAACAAGGCAGATACTCCCTAGGATGAAGTTCCATCTTGGATAAATCCTAGAGCCTTCATTGATCTGGTCCTTCATCTCCTTGGCCTCCTTCAGGTTGACTCTGTAGCATACTTAAAATAGGGGAGAGCCGGGAACTAGGTCAATAGTGAACTCTATGTCTAGGTCTGGGGTAATTCGGAAAAACTATCAGGAAAAACATCTACCATAAAGGTGTAACTAAGAATTTTATTCATGAAAGAGAATTACAGCAAGATTCTCATGATTATTCTAAGGACATCCTGTTACAACTTCTTATAACAATAGAAAATGCTATTCAGTAGTCCTAGGTACTAATCTTCATGGTTCTGGCTCTTGCATGAGCAGTCTCCAACTGCTTCATCTTCCTATGATCCTCGAGTCTGTCATGCCCTCCTGCAATGGGTGTAGGAGGCAAGGTCTGCTCGATAGAAAGAGAGTCCCTAGGTTGCGGCATGGCAGGTTTGCTGGGATAGGTGCTCTGGTATAATGGGGAGATAAGAGGCAGTTCTTTACCCGATGTTCAGCGGATCCACATGCCAAACATTGTCCCAATCTCTTGCGGCAACTAACGGTCTGATGACCAGGCCTCTTGCAGTATTCACAAGCCAATAGCCTCTTACGACAAGACTACCGGAAAGTAGAGTACTTGATGGGATCCAAATATCTTCTAGATTCAGGGGTATACCTCCTAGGGTGAGGTTCCGCTCTAACTTGGTTGGAGACAGCTAAGGCTACATCATTGACGTTCTTCATGACTTCTCTCGTGATATCCATCTGTTCCTGCTGGACTTCAGCTTGAGCCTTCTGGACACCAGGATTTCTTGAATTAGGGCAACCAATTGGAAAGTGTTCGCTGGTACTGATGGAGCATCAGGAATGGGTACTTCTTCAAGGAAATGCAGCTCAGTTTGAGAAGTGGTAGGATCCGCGGTGTAGTAAAAACTTTACTGGATGCATTATGGGACGGTCAATCAGCTGTGAGGGAATAAACCCTGGACTTCGTTGAGGAGATGGGGTATGATCCAGAGATGACACCTCATCACCAGCATGATTGATCTTGTCAATGGCCATTCTCTGGAAGGTTTAGGATGCACACATAAGCAAGGTAGCCTACCAGTCTATAATCAAACAAAAATATTTATTTATATATAATTCGGACCTATGTTGTGACAAATCATTGTTCTAGTGTTCTAATTATTTCTAGGTATGTTTTCCTAAGTTGTTGTTTGACCTGCATGGGCGACCACTAAAAACATGTCACGATCGATCCCGAATAATTGGGTCGAACCGGATCATGCCCATCCTGTACCGTTGTTGAGACGGCGGCAGTAAGCTGTTCCATTAGCAGGTAACCACAACACATCTATATTTGTCACAACTTAATATTCGGGAATTTAAAACTTTATTAAACATTTAAATAGATACAACTGGAAAGTGAAAGAATTGAATTGAAGGCTGAAATCAAATTACAAAATTCTAAAACAACAAATCTAGAAACAGAAAAAATCTAGCTAGGCGTTCGGCTCGTCGGCCTCAGGTCCTGCGTCCTCCAAAGGGGACTCTGGCAGCACCACGGGGTACAGAATCGGATCGTAATAGCTGTTGTATAACAGCTCAGCATCCTCAATATCCTCTAAAAATGTTATCTCCAGTCAGGAGGGAGCAAAGTACAATTCATGCTAATTAGACAGTTGAAATAATAATAGAATCATGCACTTTTAAACAATTTGGAAATGAACAGTTTTCTAACAGTAAAACAGTGTGATTTGAATAGGCAATGAATATGACCGGCTTGGGTTTGTTATAGTTCGGATACGGCTTATCCCCGTTGTATGAGGGGTAAGCTAATATAGTTACAGTAGTTACAGTAGTTTGGATGTGGTCATACTCATTACACTACTCTTCCAGTCCCCAAACAGTTACAGTAGTTACAGTAGTTACAGTCAATGCTCTCAGGGAGTTCCGTGTTGCATCGTGGTTTAAACTTGCAGTAAAGCGATTATTAATAACTGTAAACTAACACAAAATGTACTTGCCTCAATATGGACTGGACTGAAAGATTGAAGACTTCGAGATGGGAATTAGGATCGTCCTCGAATTCCTACATTCGAGAAATTGACTCAGAATCCAGGGTTTACCAAGCTAACTATACTAGTTGAAATCTCTAATTGTGTCCTAATCAATTTTAATCTTTAATAATGCAATCACAAACAAAAACGCGATTATCGGTGCGTTGTAATTAATTACGAGGGAAAGATCAATTTAACTTTTATTTTGGAAAACTCGTAGTTACCAATTTAATTGATTAAAACTTTGTATTTTCGTAATTATACATATAAAACTAAATTTCTTATTTTAATGAGAAAAATATGATCGTTGTTAAATATTAAAACTTGTAAATTTTAATGTGAGAAAACTTTATTAATTTTCTATATCAAAATAATTATCTATTTGATTTACGCGTACGCTAAAAATAACTCGCAAAACCAGAAAAATAACAGAAAACCTATGCTACCAAAATACAGGTCACAGAGCCAAAAGATCAGCTGGGCTTATGCCCATTACAATTTTTTACATAAATTGAAATAAGACAAAACGGTCGTTAGTTCTAAAACTTCCTATAATTTAATTATGAATAAAATAAATAATAAAAAATAAATTAAATATTAATGAGTCTCAGATATGGTCCAATCGTCATATAGGCTAATCCCTCAACGTCCGGGCGAAGCCGATTTCGTTTGCACTTAGCCGGGGCCCATTGACCGATACGGTCGTCGCCCAAAATCCAAAATATTAATATTTTTCTGAAATCCATTTTAAAATCATTTTAAAATATAATTAAATTTTACGAAAAATCCGGCAGCATTTCCTCTATTTTTGGTCAACCCAAAAACTGGAAAAGTGTGCCAAATATTTTCCTGCAAAATCCCAAACCAGGGAATCCCAATAATATATATAAAATAACCACAATCATTCTCAAAATTAATTCGGAATGACCCGAAACGAATTCGGGAATCCAAACCAACCAAAACCATCACAGCACAAAATCGGAGAGATCCGAAAACCAAAATATCTAGAAAACCATTTCCGAAAAGTTTCGAAAATAATTAAAACCAACTAACAGAAGCTTTTCGAAGGTTCTCGGAAAATCCCGGAAACGATTTTAACCCAAAAATCGAATTTCTCAAAGGGAATTCGTGGACCAATTCATCATTGACACGGGGAGGGACGAACTACTGTGATTAACCAGGGATTACCCAAAACGACGGAATCCGAAGGGTTGCCTCGGAGTCGGGACGCGCAAATCCACAGAACGGACTCGAAATCCCGCGCGCGAATCGGGAAAGCTCGGGACAGTAGATCGGGAGCTCGAAAAGAGGAGAACGGCCGAGGGGGTCGGCCGGTGCTAGCGGATGAGACCGGAACAGCGACAGCGAGGGTCGGGGTCCGGCACAGGGGCGCGCGGGGAGGCGCACAGCAGGGGGAGCGGCGCCGGGGCCGGCTGGTGGCTCGGCTGGCCAGGAGAGGGCGGCCACGGGCGTAGGCCGGGGGTCCGGGGAGGCTGCGAAGGGGGTCGGGCGCGAAGGTGCGCGCGGGGCGGCCGGGTCGCCGGAGCGCGGGCGGACGAGCGGGGTTGGGGCGTGCTCTGGCCGGCGGGGCGTCGGGTGCTCGGGTCCGAGAGGAGCTCGGAAGAGGGGGTCGGCGGACTTGTTCTGCTGTTAGTGGGGAAGAGGGAGAATGAGTGTGGAGAGGATTTTGTGAGTAGTGGTGGGATGGTGTGGGTTTTAAGGAGGGAGGAGAAGAAGAGTTCTGTAGAGGAGAGGGAAATTAGGAAGTGAGTGGTGAGGAAGTTTTAGAACGTGGAGAGAGGATGTTGGGTGCTGGGTGTTGGCTTGGTCTCCCACGACCAAGCCAGTTGGACCCCTTTTTTTTTAAGAAAGAAATCAGGATTCAAAAGAAAGGAGAATTGGCTCAGGTCGGGTCTGGGTTTCGGGAATCTGGTCCGGGCTCGGGTCTCGTCACAACCAAAAAGCCAGAAATAATTTTGAAATTAATTTTTAAAACCCACCGTAAATAATAATAATAATAGTAATAGTAATAATACAAAACTATATTACACTACCAAACCATTAAATCAAAAAATTGGGTTTCACAATCTTCCCTCCTTAGAAAATTTTGTCCTCGAAATTTAAAAGGTAGGGTAGGAAAATCAAACAGGTACGGGTACTGCGCCCGTAACTCAGGTCTAACAATAAGAATTTTCGTGGCAGTCGTGGATGAGACGGTTTAGGGACAAGTTTCATTTATGATATCATCCATGCAGAAAAATACAAAAGCGAACCAAAGTACACGAGGTTGATTAGACCATCATGCACCGGTCCTGATTAGACATATATTAGTGGGTGCACCCAATAAAATACCGTCATGATCAAGCTTGATAAAAAGATAGCTTGCAAAACTAGGCTAATTTAGCAGCATCAGTCAAGTTTAGAACGAAAAGATAAGGAATATGAGTTTACGTGATGGCTCAAATTCTGATCTTCTTCTCACCTCTGACTATACTTGCAACTGGTTTCTCTGGCTCTGAAAGGTTGAGTCCAATCTTCAGCTCTGAATTATCCAATATGTGACTCGGATCCGAATGTAGCGTCTGAGCTGTGATACGTAGAAGACGTTGCACACTCTCGAGATTAGCTGGTAGAGCTAACCGGTACGCTACTTCCAACTCGTCTTAAAACTTCAAATGGCCTGATATACATGGCCTCAATTCCCAGCTCCGTCAAAACTGTTTGTTCCTCTGGTAGAAGAAACTTCACAGAAATGCTATCTCCTTCTTCAAACTTCACCGGTCGACTACTACTATCAACCTAATGCTCCTGTCTGTCTTGGACAATCCTGAGCTTGTCTCTGATCATTCTCACCTTCTCTGCTGCATCGGTCACCTTCTCAGGGCCCAGCAGTACTCTTTCTCCTACGTCGTCCCATGCAAGTGGTGTACGGCAACGACGTCCATAGAGTGCCTCGAACAGTGTCATACCGATACTAGCTTGGTAGTTGCTGTTTGTAGGAGAATTCTACCAAGTACAAATGGTCTTCCCAAGACCCTCCAAATTCCAAGACGCAGGATCTCCGTATGTCTTCTAATGTCTATATTGTTCTCTCCGATTGCCCGTCAGTCTGGGGGTGGTAGGCGGTGCTGAACTTCAGTTGTGTTCCCAGACTGTCATGCAAACTGTCACGACCCGCTCCCGAATAATCGGACACGAGTCGGACACGCCCAGCCTTCGTCGTTAGACACGACGAAGTAAGCTGTACCAAGCTAGGAAAACTAACCAGATAAACATGAAAATATAGAATCACAGCATCTATAACGTATCCCAGAAAGATCACCAATAATCCACAAATCTAGATATCATAATGTACGAGTCATCAAGAATGAAATGTACATGAATTCTAAAGACAATATCTAAGAGTAAGCTAACAGTCTAAACCTGAAACCTCAAGCTAAGCTTCATCCTGCTCAGCTAATCCTGGGCTCTGGCCCATAGAGTAGAACAGTGTCCTGCAAGCATACCTGCAACATATCCTATTCAGGAGCGGAGCAAAGTACAGTTCTAGGTAATGAACAATAACATGGTATGGAAAATAAATGCTGAAAGAACAGGATAAGAACAAGGTATGTAAAGAACATGAAGAACATGAACTACTGCTATAAAGATACATGAAAGATCATGACTATGTAAAGATGCAAGAAAGATCATGACTATAGCTAAAATCAAGATCAGGATCATGGAAACTAATGTAAGAACAAAATCCTGAACATGTGTGTCATAAATTTGAAATACTTCTATGATATGTGACCGGCTTGGGTAAGACCATGAAAGAACATGAAAAGATCCTGAAAGATCATATAAGGTAGGCCTTAGGACCCGCGTGCACTGTGCGAGGCCTAAGCTAAAGATCATGAATAAGTATCCGGGTTTGGTCACATATCTAGAGTATTTCCCCCCCCAAGATGCAAGTAAGATCATGAAAGAACAAGTAAGATCATGAAAGAACAAGCCAGAAAAGATCATGAACGTGTCGCAGTGTGTCAGCAATAAAGAACAAGAAAATGCACTGATCAAAACCATAGAATGTACTTGCCTTGCTCCAGGAAAGTACAAGTAGACAATAGAGCTAGGTATCCTCCTGTATGAAATAATGATGCAAGTTGGTTAATTACTAATCGTTAACCATAAATCTGTTATCTATTCTCTAACCATAGGCTACCTATAGAATACCTGTAATGATATACTAACTAGCCATATACTATTTCTAACTAGGCTATAGAACATAAAAATATACTAAGTAGTATGCCCAAAATATTGTACGAAATTATGCTGACAATATGACTGCTATTATTGTTTTGTAAAAGAAATAATAATGACTATTTAGGTAATATAACTTTTCCATAGAAAACACTTTAAGATAGCTAATTAGTAGAATGACACTTTTTAAAATTATAACTAATATTTCAAAGTATCTGCTCTTAATTATGTTACTACAATTAACTAGAAAATGATATAGAAAAATTAAATTCTATACTCTACTTAGTCCACACAAGCATATTCTAAGTCCCACCTATCATCATCATACTAGCTATTAACCAATTTACAGAAACTCATTGCCAGATTACATAGAACCACAAATGACCAATACTTACTTCAAGCCAACCATCTTTCAACTTAGGGAGCAAAACTCAATGCAGAAATCCGCTAACACATTAAGATCCTACTGTCTTCCTGATAGGCCTATACAACAACCCATGCCTAAAGTAACAATTTGAATTTGTAATCGGCTATTGCCAAACCTCAGATTTTGAAAAGAACACCACATACACCATTAAACCCCACTAAACTAATCAAGGATTTACTCATAAATTACATATGAATAGAATTAAATCAAATACTTTTCTTCAGCCAAATCAAACCCCAAATCCGTCTAAACCAAGAAAATCAAAGAATATTTAAATAAGAAATTACAACTCGAAAGTACTGCTATCCATCAAAACTAGCTAAGATTCCAAGCTTGCGACATTTGAATCTCAAATAGGTCCCTCCAGGATTTGGAAAGACTCAATAACAAGAGCACACTATTAAAATATTCCTCAATATGCATAACTCAACGTAACTCTCCAATCCCATAAGTCACCAGAAAATTATACAAAAAAATTAACATAATATGTATAATTGAAATAAAAGTCTTCAATGCCAAGACTCGATCTGGTCAACATACTACACACTGCTCCTGTTGATTCACTGCAACGGCACGAGCGTCATTAAGCAGAGGTCGACACGAATATGCCTCGAAATAAATCTTCACTGGACACAGCTACAGACACTGGGCACGAACACACCTATCCGAACCCAAATAAAACTCCGAACACGTACATACGCGATCACGACACCACTGGACACCACCTAATACAACAATATTTGCAAAAATAATAATATAATTACTCCACTACGAAAATATAGAAAAATTTACCTGAAGAGAGCTGTCCTGTAGAATGAAGACTCGATCCAAGAAGTCAGGCACGCCTCCTCGTGTCCAATTGAGGTTCGAATGTCCATTGAGGCATTCCATCAAACGGGAACCATGCATAAGGAATGAAAAGGCTTTTAGAAATGCTGGCAATTATTTGATAAGGAAAAAATTTCAAGAAGTATCAGAAAGATCCATGAAGACTCAGAGGATTCCAGATCCACACACTCATAAGGAATTTTGATCTCCTTCCAGTAATTGACCTCACGATCCATTTCTAAATCAGAAGGAAAGTTAACCTTCGAATCCAAACACTCAGAACACACACACACCATATTCGAATTTGAATTAAAACTGAATCGAAATAAACGCTCACCAGAAATTGTGTGCTCCATATCGAAATCGTGGATCGGTGAAGGAGTAGCAGTCGGAGCAGAACACAGGGCCTCTGTCGGGAATGACTCGAATCTAATCGGTGTTGCTGAGAACCCGATGTCGGAGAGTATGTTGCCGAACCCGTCGCCGAGGCTCAAACGTCGGAGAAGAGATCAGCCGACGTTCGGAAAGAAATCACCGCCTCGCCATGGTCGTTCGCCGGAGGAACAGTCGCTGCGCAGTCGTCGTCATGGAGGGAAGAGCAGGTCACTCCGTCATCGGGAAGGTGGGGCTCGCCGTCGCCGTCGCTGTCCCATCGAAGTCGTCGCCGCCGGCGGGGTCAATCGGGAAAGGAGATGACTCAGGAGAGCAGAGAGCTCTCTGAATCGAAAGAAAAAAAAATGAATGTGATGGAGAGAATGAAGTTTCTCTCTCCATCGGCTGATCTTAAAGAAAAGAATAGCACTTTTGCAAGAAACCCCCTCCGCCGAACTAGGTTCTTTTCCAGGTCCCTCCGCCCAGGGAAACTTACAGAAAAACCCTTGCCCTTCTAGAATATTATATAGACAGTTAAAAAATAGTTAGAACAAAATAATAATAATTATTTATTTAAAACAAGGTGAGGGGACCACAAAATTGGTTGTAACAACTTTTCAAAATTTGAAAATTGTTCCCAATTTATTTCCCTCTAAATA
Organism: Iris pallida; assembly: GCA_029216955.1. NCBI lineage: Eukaryota > Viridiplantae > Streptophyta > Magnoliopsida > Asparagales > Iridaceae > Iris > Iris pallida. The sequence goes on from JANAVB010000194.1 coordinate 18,815,167, forward strand.
TCCATCATCATATTAATAATTAAATTAAAATTAACTCTTTATTTTAAACCCAATAATTCAATGCTATTATTAAAAATTAAAATTTTCTCAAAAAATTGGAAGTGGAGTTACACAAACTCTTCCAAAAGTGAGAGGTAAATCTAGATCTCTGTCAGATACGATACTTACCAGAACTCCATGAATCTGGTAGATGTGCCGCATGCACAGTGCTGCCCACTTCTCGGTGGATGTTAGCCCAATGATTGTATCATGTTTTTGAATATGGTTAATATGTTAAGTTTAGCATTTCATTATCACTAATCTTCATACTATCGCTATAGCATTTCTACTTATACTTATATCTTTGGTGATATGTGCCTATTGGTTTACATATTAGTGATATGAGCTTATCTATCTTAAATTTAATCGGGTTGCCAAAATCAAAACTATGTTTTTGATGTGGTCATTCAATTAAATTTAATCATTATGTATCACTAACATTTATGCTATCACCTTAGCAATTATACTTAAACTCAGCATTGTCCTAATGTGCATTAAACTTATCATACTTGCTACTATGTATATTGTTTGTTCGTCTAACATGTACATGCAGAAAAGCAATAAGCAAGATCAATGTGGACATATGCAATGAAGAAATCATGGTGGGCCAAAGACGATGGATCCCACAAGATTTCTCTGAACCACCCGACGACATCTCCGGAGCCACGCACTCGGAAAAAGCCAGCACCGATCAAAGAAAAGCCAAGCCATGCCATCATCATTTCAAGACTCTGAAGAAGCCTGCACCTGCCTAAGTTTATCTGGAGTCTGTAATGAGTCTTAGGAATTATTGTAAACACAAGAAATGGATGGCAAAATCGAAAGCTAGGCAGAAATACCCAGGATCATTTTTGGTGGAAAACGGCATACCGACGGTATACCGACGATATACCGACGGTATACCGGTTTTTGTTCACAAAAAGTTTCTGTTTACAAAACCGGCATACCGACGGCATACCGGTCCATACCGACGGTATACCGCTTCCGAAATGTTGAAATTCCAACGGTCGGATTTCCAGCCATTAATGATCCTAACGGCTATATTTTAGCCGTTGCAATCCCAGACCGGTATACCACCGGTATGCCGGATCATACCGGCGGTATGCCGGTTCGTGACTGAAAAGTTGTTTGGCTTCTTTTCAAGCTTTGGTTATAAATAGCCTTGAACCCCTTCATTCAAGGTTGATGCTTTGAGCCTAAAAATTTCTAAACCACCAAAGCCTATCCACAAACAACTCTACAAAGCTTTCATTTGCCATTCACAAATGTTTAGAGTTATTGAGTTGAAAAGTGAG